>CM032454.1:171305068-171390068 GCA_019049505.1 Pachyrhynchus sulphureomaculatus | reverse complement strand
TTTTAGTCTTTAGAAATTCTAAATCTAGAATTGGTAGATGTCTTGTTTGTACATTATATTGGGTTTGCAATATCTCCATTGTTTGGATTTCATGACAGTTCAATTTGGAAAGTTCCAGACATGTTTTTTGAACTTGTTCAATGCATGGTGAGAAAGAGCAGATTCTGCCTGTAAAATAACAAAAAATATTAGTTTGGTTTTATTTAGACTGTTCTATTTTAAAAATAATATTTTTAGTGACATACAGCATTTAAAAATATGGAGGCATAAATACTTTGTATGTGAAATGAGAGTATTTGTGTGGTAATATTAAAATTAAAGACAAGAGAGCATTTTGTAACAATTGGTATTACATTAATTTAACTATATTGTGTTAGATATATTCTATAATCAGATGTTGGATACTACAAGTTTAACAAGCTGGGCATTTTAGAAATGTTGGCACATACTGTCATCCCACTACTCAAATCTCTTATTGCTGCATCACTCTGACACTTTAATGTATTAAATGTTAACATAAAAAAAAAATGTGATAAAATCCCCACCTCCAGATCTCTTTAAAGCCTTAATAGCATGTGGTAGGGCTAACCAAGGATGTGGTAGATCTAAAAATACTGCATCAGCTCTTTCATTTAATTCTTCTCCAAATCCATTTGTACAAACGTCTCTCTGAGCCACAGTAACGTACTGATCTAAAATGTTCATTTTTACCAGTCATGTCATTTAAATTTTGATTGGGCAATGATATTGATTAGTTGAAGTAAATCAAAGAATGATTTTTTTTTAATAAACGAGAAAAACATTTACCTAAACCATGGTCTTCAAATTCTTGCCTAGCTGTTTTAGTTCTTATTTCATGGAAATCGAATGTATACAAATGGCCATGTGGCTTAACTGCTCGAATTAAAGCATGTGACAACGAACCGCTTCCTGTACCACTTTCTATCACTATACTACCAGGAGATAGTTCCAATTGTAAGATTATCATGCTAATATCAGGAGTATAAATGATCTGTGTTCGATGTGGTAAAGTTATTGTCCATAATTCTGGAGTAGGTTGTAATACATATCCCCAGCCTTTACTTAAGGATATTTTTGAACCATAACTTTTACCTATTAATTCAGCACATTTAAGAGCTCCGTAAGGAGTTTGAAACACATTATCTACCTCAATTCCTTTTTTGTTTAAAGTTTTTGGTTCTGCTTTAATACTATATACTTGAGTTATAGTAAGATACAAAATAACGGTGTCTCCTTCATTAATGTTGTCTTTGTACCCGTCAAAACTCATTTTAAGAGACACAACTTGTATTTCTTACAAACAAATTATGTTGTTTTGTATTTTACAAAATTAAAAAAGCGGTCACAAAACATATAACAGGCTCAACGATATGTTTTTGGAGGTTATGTTTACGCCATAAACTTGAAATTAGGTTAGTTTTCCCATAGACATAGAGGATGGACCGCTGTGAAGTAAATATGGACGCAAAAGTGTGAGAGAGACAAAGCGAATAAGCGGCCAGTAGCTGTCTCTTTCTAGAATGCCGCCAAGCTACGGCGCTCTTGGAAATAATATTTCTATTTGAGCTAAAACCGGGTGAGGACTTTTCTCGCTTTGAATTCCGTCTCGGGTACTGCGCCTTATTTATTACAGGCCTACAGAGAAGAGACAGGTATTGGTCGCACAGTCGCTTTGTAGAGAGTGGTCAATTTTGTGAAGTTAATGCTCAGTACATCCTCTATGTCTATGGTTTTACTCTTTGAAAGCGTCTTCGACCTAATCGTAATCTGTTGATACCTATGAAGTTTTCGACTTTATGAACCATTCCTCATTTTAGGCTTTTTAAATAAGATTAAAGCTCCGTATTTAGAGTCGTTCCTTGAAGTTTCTTCAAAAAACCACTATAAATACGACCATATAAGTGATTTATCGGTAATTACCGGTTCGAACAATATTGCAATTGCCGGTAAAATTAGCGTTAATTAACGTCATATGGGCGCTGGTATTTCGGAGGAACACAGTTTTAGAACACTGTTAATAAAAGAGCACCGGAAGGATGTTTATAGCAATCAGGATTTGGCGGGATTAATAATACCACTGATAATACACAATAATTAATTCCTCCAAATTCTAGTCGCTATAAACACTCTGCGCTCTTTTGTTTACGGTGCTGTAAAAAGAAGGTCCCGCTTAATTACAAACGCAAACAGGCAACGTTTTCGTATAAAAAGGGAATAGAACTACATAAATATGGAATAACACATAACATAATGCGAACCAAACATTCCACTACGATCTGACTCAGGGCCACAGTAAAATTATTACTTTTGTAAAACGATGGTGAAAAAATTTGCAAAGATTTATTTATCACTAGATACTAGGTTGCCTTCTGAATTAGAAACATGTGATACCAAAATTTGTTCTGTCCAAAAGTGTATACATCTTAAATCTTGAGAAACAATAAAACGATTTGTACCACCAATTTTTTTCTTTCGTGGTTTGTGTATAAGGAGGAGGATCCCCCTAGATGCGTCGTGACCATTTTACAATGTGAAAAAGTTTTGATGTGTTTACGGAACTAAACAAAATATCCACTAATTGTTTTTTTTATACATTTATTGTACTTCTACTTAATATATAAAATAACTTCTACAATAATCAAAAATTTAATTACATAAAATTGAATATGTATCTTACTAAAGGTTATTAGCCAATCGTTGTTTCAGATTATACCTTTACCAGTCTTATATATTATTATTGTGAAATGTTAAACTTTTTGAAAGTTTCAAAAATAAATAATAAGTAATTACATTACAAATATTGTTATTTTAATTTAGTAATTACTATGGCGACCAACTTCTGATTAGAGTACTACCGCTTTCACAAACTTAAGATTTATTGGAAGTTTCATATCCCTATTATTTTGAGACACAGTAAAGGCATTTACAAGGATCACATTATTTGTGTAATTTAACTACTAGTTCATAATTTAATTCTTGCTAATTAAATTGTATTTTGAATTTTTAAATTATATAAAACCAAACAACGATAAGCTATTTAGCCAAAATATTTATGCACCGACTTACATAAAAGTATAAATTAGCTACCAGTATTAGGAAAAAGTCTCGTCTTCATCAGCGCTATCATACTAATGGATCTCCTCATTTTATTAAAAGAAATTAGATAAGTGGCGCGATTTTTTAATGATAGAGCCTTGGTAGGCGATCTGAGCAACCTATACATGTAAAGCAATTTCAGTAAAATATTATTTACAGTTTTATAGGCTTTTAAAGCGAAAACTTACAACTGCTAGACCTGTTCGTACCAGCGCCGCACTGAATTGTCAGAATGGCACGAATCTTTTCATTTAAAATTGAGTCATATTTAGACGACAGTGTATTTTTCAGGCATGATTAAAGTCACGCCTGAAATTCAGTAAAACCAAGTATAAGTGCTTATGCAACCAGGCCTTAAGGTCAACGTCAGCATGTGTAGTACAACTCCAGTAAAACTTGATATTTTTTTAGACGAAACAGGTCATCTGTCAGCTCGCTTGTACGATGGTCTGTGGAAAATTTATTCGCAATTTCAATTACAGGTGTCACCCTAGGGGCCCAAATTTAATTGAGGGCGAGTAACATGTTACCGAGGAAGTGATTAAAATATTAAAATATCTCTTTGCAAAAGTACTATTTTCCAGGGTTTCCAGGTATAATTTCAACGTTTAATATTGTTCGTTTATAATCTCTTATCGGTAGTTGAAATTGCAAATAGTTTGAATGTTGAAATTGATTATCCAGGCCACCAAAGTCTTATTTCTCCAGTATCAGCCTTTGGCGTTGTGAAGAAAGTTTAAAATTTAGTTACCAAATTTAATTGCACCGTTTGTTTTTTATCAATGTTAAGGTTTGTACATGCTGGGTGTTATGAAAATAGTTTATTATATTGGAAGGGGTGATTCCTTGGGTCGGGCAGTAGTGAATTTTGTAATATTTATTTCTTGTGGAAAGTGTTTTTCAAAGAGCTTCTCAACAAAGCACCTCATGAACTGGCGACAATCGAAGCGAACCTGTAATATATCTTTTGCAGGGATCTTTATTCTTCGGGATTAGGACACATTCAGTGTGTAGAGTAGTTCGTTGTGCTGGACGTGATGTTTAAGGTTGTCACTAAATGGTGCTTTGAAGACATGCCCAAGAACCTTGGGGACTACAGTCTGTCAAGTAACAACGTGTCCACGATAATTCATTTGTGGTAGATGCGATTTTAGCGGTAGAGGTACCCTTTGTATACGACGCATTTTAGTAAAAGTTCAGTCGATTCTGAACTTTAGTCGAAATCACGTAAAATCCAAAATGAGTCACTTGTTTGCGCGTCGGTTCGACGCAGTCTTTCTTTGATCTCACCCAAAGGGGTCTAAAATGACACACTCCGCGGCCGCTAAATACATTAAAAAGTCGGTATCGTTTGTGAAGAAGTGGGTAAACCATTTTAACGAGACGAAAAATGTCGACGACTTGCCAAAACGTGACTAGGTAGGCAGTCACTCCGAAAGTCGAAAAAGAGAATAGTGTCTTTTTCACGGGACCCGAAATTGACGCTACGTCAAGGAGCGGTAAAATTAAGAAAATCGGGTTTGACTGTATCCTATGAGATCATTCGACTACATCTTCGTGCTCATGATGTCAAACTCCGCTGGGCGAAAATCGCATCACGAAGCGGCTCGCTTGGGCCTACGATAAGATACTAGAGCTCCTTTGTAAAGAGAAAGCTCAGAGGAAAGACTCTGAAGACTTTGACTCAATTGTCTCGTGAGATTTGAAAAATTTGCAGAATAGGCAGAAAATCTCGTCGACAGCATGCCTCGAAGATGCCAGGCGATTATTGATGCAGGAGGCGATTGGACAACTTACCAAGGTAATTGCGCCGTTGTTAGCACACCAAAGAATACATTGATGGCAAAAAATGTTCTTGACACACATTTTTTCAGGAATACAAGCGGTCACCTTCTTACTCAACAGACTGTAGCTGCAGAGAAATCAGGCGAAGTTTGAATAAAGCTCTTCATAAACAAAAGGGCCACAGTCAGTCGTATTGATGTTCGCACAGCTCCAAATTTTCAACTTTTCATTTTCTCAGGCCAATTTCCTTAATAATTCCAGGTTTCTAGATCACTGGACACCCGGAATTTAACAAAATTTTAATGTTTACAGGACAACGCAATTGCTCAGGTTCGAGTCGATGATTTATGACTTATTTATTTACGGCAACCATTAGGTTCAGGGTCGATTTTCTCATTAGTTCTAAAGGAGCACCATTTACCAATATTTTTGTGTAAATGATCCTGACTTACCAATTTTAATAAAGATTTTCGTAACACCCCCTATACATATTTTTAGATACACAACTTGAAAACAGTATTTCTATATGGAAGAATTTAATTATTTATTATAATATATTCAATTTTTGTAAGTTAAATTCTGTTCACTTTTGGTAATTAAAGTTCATCTTTCTTTTTTTTTAAGAAACAAAATGATAATACTGATTTATCTTTGGCAAGTTAAAGGCGGAAAGAACCTAGTTTTAAGTGCTTAGAGATCAAAGTACCCTATTACAAGTTTTAGAAAAAACTACATATTACAAATGCATGAAACGGAGTTACGCAAGGGAAATACAGTAAACAATAGGATGATGTTCAAATTATATAAATAGTTTTTGCATTTTAGATGAATTTGCAAACAAAATTTCATACACGGTGAGTAAGCCGATCACGAAGAACGGGACAAATCTGCCTTTGCAACTGATTGGAAAATTGATTTAAATGTACGAACAACTTTTGCCTTATTTAATATTTTCTTGTTGCACATCAGCTTTAATTTTAGTTCTTTCTAGATTAAAAAGAGAAAAGAAAAGATAGCTTGTCCTAACTTATGGTCCCTACACACGATCAAGTATGTTGATCAAGTAAGTTTGATGGTGTGGGCGTGAAATTAGAGAGTTGGATGGTTCGATGATGAGTTGAACGGTTTTCTGGATTAGTTAGAAAAGTTGTTGGAAGACTGACGGTTTGACGACTAAGTTTAATCGTGTGGGACGTTATCCAGCCTTCAAACCAACCAACTTGTAGTTCTCACTGTCATGTTTTTTTTTGGCGAAACAAGTGAGAGCAATAATAAGTAACTATCTTCGTCCATCTTGATATAGTTTGCCAATGTTGGGGCTAACACCTCAATTCGTTCAATAAATTAATGTGGCAATAATGTACTCTTTTAAATAACCACTCTTTGCTCCACTTTGATCTGTTTGATTTCCTTTTAACCTTCTTCTCTTTCAGTAACAGTCTGTACAAATATGATAAGTGCTTTATATCCATCATGGAAATGTAATAAAAACGACAAATAATAATACAACAAATAATCACAATGTCTGGCGTAGTCCACACTTCACTGGCAACCAGAGCACACTGATGAGAAGTTTGTCAGTCTGTCCATTTTACTTGAACATGTGGGCTCAACTTGTACCGTCAAACTTATTTGATCAACTTGCAAGACAAACTGGTTGGACCAACTTACTTGATCGTGTGTAGGCGGCTTTATGGATGTCGTAAAATAAGCTTTGTATGCACATGCGCACAAGTACGTTTTTTTTTAGGTGTTTCCCACAATGGATAATTGTGCCTATTTTTGTACAACTTAAATATAGTTGTTAAAAATGATGCAGTATTTGCCCCTTAGGTAATAGCAAATCGATGTTATAGAATGAATTAGTACCAAATAATATAGAAAATATGTTTCCTTTAGAAAGAGCGATAGGTTATGTGGGTTTTTTTGGTTTCTCTAGTACTGCGAAGATAGTGGGACGACACGAGATGAGATACTTATTTATGCCGATTGTAGAAATACCGGCTCGCAGATAATAACTCTACCCCTGATCTTCACATCTCTTTGAGGAGTATTCTTTGATAGTCTTGACGTGTATTAAACAAGAAAAAAAAGTGTGGTCTCTTGACCTTTTTCTTATTCCTTAGAGTTTATATAGTCGACATCAATTTAAAAAATCTCAAGCCATTGATGTAATTGAAAGGAAAATTCACTTGTACACCGAATTGTAAATTTTTGCCTTTCCACCGTATAAGACACAAAAGGCAGTATTTGCGTAATATGAAGAATAAAACAATAGTTTTGAAGCTTTTCAAGTTTGAAACAAAAAATATTGCACTTTTTATCGATATTACATATTATTCACAGTTAAATAATTATTTTTGGAAGTTTAAAAATTATGTGGTAAAATTACATCTATTTCTATTAGGATCGGTGTTAAAAATATTCATATTTATATTTTAAATTTACTATATAACATTGCGTATTTTTTTATATTGCTTTTAATTCTATTTATTTTTTATCCGTTACGATAAAATTTTATTCATATAAGATACACTATATAGAAATAAATAAAAAGAATCACTGGGCAAAATATAAATCTCTAAACTTTGCACTTAAGCTAAAATATAAACCATAATATACGTGTAGGTACTAGAAAAAATTCTTCTAGTAAAATAAAGATACTTAAACATATCTTTTAGCTTATGCTGTGTGCACTACATTCTCCAGTTAACGTATCTGTTAGATATGTGATTTTTAGATTGCGCGTAATGTGTTGTTTTTCAATTGGGCTATTTACTGTCCACACCATTACTCTAACACCTTTGCTGCGCCATTGTAGGATAGTCTCCCTACAAATATAAAAATATTTTAAAAAATATATGAAAACAGATATTGTAACGAAAGTGGGTGGAAGCCTACAACCCTTAAAACTCCATTAAAAAAAACCGGCCAAGTGCAAGTCGGACGTGTGCAATTAGTATTTCGCATGGTGATTGCTTTTAAAATAACAATTTTTGTTACGGAGGGATAAACTGATCAGTGATTTCACAAAACACATCCCAAATAAGTTTTCAACAAAGTTTGTTTCCGATATTTGTTCTTATATAGCAGATAAATTATCAAATTATTAATTTTCATTCAATCTACACCCTATGAAGAATAATCTAGAATTTTTTCATTAGTACTCTTAGAAATAGGTTCGAGGGATTGCGATTTTTGGCAATTTTTAGCTTTCATTTGATACTCCACTCGATCACCTTGAAAAAATTGTTTTTTTTATTAACCAGATAAATTATCGAAGACACTCGTGATAATTTTCATTCAATCTACACCTTATGGAGAATACTCCAAAATTTTTTCAAAATTTTCTTATTAATACTCTATGGGGGTTTTTATAAAATAATATAAAGATAAGTTTGCACGAGTATTACATCTTACATATATCCTTGAACTCGTATTTTCACAAGCTTTCATTTAACACCATTCGATGATCGTGAAATTTTTTTTCTTTCAGTTCCTATTTCACTCCCCAAAATTAACCTCTTAGGTTAGGTCAATTTCTATATTTATAACAAATTTCAACTTTCTATGTCAAATAGTTATGTAGAAAATCAAGTATGGCAAACAAACAGATGGACGGACGGACACCAAAGTGATCCCATTAGTGTTCCGTATGGAACACTAAAAACCAAGTGTGGGGATATAACGGAATACTCGGCTTTACGCTCAGGGTGCCTCCATACGGGCTGATTAAGATTTTGGCCGTGCGCGAATATTTCAAGGTACCATTTATCATTTTTTTTAAACACCAATGTTAAATTATAATGAATTACGAGAATATCTTTATTGAAGAGCCAAAAAGAATACTGGTTTTGTCTATCTAAAAAATACTTAAAAATATGTGCAATATAACAAAAATAAACACAATGATCACTATTTTCACGTTAGGAGATAATAACGAAAAACGTCACGAGGATAACCACTCGAAATGTCAATGTCAATACATTCGCCAAACCAAGCCTCCGTAAATTTAGATCAAAATACGATTAATCTTCTAACCTGGACTCATATTTGGCTGAATGCATCGACTAGCAACAAGTCGGTCAAATTTATAGTGTTGTCAGGCTTCTGAAATTTTGAAGATTGTTTAGTTTAACGGCTTTCACAATATTATTAATGAAAAAGCAAATAAAATTTATAAATATGAGTGACAACACCATTACGGAACCTAAAACGGTTTATACAACAAAACAGTATGTTTGTATTCCAGTTTTCTTTGTGGTATTACATGGGTGTAGTGTAAGGTAAGAAGTTCATAGCGCGCCAGAGGTCGAACTGGCTCGCGCACTTTTCTTAAAAAATTGCCAAAAATCGCTGTCCCCTCACCCTATCTCTAAGATTACTACTCTTACTTCATAAGGGGTAGATTGAATAAAAATTATTATGAGTGACCTTTGATAATTTATCTGGTCTATAAAAACAAAGAACGGATTTTTTTTTTAATTTCAAAGCACTCAAGGTACGGAACACTAATTGCGCAATTCTGACTTGTACTTGGCCGGTTTTTTAAAATATGTTCAGTTATTTTTGTAAATTTTGTAACTGCAACATACACAATAGGTAATTTTTGCAAATCTCCCAAAGCCTTTCACGTGAAAAAACTAGTTCATTTATAACATATTCACACACATATTAAAAGGTTAAAAAGCGAAAATTAAGGGAATTAATTGAAAATTACAAACGAAATTTTGAGCTCATTTACTGTCGGAAAGTTGCTCCAAATTAACATGGCCTAATCCTAAAAACCACAATTTCTCATTGTAACTGCTATTAGATACACATCTACTATTGAATATTTTAAATTTCACAACAATTTTGGACATTCATTAAACGTTAACTATGATTTTAACTACAACCTATTTGAACCGATAGAGACTATCGTTTTGACAAATCAGATTTTCTTTATTAATTATACATTAAACATTTACAAATTTAACGTTAATTAAATAGTACTTATGTACTTTATGACTTGAATTTTTTCATAGCCCATATTATCTTGACATTGTATGCTATTAACTTGACATTTCTTGTTATCCTAATAATTGAGAATAGCAATAAATGTATTTATATGTTTGAGAAAAATAAAAATGATTTAAGAAGGAGTAAAACAAATATAATCGTTTAATAATAATAAAAGAAGAACCGAACGCAGCTTAAATGTCATAACTCCCCTCGTCATCAACCTAAATCCGCCACTGGTAGTTGGTGGAGTTTTGGCAAAGATAGGTCTTATGCGGTGCGACGCCAAAGAATGTAAACACCTCTTGGAAATAACATAAAAAATGTTTAAAAGTCAGTTCAAATTAAGCACGTTTTTTTAAACAAAGATTCGAACCATTCTTAATGGACTGAATTTCTTGAGGCAGTAATTAACTTAAGCTATCAGTATCTTACCCGCTTAAACAATCTCTGTGTAACAAAATAATAGACAGTCCAATCATATAGTATGTAATTCTTGGTAATGCCCATTTGTGTAAAATATCTGCACAAGTGAATATAAAATTCTTGTAAAACGGGGTGTATCTATTTGGTCCTTTCCCTTCAGGATACTTGTAATATTCATGGGCAAAAGGGTGGGGCCTGTACGCCATCGAACAAACAATTTTAGGATCTTGTTTTCTAATCTTGAAAAAAAAAAATAGAAATTAGAATACACGAATAATTTTGTGTTTACACAATTTATTTGGACACTGTCAACGCAAAATTAATAATATATACAGAGCGTTATGAAAACCGTTTATTACATTTAAATGATTGTTTGCTTTGGGTCAAGTAAAGAAATATTCACTACTTTTTTTCTCAATTTGGACCTTTTTAAAATTATGTAAAAGTTCGACAACTATTATCATTGTTGTGAAAGATTATTTTTTTTAGCCACATCATATTTGGTTTAAAAATATTTCATTAAAACAATTGGAATTTCAAATAAAAAAACAACAAAAACTGTTGCTAAATAAGATTATGTTATGTCAAAATTTTTGTATAGTTAATAACATAAATATTTCTTAAAACAGTTAAACTTGGAACATAATCCAAATTTTTACCCAATAAAAAAACCTTTACCTGATCCATTAAATAAGTTACAGTTTAATTCCTATGATCCAATAACAAACACTAAATAGTGCACTTTTTGAATTAAATAACGTTGTTTTTAGAACATTCGGATGTGTTAAACAACTTACCGTTTTTAAAACCGAAACACAAGCTTAAATTATACTTCTCTACCCAAAATATGTAAAAAATGTACAATAGACTATCGAAACAAACGCTCAAAACACAATTAAGTCTTAAAAAACGTACTAGATAGAGTCACTAACAAGATGTGATCATCGTGCAGCACGTGGCTGGCAACGGTTCAGCTAATATGAGCGTGAGAATTGCAAATGAAGCATGTAAAAGCGACGCAGTAACGTTCTATGAGCCAATTTATATTTTAGTGATAAAAAATTATATTTTATATGAGTTTACACTGCGGAATGAAACTATAATGATGATTTTAATGGAAATATGATTATTAGTGGGTGTGAAAAATTTATGCGTTACATAGAAAATGTTTGGTGTATGATATTTTTGTTAGTGAATAATTTCCTTTAAAACACTAAATTTCAGATGACTTTCAGCATTAGTTTTTTTAATTAAAAAAGGTAGAATTTCTTTAATTTGTCATAAAATAAAATAACAAACTGTTAAATTTAAACCTGGCAAAATTGCAACAATCTAGATTACTACCAAATTTGGTGTGAATAGGGTTTGACGTCTATTTGCTACAACCATTGGCGTACATGGTGAAAATTCATAAATTTCAGGGTCAATTTTCTCATTAGTTATAATGAAGCGCCATTTGTCAGTATTTTTTCACAGTCCCTGTATATTATTTACCATTTACTATAAACAATATTCAAATATACAGGGTTTAGTTAATTTTCAGGATTTTTGGGGTCAAGGAATCTGAAATAGACCTTGTTTTTTCATTATTCCTATTTATAACAGTCCTTTTTCTGTTTTATCCTTCATTCTTGCATTTTTGTGAAATTTAATTCTGAAATTTCAATTTAGGTTATTTTGTCAGACTGCATTTTTTGCATTTTCTGTATAATTTGTATTAACAATTATTATACAAAATGATTCTACACACGTTTCAGCCCAAAAAAGTCTTTGCATCGGTTTTGCAGAAAAGTCTTTAATTGAGACAATAATATTAGCTACGTCATTATTGATTTGTTCATAAAAACAGGTATAAATGTGTACTTCATACCTTAAGCAAAACCTGTTGATTTTAGAAAAACTCAAGACAGATTATTTCTTGACCCGCTCTGAATTATTAAAATTAAGGTATTTACCCAATAGATGATATTTGGAAAAAATGATGTCACAATGGCGTTAGAATATAGATTTGGATACTTCACGAATAACTCCAATATCACAGGAACCATCTATAAAAGAGAAATATTATTTCATTAATTTTTTCTATTGCTTCATCTATTTGTTATGTAATAACTAATTTTACTGTGTCTAATCTTATGGACAAATCCATCTGCTAATACCTCACATCTGGGTATGAATCAGTCAGTCATTTGACTAACCATGTACATACTTATTAGTGCATATACAGTTGATTTCTCAACAACAGTGAATCAAAGACGACATATACAATATATACAAAGCAACCCCTCTAACACCTTTCCCCGCCCCTTTAACCCCTTGAATATCAATAATTGTTATTAAAACTTATTTATTATCCTAACCAAAAAAAAATGTCATAATGACATTGAAAAGTAAACAAAATTTAGCGACGCACACTCCTTCTCTTCATTCCTATCCATTCCTAGTTCACATCTTACACGTGCACCAAATTTGAATTGAATTTAAAAAAAAAGCTTCCAACGGCCTTTTGCCCACACGAAACTCCATAATAAGATTTGGACTAAACTGCGAATTTTCACCAATCCTCTTAATATCTTTTAATAAAATTTGGCACACTTTTTTGTTAATATAAAAGCTATATTTTCCTATAATTCGAAGCCGTAATATCGAATTGAACGGAAGTTACCCGTAAAAAAACATTTTATCTGGTATATAAAAAAAAAACAAAATTTCAAGGTCATCAGTTTTCAGTAAACATTGGAAACAAACTTTCTTAAAAACTCATTTGGGGTGTGTTTTGTGAAGTCACTGATCATTTTATACCTCCGTAACAAAATTTTTTATTTTAAAAGCAATCAATGTACGGAACACTAATTGCGTAACTTGCACTTGACCGGTTATTTAGGTTATATACTTAATATTTTTTAATGCAATCTATGCAGATTTTTTAGCTAACTTTATGACGAGTCAAATGAATTTTTTTTTGTCGCATAACAGTGAACAGAAGCTGAGATATCTAAGAAATAGGAGACGAACACGTTAAGATGTGAAAAATTCACTAAAATAGAAAAAGAAAAGTGGTCAAAATTAGGCTGAGAAAACTCGTATACATTGTGTTGGCACTATTTTAAAGTAGTTAAATCGATTTCCAAGCTGTACCCAAAAATTTCCAAAAATCATGAAATTTTTACGGAATTTACCTCCACTATTGTCTTTAGCAAAGGAAGTAAAAAATACATATTACAAGTTCATAATTTATTAACATCTCGACACATTCTTTGCCTGTAGCAGAATAATGCCAATCTAGAAAATTAAATTAAGAGTTTTTACCAGCTAATACAAATAAAACAAAAAATGTTTTTACTTTCCTTACTCGGTCTTTCTATCTGTTCGCACGGTAGTATAACAAAATAAGATTCGATTTTAAATTAGAATTCATATAATTCTAATAAAAAAAAAAATAGGAATATAGCTTTTGGGGATAGAGGTGAAAGAAGTGAGCAACGCATAAGGCTCCCTATATTAACTAATAAGTACAAAGATTAGACATAACACAACAATTACGTCATATATACAACATTATCCTAATATGAGTAATGAAAGAAAAGTGTGTGTATATAAATTTGATTACAGAAACTTATAAGTAAACTCATTTGTCGCTGACCAATTAAGCCTGATAGCGCGTTGACATAAATTAAACATATCTTAATAAAAATCTAAAAAAAAAACATATATTATTGAAGGCGTTTAGAATAGCGAATTACACCTTAGGATCCTAAAACCATTAGTCAATTAAACAAGCCAAATTACCTTAGTATTGTTATCCTTAATGTCTATAAACATTTTCTGACCATTAGCTAATAATCTTGTTACTGCCTCATCTAAAGTTGGAATGTTAGTATGGCCAAACCGATCCCTATGGGTAAAAATTGTTATTTAAATTTAATTATAAGTCCTGTACAAGGGACATGTTAGGATGCATGCATTACTACTATTTCTGTCTATTATATTGATATTATTTTAAAGTTGCATTTTTATGAAGTATCAGATTAGTTTTTATGTAACTGTCATGTTCAAACACCAAATGCTGATAACTTTTTTGATTACTCTGTACATACCAAATTTGAAATTTTCTTCGTAATTCATATGCTAGTTCCAAGGACACTGTCCCCTTCATAAATTTAATTACCTGATTACAAATTCTTGAGCTTTGCTTTACATATTCATATAACATTAAAGATGTTTTATTGATTTTCAATCAAACATGTGAGCGAAGCTTTTACAGATTTAGTCTTATAAGAGATTTTTTTTTAGTTTTAGACTGTATCAGACTGGACGTTTCACCTATGAATTCAGTGTTTTTATGTAGAGAAGGTAAATTTCCTGAAGTTGCATCAAATAATTGGAGGTGAAATGTCAGAAAATAGATCTAATCTATAATCCCAATAACCATAGTTTCTTAGTTGCCAGACTAATGTGGAGTCCCGCACGTTCTGTTCTGGGACAGCTTATTTTTTTAATATATGTCAATGACCTTGCTCGTATCAAAATATTAGGTGAATTTACGTTTTTTGCTCATGACATCTCTGTTGTAGGGCCTAATATGGATGGATATTCAAACCCTTAGGTCGAACATTTCCACTGACTTGTGGAAGTTGGGAAGTGGTGTAGCGCTAACCGACTGTCTTTTAATGTCGGTAAGACATGTTATTGGTTTTGAATGCAATATGCCGGGAATACACTTGGGTGAAGACTCTTTGCGGGAGGAGCCTGCGGCTGGATGTTCGGCTATTCTCATTGATACTGATCCCCGATTTAAGAATCACATATTTAAGTCGAGTAGGAGACTTTCTTCGGGTTGCTTTGCTATCATGGTTACTAGAAATTAACTTGGCCCTGATATTGCGCGGACGGTTTATTTTGCATTGTTTGTGTCTCATCTTAGACATGGTATTCCCTTTTGGGGTTTTGCCAGCCAAAATCTTCTGAATCTTTTGCTGCGGAAGAAGGCTGTCTGCTTTATCACTGGTGCCCATCAGAGGAAATCCTGTAGACCTATCTTTCTCTTGCAGAAAATTCTGACCCTCGCTTCCCATGTTCATCTTGGAGACCGTTTATATATAAGAATCGTTTAAGTATCAGCGCGTAGCATCTCAGAGGGGCACCTGATGGGCTGCGGATCTGGCTTTGCCTATTCCAGTTAGGGTACTCATGAAGCACTGATTAATATACAAGAGCAGAAAATTGTTTAATCACTTGTGAACTCACATCAAGACTGCTAACTCACTAAAGTGTTTCGAAAGTGCCTTAAAAATTATTAATTAACAAATCCCAACCAAATGTGGGCGAGTTTTATGCTGATTCATTCGTATGATCCCCTCTGCCTGTTGTTTGCTTTCATTCTGTTTGATCGTGAAGCACCTGTGCTGTGTTGGCTTGTATGCTTCTTTGTCCCTTGCTAATGATAACTATATATTATTGTTTTAGTTTTATATGCTAGTGTTAATTTTACTTTGACTGGAACTAGTTCTGTGTTAACTAGGTATCTTGCCGTTTGTCTATTATATATATTGTAGCGTATTGGCGGCACTGTTGTTTGTAATGTATTTAAATGATAATAATTATAATGAGGATTTGGAGTTCATCAATTTGTTTGCTAATGACACCTTAATTTCATATAGTGGAGACAACTTGGGAGATCTGGTTTTGGGGATGAATCGGTTGCTTGGAGGAATTGAACAGTTTTTTTCCTTTATTAAGCTTAAATTAAATGCCAGCAAAATTAAAGCAACGATAATAGGAACTCTTTAGAAAGTTAATAATATCGATGGATCATTGTATAAATTATGTATAGATAATGACTATATAGAATGGGACAATGAAATAAAACATCTTGGTTTTATGTTAGACAATACATTGTATATGAAAAATGGAAGGAAGCTGGTCTTCTTTTCTAGAGTGGCAAAAGTTTGTTTTCTAGAATAATGGTGTATAAGGCTATTAGTCAACCACACTTTGATTATTGTGCAACCTCCTGGGCGACTAATGTCCACAATATCAACTGGCTTAAATATTTAAATATTACCGACAAACAAGGTCGTAAAGCTGAATCATTCTCAATCAGTTGTAGCTTAACTCAGCTTATTGACGAACCAACACGGATCCCTGATCGAGACGGGGAATTCGCCAGTCTTCTTGATCTGCTTTTAATCACCAATCCGGAGATTTACTCGGTCACCGTAAATCCGCCGTTAGGTTCTTCCGACCATAAACTGCTTTTGAGATCGAGTATCCTACCAATCAGTGACAGAGAGGCGCCTAAGTCACGCAAGATTTGGCACTACAAATCTACTAAATGGGAAAATCTCATGGAATATTTTCGAACTTTCCCTTGGATAGACATTTGTTTTCGATCCGACAACCCATCTGACCTCGCCAGGGAGGTCTCCGATGTTATTTTGGCTGGTATGGAAGCTTACATCCCTTTTTCAAAGAAATGTCCCTTCAACGGCAAGCCTTCGTTTGACCGAAAATGCAAAGAAGCTGTTGCTTCTAAACACCTTTGTTCGTGGCCGGAACAGATGCAAAGAAATTATCGACGTAACCAAGGAGGCACACAATCAACGAATTAGAAACAAACTTCTCACTTGTCCCAACAATTCCAGGTCCTTTTGGGCAGTCGCTAAGGCGGTTAGTCAAAATATCACCAACTCCACCACACCACTACTCACACGACCAGATAATTCTATTGCAACTACACCTGTTGAGAAAGCGAACTTGTTGGCTGAACTCTTTGCTTCACATTCTACTGTCGATTTCCAAGGAAAAACACCACCTACTATTCCCATATTGCAGTCAAAGATGCCCAATGTTGTCTTCAGACAGCTTATCATAAAGAGTATTTTAATGAAGCTAGACACCAAAAAGGCTTCTGGCGCTGACGGAATGCCTGCCATAGTTCTCAAAAACTGTGCGAGAGAACTAACACCAGTTTTCTGTAGACTTTTCAACCTATCCTACAGAAAGGGAATATTTCCTTCCTGCTGGAAATGTGCCACAGTTCAGCCGATACCTAAAAAAGGCAAGAAGACCTTGCCAAATAACTACCGACCAGTCGCACTGCTTTCAATAATATCGAAAGTCATGGAAAAGGTTAACAATCAAAAGGTTCAATCAACATCTTCTAAAATATCTTGAAGGATTCAACATTATTAGCGATCATCAATATGGCTTTCATAAACGTAGATTAACAGGAGATTTTCTGACTTATGTAACACATGTTTGGAACAACGCAATTCAACACTTTGGAGAATTTCGAGCGGTTACTCTTGACATATCCAAGGCATTCGACCGTATTTGGCACGATGGACTGTTGGCTAAGCTACGCTCTTATGGTATGTCTGAAAAGTTCTGTTTGTGGCTCTCATGTTTCCTCAGAGAGCGTTCTTTACGAATGGCGGTCGACAGATTTCTTTCTAACACCTTCACTATCAACGCCGGTGTGCCCCAAGGCTCCATACTGTCTCCTACTCTCTTTCTCAATTACATTAATGATCTGCTGGAAAAGACCGTGAATCCAATCTACAGCTTTGTAGATGACAGTATGCTTATCTCTTCATTCATTTTGAACGCTCGGACATCGGCTACTCAGGCAGATATCCGCAGACAGGAGGAGGTCGTTCAACTTAACAAAGACCTGGAAGAAATTCTTGGGGTGACAGTAACCAAGTGGAATTTAACGCTAAAAAAAAAACCCAGACGGCAGTTTTTTTTCTAAAAAAGTTAACGTTGCTGAATCCGACATAGTTATGTCAGGGGACTCCATTCCCCCAGCATCATAACTCAATTTGTTGGGCGTTAATTTGGGAGCAAATATGTCCTGGCATGAACATGTTGCAGGCATAGCAAGGAGAGCTTCTCAAAAGTTGGGAATATTATTCAGAACCAGAAAGCTTTACACTCCGCAACAACTGTTAATTTTTTACAAAGCTCAAATTCGACCAATTATGGAATATCGCTCCCATGTTTGAGGCTCTGCTTCCAAACATACACTACATTTGTTGGATTCTGTTCAGAGAAGAGCTGTTCGTCTGATTGGAGACCTTGAACTGACCGGCGGCCTTGATTCGCTGGAACATCGAAGAATGATTGGCGACTTGAGTCTGTTTTACAAGTATTTTCATGGAAAGTGTTCGAAGGATGTAGCCCGCTTAATTCCTGCCAAAGCGGTGCATGTTAGAAATACACGTCGCGCTAATACTTCACATCCAGATGAGGTTCAGCTTGTTACTCAGCGTACAACGCTTTTCAAGCAGTCTTTTATATGGAGAACGTCATCTCTTTGGAATAATTTGCCCAGGGCTATGTTTTCCACCGAGTACAATTTACAGTGATTCAAGAACAACGTGAATCGCTTTTTCCGCACACATGACGCTCCTGGAGAGCTTTAGGGACTTCCCTGCAGCACGTGTGCCAGATCTTTTTGTTTCTCCTCGATAGTGGATCGATACAATCACTACAAGTTTTATTTACCAGAGGTATGAGAACGATTTTGAGACATGCAACCAATACACTCCAATAAACCTAATGCTTAGTACTGTGGAGTGGTTTTCAGTTCAACAAAGATTATACTATCTTGCAATGATATTTATTTTTAAGCTGAGCAGTGGAATGCTTGTAAATTATTTTAATGAGTTTGTTAGATTATGAAGGAAAATATACTCCTACTTTACAAGAAGCGTTAATGATATTCATATTTTAAGAATGAAATATTCATTCACAATGATTTCCCTTTTTTATAAGGGATTTAATGCCTATAATGCTTTGCCGACAAATATTAGGAGTGTTTAACGGTAAATGTTTTAAGGTGAGACTAAGGGAGTTTATAATCTAGTCAGGAGTGTGTTTCTGCCTCAGTTAAGGTTAATTGTTGTATGTGGTTATGTTTAGTGTGATATGCAGTTTTTCATTATTGTCATGTCTATTTCTTTTTTTTGTTTTTTCTTTTTATTATTACTAAGTGTATCTATCTACATGTCAATAAATTTCATTTCATTTGATGTTGTGTTCTACATTCTAGCTTAGTGTATATTTGGTTTTCAGGTTTCCTTATTATAGATTTTATGATCTATTTTTTGCATTATAACTATGTTTTTTGATATCCTTTAGATTTAATATACTTTGTCAAAGAAAGATCAATGAATTTTTATGACAATGAAATACTTTTGAGTTGATTTGATCCTGTTAGATATAAGTTACTGTCATTGCTCATTCATTCTGTCATTAAAAAATACAGTAAATAAATAAGTAACAGAGTTGGTTGTAATAGTGGTGAAGTATCGGAATGATATTTAAATAAAGTGTTTGTGCTTGAACACATGATATTTTTATTCATTACAAAAACTGCTTAGTGATAACGGAATTCAAAAACTTATGATCTGCAAAGGGAATATGTACTTAACTTTGACTTAGACAAAAAGAGTATTACCAAATATTGGATAATAATCACAAATATTTTTCCACCACTATTTAAATATATATAATATACATATAAATTAGATGTTCTGAAAAGGATTAAAAAGCCGAAACCCTATAAACAAAAAAAATAAAGCCTATAATGTACCTTAACGGGTGTTTGACTGATATGTCTACACTTTTTAATACTTCATAAGTTGTGTCATTTACAACTAGATTCGAGTCGGCCATTCGTTCGAGAGTCGAATCGTGAAATACAACAGGGACCCCATCACTTGTTAATGTAACATCGAATTCTATGAAGTCACATCCTCCAGTTTTACACTGAAACAATTATACATGTCAGTAATATCAGAGCTTTTCCATAAAGGCCCATAAATTTAATTATTTAAGGTTTTTAAGAAAATAGTAGTTAATTTAGTTAAAATACATAGTCTGTGCTTACCTACTGTTAAATTTATATACTATCAACAGCATATACTGTATCAGAAGGCCTTAAAAATAGCAATTTCATGCTATACTTAAACCACCTTAGGTAGCAAAATGACAATTAGTATAATAGTATAGTACAGTAGATGCCCATTTTAGATAGAAAAAAATTGACAGATACTTTCAGCTTCACATCTATATTTTATTTAATAATAAATATATTTTTAACGTCTTGAATTTACATAACATTATTATAGTTTTTGACACAATGACCTTTAAAAATCAGTAAATTTTTTACTATAATTCATTTTTTCATGTGACAATAGCCTTAAAAAACACCGTCTTGCTATACTTGGCAATATTAACTATATAGTGAGCTACAGAATATTGTTCTCTTGTAAATTTACTTTAAAACAAGATCTTACCATATCAAAGGCAACCAAGCTGTTTTCAGGAGCATCTAACCCAGCCCCTCGATGAGCCACCGTTTTTAAAACATAACCACTTTGACTCTCATTAGATGTAAGCGAATCTTTTCCAATAATAGTATCAACAGCTTCTTGAGGAGGTGGAGGAATTTTTAAAGCATAAAAAGCAAATACTAGTGCGGCAGTAAGAAGAATGCCAATAGGAATAACACTAACAAAAATTTCCCTTACAAAATGGAAGCAACCGTAAAAGGCGAAAACTATTGTTAACGCGCTAGGCACTAAATTTAGAATTTCCTTACTCATTTTTATAATGTTTCGTTATTTATCTAATACAAAAATTTAGCCGAAATAAATTTCAAAAAACTTCAGTCTGCAAGATCATCCCTGTTTGGTTGATTATTTAAATGTCAAAGTCAACAATCAAACTAACACATGACTTCTGTCAACTGCTAGCATGGATATCCCACCCTTTTTAAATGTATGCCTGTTCGCTAATACAAGGCTACGTTAAAAGAGGTCGCCAAAAAAGAGTCATCTCTAACATCAGGCAACCAAACATATTCCTTGTTTCCGTGGGAAAAACTGGGTAAATGCCACACAGAAAATGTTTCATCTACATTAATGGAAGTTGAGGTTGTAATAATTTTAAAATAAAAACTGTGTTTTACAAGAATAAAGCAGGCGAATTTCTAAAATATTCTATTCTATCTATTAAAATAAAGAAATTAAATAAAGTATTTTAAATCACTTTAAAACCGTAACAAATAAATAACCGGTCAAGTGCAAGTTGAAATTGCACAATTAGAGTTCCGTAAGTTGATTGCTTTTAAAATAAAAAATATTGTTACGGTGGTATAAAATGATCAGTGACTTCACAAAACACACCCCAAATGAGTTTTCAACAAAGTTTAGTTCCAATTTTTACTGACAATTGATGACCTTGAAATTTTTGTTTTTTATATACCAGATAAATTATTAAAGGTAATGCACTCGTGATAATTTTCGTTCAATCTACACCCCCTGGAGAATATTCCAGAGTTTTTTTCAAAATTTTTTGATCAGTATTTTTTGAGATAAGATGGGGGGACAGCGATTTTTCGCGATTTTTTAAAAATAATACAAAGAAAAGTGTATATATATATATATATATATATATATATATATATTTTTTTTTTTTTTTTTTTGACTCGTGTCTTCACAAGCTTTCATTTGACACCACAGTCGCTGACCTATTAAAAAAATTTTTTTTTCACTTCCCCCAAAACTAACCCCTTAAGTCAAAATTTGACTTTCAAAACTACACGGATTTGATAAGACCATTAATTCCTATATTATTACCAAATTTCAACTTTCTATGGCAAATAGTTTCGGAGAAAATCGGGTTTGACAGACGGACGGACAGACAGACGGGCAGACAGACACCGAAGTGATCTTATAAGTGTTCCGTACGGAACACTAAAAAGTATGTGCATACAAGATTTAAAAAAAACCGGCTAAGTGCAAATCGGACTTGCGCAATTAGTGTTCCGTACGTTGATTGCTTGTAAAATAAAAGCTGTCCACCCCTCTTATCTCGAAAAGTACTGATCAAAAAATTTTGAAAAAACTCTGGAATATCCTCCACGGGGTGTAGATTAAACGAAAATTATCACGAGTGCATTACCTTTAATAATTTATCTGGTATATAAAAAAACAAAAACAAAAATTTCAAGGTCATCAGTTTTCAGTAAAGATTGGAAACGAACTTTGTTGAAGACTCATTTGGGGTGTATTTTGTGAAGTCACTGATCATTCTATACCTCCGTAACAAAATTTTTTATTTTAAAAGCATTCAACCTACGGAACACTAATTGCGCAAGTTCAACTTGCACTTGACCAGTTATTATCAATAAATTTAATTGTTAAACTTAAAATTTGTTTAATTTTTCCTTTCTTTTACCCCTATTTTTATTCCTTGTTTCCTTTTTCAGTCATTTTTATCAGTAAAAAACATGAGGTGTACTATGGAGTTTGGTATCATTAGAAAGAGAATAGAATGGACTTTCAAATAATACTAAAATCCGTAAAAATATATATATTCTAAATTCTAGGATTCGTGTTAAATGAAGCCAAATAGTTTGAGTCGATTTTTTTGCTCACCAGTGTATTATATAGATTATTATTGTTATATAATCTGGCCAAAGAACATAGATATGAATTTAAATGAAAACACGTAAATCGGATGAGTGGTTCTCGAGTGATAAGCGCTCTAACGGACGGACGAGAGACGTTGAATTTTTGGTATTTATAGATTAAAATGTGGTTTGACTACTAAGGCAATTTTTTTTTGGAATTCAAACCTTCGCATTATATCCCAGAATATCGAAATTTTGCAATAACTCTGCTACAAAACAAAGGTTGTAACTCAAAAAAAGAGGCCAGTTTGAAGAAGGATAATTCGATAAACATAACTTAATCGTTATTTAATTTATAGATGGTCTCGGCTCACGAGAGTTACATTTGGTTTTTATGCAATTTCTTGTTTATAATCTAATAGATATCGATACCTCGCAGGTAAAAGGGCAAATAGGCCATTTTTTGAGATTTTGACTTTTTTATTTGCCTGGTTGTATTAATTTTCCAAGAATATATTATTATAAATTAAAACGATCCCTGTATTATTTTTAATTAATTAAAAACCAAAAATTGTCTGAGCTTATGTCATAAGCCTCGTCTGGTAAAAGGGCGAACGTATCACTACCTCGGCTATAAATCTAGATAAAGTGACGTATCCCAGTCTTGAAAAAGAGAAACCTTGTTTAACTTTTTTTTCTTTTTTAAGTTGGCAAATCTGCCATGCAACTATTTTTTTATTAGGATTTTCTTTAATTCACAGCTGTTTGTTTAATAAGAAAATTTTTATTTGGCAAATCGTTTTGAAAAGTCTTAGAAGTGCTGTTTTAAATGTTTTATTAGCGTTAAATTTGCGTTTTATGCTGCTTAAATAATTATGTCATTATATTGCAAAAGAACTTTAAAAATCATTAAATTGAATAAAAGTGTTGTGGGTGAATAAGTAAATAGGTCTTTAATACCAAGCAAGTTTGAATAGGAATAATAGTTCGTAAGATTTTTATCATAAATACTGTTTACTTTTATTATTTAAATGTACTTACCAAACAATGCTTAACAGGTAAATTATTTTACTTTCCAGACCTTCCAGAAATTATCGAAAGGTGCAGTGATTTTTGATTTTACTAAGGATATATCGGCGAATATCGACCAAAACCATATGATTACAAGTAAAAGGGCAAATACGCCAGTATTAATCAATAAAATTATCATTTCTTTATTTAGTGTTTAATTAAAACTACCGGAAATGGTATCCTTTTTACATGTAATATTTATGTAATAGATTGGCTATCAATATATTACTGCAAAATTTGAATAACAAAAAAATGGGTTCCCAAAAACACATCAAATGGTTATTCGCTCTTTTACTTGTAAGGTATCGAATATAGTTTTTCTCCAATGTGAAAGGGTGATATATTTTTTTAATAAATCAAACAGTCATTAGTACTTCATATATTTTATTTAAAATACCGTATGTATAATAGGGGGCATTTAAAATACATTTATGAGGTTATATACAAAAAATTTTTTCTTATAATTTAAAGTACAATAAAAATATATAACTTAATAGTAATTAACGGTGAATGAAACACACACATACAAAATGAAGACTTAAGCTACTGTTCGTCACAACATTGACATGATCGAAGAAACATTTGTGGGAATTATAAATAATAAATAAATATAATAATAAATAATAATAAAACCAACATTAAATGCTACCACTGAAAACAATATTTTTCAGTGGGACACCCCACTATTTTATGTGCTGTTGGAGTGAGCAGATATCTCGTAAACAATTTCAATGATCAAAATTTCACGTGCTTGTTTATAATTACAATGGCTTCCTCATCAACGAAGGAATTTTTATTTGGACCGAATTTTTGGTACCTCTAAAATCCAGATTTTTGGAAAAATCATCATTTTTTAAGTATTAAAATTCTGCTATACCTTCGTTCACGAGGGAGCCATGGTGATATACTAATGAAATCTTTTTGATTTTCTGTTTTCAGATAAGCCTTTATTACTTAAACTTTTAATATTTTTTGAACTTTCATTTTTTAAATCTTGATTACTTTTTCTACAAAATGTCCAGAGGTTTTTTTTAATTTTTGTATCAGACAATTTTTTATAAATAATTAAACATAAATTTTCCTGTCGAAAATTGCACAGTAAAGCTAGAGAGAGTAAATTTTTTATTTAAAAAAAAAAGAAAAAAAAAAAAACCCTTCCACAATTTTTAACTACTAGATTATTGTACAAGATTAATTTTTATTTCTACACATTTTTTGTGAAGTTGTCCTGCAGACAAGGAGGTGCCACAGTTTTCATCTGTGGTCCATTTAACCCAAAAAAAAAATGTTGACATTTAAAACATATTTCAACAAATTTTTTTTATAATTTAAAGTACTACTCGGTATATATCAATGAGTCAATCATCGCTCCTGATGAAGCTAACATGGTTAGCGAAACGCGCGTCGAGTGCAAAAATAAAGTGTTTGGTGTAGTGGTGATATATACCGAGTAGTATCATTGTGCCAAAGATTCCACATTCCCAACTTAGTATAATTTAAAGGACAATAAAATTACTTAATCGCCATTCTTTTGTATTATTCACTTAATTACATGAAAAAAAAATTTAAATATACACACAGCCCCAGATGTATGTAACCCCTTAACAAAAACTTAATAGTAATTAAACAGAATGAAACATACACACACAAAATGAATTCTTGTTTAATATTTGTTAATTGTTTAATGAGCATATCCTGTCCATAAAAAAAAAATAAATAAATTTTTCCACAGTGGTAATTATTTAAAAAAAAAATGATCAAGGGCAAGTTGGACTTGCACAATTAGTGTTCTGTGTGTTAATTGTTTTTAAAATAAAAATGTTTGTTACAGAGGTATAAATTGATCAAGGACAAAACACATCCCAAAATCAGTTTTCAACAAAGTTTTTTTTTTTACGATCTTTACTGAAAACTGATGACGAAGTGATTTTATCAGATTCAGGAAATAGGCCAATGGATTTATGTTTATATCAAGTGAAAATGGAGTGGATTTATTAAGCCACCAATTTCGAGTAAGAACTATTTGAGGGATATATATTTTGTATATGTAAATATGAACATTAACAGAATGAAGACTGTAGTATATTTTATTCTTTATATATTTGTTTTAGACTAAAGCAGTACTAGTTGATCATCTTTCTGGTAGTTTTATTTTTTTATTGCTCAGCTCCCCGCCTGAGTAGGGATTTTACCCTTTATCATATCCTGTGGATACCGACGGGGATGTCGTAATACGTTCACGGCACCTTTTAAACAACACGATAGTGCTACCATGGACATTATTGCATTTTTGCAAACCACCTATGTACGTGGCCAGACTAAATTTACTCAAATATATTAAAAAATAAAGTATACTGAGCTGCCGGGATTGGAACCCTCGACCTTCTGCACTGTAGCAAAGTACTACACCAATGGAAATTACAAAAAAAATAATTCTAGATAATACAAAAAAAATCTGGAAATACAAAAAAAATAATTCGAGAAAATACAAAAAAACAATTCTGAAAAATACAAAAAAAAAGTCTGCAAAATACCCCAAAAAAAAACTCTAGAAAATAAAAAAAAATTCTGGAAAATACAAAATAAAAAAATTCTGGAAAATAACTAAAAAAAAATTCTAGAAAATAAAAAAAAAAATTCTGGAAACTATTAAAAAAAATCCGGGCTGTGCAGTTATATTGGGAACATGGAATCTTTGGCACAATGTCAAGGATTCCACATTGCTTTACCATCAAGTTTACCTTACCTCTAAAATGTTCATTATAAAAACACTCTAACTTAATATAGCAGAATCAAATTTGGAGCGAATTTCGTTTCGTCTACGATTGCATCTTCGGATATTTTTGCTCTCCGAGAATCCTGAATGAAATTCAAACAGTGGAAATTCTTGAAGATGTTTCATGTAATTGTAGGCAAAAACTCAGAATATTACTTCAATTTGTTAAGCTATCTCAAGTTATAAAGGGTGTTTTTTATAGAGATATAGAACTTTGAAATGGAATAAAACAAAGATGAATTTTTTAAATTGACATGAAATTTACTTTATTCGAAAGATAATCTTCTGGCATTATAATTTAAATATGACTTCTGGCATATGACCGCCACGGCTGGCTCGGACGTAGTCTAATCTGGAGGTCCAATTTTCGATGACTTTTTCCAACATTTGTGGCCGTATATCGGCAATAACGCGGCGAATGTGGTCCTCCAAGTGGTCAATCGTTTCGGGCTTATCGGCGTAGACTAGCGACTTCACATATCCCCACAGAAAATAGTCTAGCGGCGTTAAATCGCACGATCTTGGAGGCCAATTCACGGGTCCGAAACGTGAAACTATGCGGTTACCAAACGTTTCCTTCAATAAATCAATTGTGGCACGAGCTATGTGACATGTTGCGCCGTCTTGTTGAAACCACAGCTCCTGCACATCATGGTTGTTCAATTGATGAACGAAAAAGTCAGTAATCATGGCTCTACAGCGGTCACCATTGACTGTAACGTTCTGACCAGCATCGTTTTTAAAGAACTACGGACCGATGATTCCACCAGCCCATAAAGCACACCAAACAGTTTTTCTGGATGTAACGGTGTCTCAACATACATTTGAGGATTATCATCACTCCAAATACGGCAGTTTTGTTTATTGACGTATCCATTCAAACAAAAGTGAGCTTCATCGCTAAACAAAATGCGCTTATGAAAATCGGGATCAACGGCAATCTTGTTTTGGGCCCATTCACCGAATCTACGCCTTGCTAGGTGATCGTGTGGCTTCAATTGTTGCACGAGTTGGATTTTGTAAGCACGCAAACCAAGATCTTTCCGCAAAATCTTCCATAAAGTGGATGGACACATATCCAATTCCTGTGTACGATGGCAGATAGACTGATTCGGGTCTTCCTCTACGCTACGCTCTACAGCAGCAATGACTTCTTCTGTACGCACTGTACGACGTCTCTGTGGATGCGTATTATCATTTAGAGTAAACGTGGTGCGAAAACGTTCCATAGTTAATCGAATTAATTGCTCTGATGGACGATTATGTTGACCGTAAAATGGACGTAGTGCGCGATACGTATTTCGAACAGAACCATGATTTTCAAAATAAATTTGCACAATTTGGAAGCGTTGTTCAGGCGTCAGTCTATTCATGTTGAAATGCCAAACCAAACTAAACATAAATCACTTGACAGCTGACAAAATGGCCGCCAGTTAAAAAAGTGTTGCCAACTTAAAGTTTTATACCTCTATAAAAAACACCCTTTATATGGTCATCCTCAGGGCTTAGAGCCAGGGACGAATCCAACGAGGGGCAATCGCCCCCCCTCCGAGTCAAACTAACCTAACCTAATGAAGAATAGTCAAAATATGAAAGTGGGCCAACATCGACTTCTGCCCAATCGTTGAGCGCAAGTTCTACTGAAATGGCTAATGATACTGTACCGCGCCTACGGTGCTACCGCTCACGCCAAAAATGACATAATCGAATTGAGCCTTATTGGATAATGGGCCAGTAGCGACGGCACAAAATATCTGGAAACTGAACAGCCAACAACAGGAGAAGTTACATAGAGATATTAGAATAGAGGAGAGAAATAGTACGGGAGGTAGCGTGGCATTTTTGGTAGTGTTTTTGGCCAACCGATTCTTACTTTTAGTAATAGATTAGTAAATAAATAATCAGCAAAATAGGAGTGAGTCGTCGCACCTGCGGTAGAGGTAAGGATGAAAAAAGATTTAAGTTGTTAAATTAAATTATTTTACAAGTCATTTCATACCGTTTCAAAATTTGTAAGATGATTTTTCAGATAATATACGTTCAAAAAATAATGATCAGCTGTATTGAAGGGGGCGGGGGTGTTACTTTGGATTATTTATTAAAAATATATCAATTATTAAGTACATATGCGCGTGCGAGGCACGCATTTATTCTAGTATCCTTTAAGGTTGTATCTCAAATAGGTCCGACCAGACTTAAAATTTGGTCAGTTGGTAAATAAATAAAAAAAAATTTCAACCCTTTCCCTGGAAATTGTAAGAGATATGAATTTTTTAAAATCCAATTTTTTTACTTGCGTTTAAATGAAAACCATTTTCAAATGTGCTTTTATTAAAAAATAACAGCAAACTGGCTTCAAGAAGTGCCTCTAAGTAGTATCATTTGAAAGATAAACTTTTCAAGAATAAATGTAAAAAAAATTAAAAGACGCTTCACTGCCAATGCACAGCTGAGAAACCAGACTATGGAATGGAATTCAATATAAATTAAACTTATTTGAATCTAATAAATAAACCCTTTTGTATTACATTATAACGAATTAATCTACATATATATGTTTATGTATTTTTAGATTGCAATTGTATAATTGAGGTGTCCCTGACTTTGTGACAGTACATTTTAAATTTCTAAATGAAACGAAACGAATTATTTTGTTATTTGTCACTTATTTAAATTTATATATAAATAAGTGACAAATAACAAAATAATTCTTTCATTTCATTTAGAAACTTAGATTGTAGACAGCTGGCGGCTGCATTTCTACCAACATACCAAAATACTCTTGCGACGCTCATATACCTTGTTAATAAAATTGTTTAAATGCATTAAAAATATTTTATAATTACTATTAATTCTATATAAAGTAAAAATAGTTCATTTTTTTATTAAATAAGTCACGATTTATTGCAATAGATAACATCATTTTTATTTTTTTGAAGTTAGATCAGGTGTACAGTCACTATCAAAGTATTTTAATTTTTTAAACTGTTTTTTACTTATAATGACTTTATTATGGATTTTTAAATAATCAAACGTTTCATTTTCATGTTTAATAACAATATTTTAACCCTTAGTTACCTACCCCTTAAACCAGTCACGTAACTACCTACCTGGAGTCTCTCAAACTCCCCTATTCTCAACTATATAAAATATAAGCTATAAAATAAGAAGATGAATGAAAATAAAAAATGTATTTTTTAAAGCTTTTTATTTAAAAAAATAATTATGAAAGAAAAAAAATTAACGGTATATACTAAATAAACTTAAAACTGTTCTATAGCTTAGAAAAACGATAAATTAACGAGTTACTCCAATGAGACCAAGAATAAAGAATAAATACGTAAATTAAGAACTTTTTTGCATTCATTATAAAAATTTAGGAAATAACTAAGAAGTTTTTATAAAAATTATAGCCGAAATGGCCAAATTTCTATAAAATTGTAAGCCTCAGACCTCACAATTTTTCGTGGCAGATTCCGCACATTCCACTTTTATAGCCGTTCAAGAGCGCACGGGGTCACCTGTATCATCGACGAGCACAGACGTGATACTATGGGTAGAAAGCGGAAGGTACAGGGACAAGTGACCAGTAAAGATGCACATGCGACTTATAACCAAAATAAATTCCGCCAGAGTCTGAGAGACTCCAGGTAGGTACTTAAGGGTTAACGATCCTAATAAAGACTTTTTATTTTTAACTAATTATTTACTTGCATTGGCCGAATTGCTATTTTCGTATCATTTTGTATGGGAATGTACATGAGATACAACCTTAAAAGAAAGTCCGATCAGTATTTCCCGGTAAATTCAAAGATATTTAAATTTCATTCAAAAACTGTATAAGGTTCAAATTTTCAGATATTTGTATGCAACATGCATATGATAAAAGTTATGTTCAAGTTCAAATACATGTATTTATTGATAATACTTTGTTTTATTCATTTTATATTAGGTACACATGAAATAATTTTGAATGGTAGTTTGCTTCTTTGGTATAACCGTTTATTTAAGCTAGTATTAATGAAAAATTATTTATTAATTTATAATAATTATATTACTAAAACAATAATTATTACCTTATTTTACTATAGAGCACCTTTAGTTGTTCGGGTAAACATTTTTTCGCTCTAAGATATTATTTTATATTTTGTGGAGAAAAATATTATTTTATATTTTGTGGAGAAATTTATTCGTTTGTTTACTCAATCAGAAAGAATCTTTGATATACTCAGATAAAATAAGTGAGTTTCGGCTGGGATATACATATTGTCTGCGTTAATATAATTTGTTACTTGTATTCATATGTCAGAATTTCTATGTTCCATGATCTAAGTTATACTGAATACAAAAAAAAAATTAAATGTTATTAATATGCATTAATTTAATCATCTTTTAAAAATCTTTCCAGACTTCCATTCCTATTTAAACAATATCCGTGCGAGAATATTCCTCATATTTCACTCAGAGCGAGCGAAGAACAAAGGATTTTCCTTGTTCTTCGTAGTCTCCGAACTAAATACGAATAACACTCTCGCATGGGCACGCACTTTAACTTAGTGTTGTGGGCATGTGTTGAGTAAGAGAGGTAGTATGACTCATATTATATCTTTATCTTTCTATTAACGCCACGCTTCTCGCGAGAACTTTCCTCCTCTATCCTAATATCTCTATGGCTTATAACAAATTTGTGATAGGAAAGGCCAAAACATAATGTACGCTAATTTTCGTCAAGATCTACAAAGTTTTCGATTTTTGGCCACGTTTTTCCGGTTTCGCAACACCATGAAGAAGACAAAAACTGATATCAGATCGCAGATAAAGATATGCACATGGAACGCAAAAGCAATGTTACGGCCTGGAAAAATATATAACGTTATCCAAAAAATTTAGAGATTGAGTATTAAAATCACGAGAATAAGCGAAATGCGCTGGCGTAGCCAGTTTAGTGTAAAAGGGGATGACATCCCGTCCAACCAGTACTTTTTTTAGGTTGTACTTGACTTTAAATTGAATAATATATTTTATTAAAATACTTGACTGAAATTCAAAAATTCACGTCACTTTAAATCAAAATATTTGTTTTAAGTAACCAATAATTATTGAAGAAAATTATTGTTTAATAAAATTATATAATAAAATGTATTATGTAGATATAATATATTTATTAATAAATATTATAAAAAAAATTTAAAACAATTTATTTATCACAACTGGGTAACGAATAAAATTTTTCTAGTGCGACTCAGCAGCGGTTTATTTATTCAGGGTTCAGTCTGAGGCTGAGATATAGGTGATTATTAAATATCAGTGGAAAAATCACAGTTCGTGAAATATCACTCATCCCTAAAAAGCGTATAAGGGATAATCACGAAAATCACCAATTTACATAGTTTAGCCGGCTGTATCAATATCAATAACGTGGTCGTACTGATCATGGTCTTAAAAAACAAAAACTGTGATCACATCACGTGACTAAAAAATCACAGTATCACCCAACTCTAGAACTCAGGAGCCTTTGATGCGTGTGCGTTATCTGTGCGGTTTCATGATACTCTGCACTCGACGCGCGTTTCGCTAACCATGTTAGCTTCATCAGGAGCGATGATTGACTAAAGCTAAACTACAAATCTACCTTATTTATACTTAGCCTAACATCTGAATTACTCAGGCGGAACTAATGGCATAGGTGGGGCCATCAGTTCCGTTCAAGTAACCAGTAGAGGAGACTATAACGAATAGGCCCTCTATCTTTATTTAAACTACTTTTACATTTTATAATTTCCATATTTTCGTATGCGTTCAACAATCTCCTATCAGATACATTTTTAATTAATCTTAGATTATCAAATTCTTGACTGGCTTCGGTTTCAAACTTACAATAAATTGGCTATGAAAGGTAATGAGCAATTACCCATAGCTGTTCCTTCTTTGTGAACATAAAATTGACTGTTATATTAAAAATAATTTGGTTCCATACAAAGTTTAGATAATGTTAATTATTCATGAATAATTTTGTCCTCAAAGTCACTCATCCTAAGTAATTCTTCGAGATATTGTAAAGTTTATGGTATTGGTACACTTGGAAACAAAGAACTGACATCAAAAGAAATTAAGATTTCACCTTCTTGATCGTGTGTTGGATGGTCGCATTGACAAACTTGCTGTCGGTTAGGTCATATGTTTCTTTTTTGAGTATGTTTTAATGTAATGTTAATGTCTCTTTTGTCGAGTTATCCTGATGATTCTAGTTTTGTAATTTTCTATGATGCTATCAGTTTACAGTTGCTAAAGTCTATTTTGGGGCTTCTTCGATGTTGGTGTACAAATAAAGCGGATACGGAATAAACACCTGATTGGTAATCTGTGTTCGTCTAGCCTGGCCGAAATTTTTCTGTTCGTTTGTTCAACGTAATTTTGTTGCAGCTGCGGTATGGAACGCTGTATACGCCTTGATTTTCTACTGGAATCTTGTCTTTGGGATTGTGAATCTCATTGTTAGAGGTTTATATGCGGTTTAGATATTTTGTTTTCGCAGAAAACGTGCTATTCTGTCGGTGGTTCTTTTAATGTATGGTAAGACAGTTTTTGTCCTTTTATTTGAAGTTTCGGTGGGTTTGCTTGGCAGGTCTTGCTGTTTCTTTATGGTTTTGTTTATCGTATGGCGTTTTGTTTTAGGGCTGTAGTGATTTTGTTTAGTTCATCTGTTTTATTGGCGTCGTTTGTGAAAGGGATGGATCTGCAGACTAATGTGTTTGACACGGCTTGTAATTGTGACGGATGGTGGTATGATTCAGCATTTACGTATTTATTTGTGTGGGTTGGTTTTTTATATACCGTGTATTACAAGCGGCTTGGGTTTTGGTGATGAGTACGTCTAGGAAAGGCAGCTGGTTACTTTCTTCTATTCTAATGTGAATTGGATTCTCTTATGAATAGAATTAAGGTGGTCGAAAAAGTTTGAAAGTTAGTCTTTGCCGAAGGGCCATACGACAAAAACACGTCATCTAAGTATCGAATTCATAACTTTCGTTTTTCAGTCACAGTCTCTATTGCTTTCTTCTTGAAGTAGATCATGAACAGATTGGCTGCTACTGGTGATAGTGACAATCCCATAGCTGCTCCTTCTATTTGGCGGTATATTATTTTCATACATGAAGTAGGCGTTTTTCAGGCCATGTCTAAACTTGATAGGTGAATTATATGTGTTGGGATGTGCTGATTTCGACGTTGGCAATTATTTCTTCCATGGAGATTCTTTTTTATTGCTATGGCGTAGTTGAAGCCTTTGCTTAAGATGCTTGTTTCAGCTACTTGAAGTTTGTGTTTAGATATATTGACTACTGCCTGACGGTGATGTTGGTTTTTGATGTTTGCTTTTAGTTTTTGCAATTTCTTGTTGTGTTTTTCAGATGTGATGTTTCGGTCGGTTTCTGTGCGCCAGGGTGCTAGGAGTTCTATACGTTGCCACAGTGTATTGACAGATTTTGTCGCTGAGGTTAAGGTGTAGTTTGTAGAGTTTTTTACTTCTATTTCGCTGTTTTGGTGGCGTGTTTGCTTTATTTGTTAAGCAGGGCAGTGTTGGCTTTGTGAAGTATGGATTGCAGTCTTATTGTTTTTGTGTGGTGGAATATTTTAGTGAAGGTGGGCTGAAGTTCCAGGTTGTTAAGAAATTGAAAAAACATGACAATTCAACAAAAGAGACGATGCCTTGAAGCTACCTAACATATGGAAAACATAAACATACAACCTAACCAACAGCCAGCCTGTCAATGCGACCGTCCACGTGTCTCACCACCCGGCACCAACACTACAACCTACCGTCAAGAAACCGTACAAATACCGCACGCGCATCAGAGGCTCCTCAGTTCAAAGTCAAACTGCAACCAGAAAACAAAATTTAAATTCAAAATTCAAAGATCAGAGTAATATTATTCTTGATGTCAAAAATTCAAGGTTTGTAAATTAGAAAATTCTACATTAAATTGTGCATCAAATAGTCATTAAGTGGTTATATTTTGATCTGCCATTATCATATTTGTAAGGAGGAATAATATTCTGGTCTTTGAATTTTAAATTTCAATTTCGTTTTTTAAGAAAAAATAGTACTTTTTTTAGGTTGTTTTCGACTTTAAATTAAATATGTTATTACGATACTTGATTGAAATTCAAAAATCCATATCGAGTACAAACTAGTCACCGACATTTGAGGTGACTGTCTTTCTTGGATCCAAAAAACTCACGCTACAGCGCGGTTACAGCAGTAACGTCGAGCGACGCAGTACCTAGTACCGGTCATACAACGCAAATACTATTTTTTGTGTACTTGTACAACTCATTTTTAAGTATTCTGGTAGTATTCTGCAGTGTTTATATACATATTTAAAAGAGAAGTTTAATTGTTTTTTATTTACTTGTTCTTTTGCAATTATGCATTATACTTTTATATTTTAATAGTAAGTATACAGTACGAGGTTACCAGGTGAATTAAAGTTCTATTTTATTTATAATGCAGTAAAATTGCACAGTTTAGATACAGCGATATTATGATTTTATTCTCTCTGGGGTAGTTCAAATATGTACATAACCTACAAAACTGAAAAAATCTACAAAAAATGTTTTTTTTTTTCATTTTATTATACAGGCCGACTAAATGAACCGATCGGCTTGAAACTTTCAGAAAATATGCCTTTTGCTATAGCAAAAATACCCTGAAATTTTAGTTCAAAAATATTGAATCTAGTGGGCACAATTGAATTTGTTTTTTAAAATTTGAGTTGCCATTAGGTCCAAATTGGATCTTTTTTTTTGAAAATTTAGGTATTGACGTCAGCTTTCCGATGCCATTAAAAAAAACTTGAGTCATTTTAACCTTTTTTTTACATTTATTTATTAATCAAATAAAAACAAGTGCGTTTTTTCGGTCATTTTGAAAAAAAAAAAATTGTTAACGAAAATGAAATTTTTTTAATAAAGGTCTCCCAATTCTCTACCAGGTGTGACAAAAATTTTCTTTTTTTTTCAAAATGGCGGAAAAAACGTATTTGTTGTTATTTCATTAATAAACAAATGTAACAAAAATGGTTAAAATGACTCCAAAAAAATGATTTTAAATGGCATCGGAAAGCTGATGTAGAGGTCTAAATTTTGAAAAAAAAAAAGATCCATTTTGGACTAAATGGCATAAAATGGAAAAGAGCACAAGTTTTTTGAGCTCCAAAACTCAGGACAATACTCCTGATGATACTCCAGAAAGAATAATGTCATAATACTGGTGTATTTAAACTATGCTTATCTCATCATTATTTTGACCGTTTTTGACTGCACTATTATTAAAAGCAATTGTGAACTGTGACATACACACTTTTATATTTTTACTATTCTTTATTATGTTAGGTTAGATTGACCCGAGGGGGGGGAGGCGATCGCCCCTCGCTGGATCCGTCCCTGGGTCTAAGCCTTGAGGATGGCTAGTCAGTTAATAAATTTTACATCAACATAGCACGTTTCTCTTTTTCTATTGTTATCCGTGATATACAATCTGAGGTTGCTTAACAAATGGAAGAATATTTTGAGTTGTTGCCTACGATTACAAGAAAGATCTTCAAGAATTTTCACTCTTTGAATTTCATTCAGGATTCTCGAGAGCAAAAATATTCGAAGGTGTTGGGTGAAATCGTATACGAAACGTCGGATATTATATATTATATATATTAACTTGCAGCTAAACTGTTGTTATGATAAACATTTAAGATGTGTGGTACATTACCTTTTCTTTGGTAACCTACTGCAGAACTGCTCCACAGGCATTCGTTGTGGTGATGGCGGTGAGCATTGTCGTCTGAGGGAGATGAAGAATTGCCAGATGAATTAGGCGATACATTTCGAGGTGTCCTCAGTAAATTCGGTGGTGGCGTCCTTGGAGGAGGAGAAGCCAATCTAAATGCTCTATAGTGCCGGTTTCTTCGTTAAACTCCAACTAGGATAACAAAAGGCGTGTCCTCACACCTAGCTGTGCTCACTACTACTGTTCTTCTAAGCCTTCCCAACAGTTCTAGTTCTCTCTCCAGTATTTCTCGTACCTAAAAAAAAAAAAGAAAGTTAAATTACGGGTAAATTGCTCACAGTAAATAAATAACATTGAAAGAAAAAATGAGGCGGCCGTGGCGAAATAGTAAGGTGTCTGCCTTGTACACCTAGATGGGGGCAAGCAAAGTTTAATTGCTTTAAGGCACCTTGCATTGGCAGATTACCGAACAAATTTATATGGGCACGCCTAACTCTGAACAAGAGCAGAATAACATAACGAACATAGCGTAGCAGAATATAGTATAGCAAAAAAATATTTTTCTTCGTTTTCGTTCTAAAAGGAACATCTCTGTCGCGAAAAATATTCATTTTTGTTGTAGGGGCTAAACAATTTTCCTCTTTTAACCTTGAAGCTAATAACTTCACATTCTCCTTTGAGAGACCTAAGTCCTGTATTAGGTCACTTATTTTTTCCTGATTAAAAATACCGCTCTTAGGTGACTTCTCATTAAGTATCTGTTTTCGAGTTCATTCAGGTCTTAGGCATTGCTAGAACCTTCTTGTGATCTGTTACCCGGGTCAATTAGAGTTGTTAGACCTATAAGATTTGTTGCCATTAGCTACATTTTGATCAATGGATATAAGGAAAGTTACTGATTGGACTTTAGGGTATTGTATATCTTTTTTATTATTTGCATTATAACCTGAATTTTTACATAAACAACCATTTGATGATTTCGGATCTTTGTTTTTATATACCAGATAAATTACCAAGATAACACACTCGTTATAATTTTCGTTCAACCTGTACTTTATGTACTAAGTTGGAAATGTGGAATCTTGGCACAATGATACTACTCAGTATATATCACCACTACACCAAACACTTTATTTTTGCACTCGACGCGCGTTTCGCTAACCATGTCAATCATCGCTCCTGATGAAGCTAACATGGTTAGCGAAACGCGCGTCGAGTGCAAAAATAAAGTGTTTGGTGTAGTGGTGATATATACTGAGCTGTACTTTATGGAGAGTATTCCAGTATTTTTTCGAAATCTTTTGACTAGTACTTTTAGAGATAGGGTGGGGGAACCGGTGTCACTATTGGCTAAGGCAAGATAAACTACTGCAGTTCAAAAGAGGATTTTAAAAGAAATTGAAGACTAGTAGGTGTAGACATGAGGGAAATAAGAGTAAACCAAAAATTAAAAATTATAAGTTAAAAAATAAAAATTGTTATTTAAATGAAAACAAGGGTAAAAATTGAATAAAAAAAGTTCTTAAAATAAACTGTCATCTCTACAATGGGGTAACCGCAACTATTAAAAAGAATAAAATACAAAAACATGAAAACCGGTCAACCCTCAATTCCCAAATAGAAGCAAAAATAATTTTCGTCTCAACTTAAACATATACTCGGGGACACTTCCTTGGAGTGCGATTCCCAATATTTTAATTTATGTTTCATTTATTTTCATTTGGATTTATGAATTCAAATTTCTAAAATTTTTAAGTTAAGTATTTACACTTCAATTTTATCACCCATTTCCTAAAAAAGAAAAAATATCAATTAAATACTACTCCTACACTTTTCTCTATATTTTTATGTAGAAATTTTCATTAGATGGTCACTAATTTTCCAGAAAAACTTTGATTTTAAAAAATAATTGCTCTGGTGATCACAAAGACATCAACGAGAAACTTAAAAAGATATTATACTCCAGTCAGAATCCGATTTTGAGGTGAAATCGTTGGATTCTGCTACTTTTTTTTTTTTAAAAAAATAGTCATCTCGACGAGTACATTCAGGAAAAAATTGGCGCAACACCCTCAAAAATGAGACAATTGGTCCGTTTTGGGGTTTTTTAGCATATTTTTGCAATTTTGTCATAAATTTTTGGAAGATAAATTAAAAATTTTAACAGATTTTGATTCTAGATAAAAAACGAGAAATTTAAGGGGCTTGGATGTCATTTAAACCTTCTGGTCGGGAGACATTGGCCGTTTTTTGTGTGTTTTTTTTTGTAATTTTTTATAATTAAAGAAGTGTACTTGCAAACTGCAAGCTAATTGTTTTTAGTTAACTATGGAAATATGTCCCATGGACATGACTCAAATATAATTTTAATGATATTCACTCCTCATAATATTGATAAATTTTACCGATTCACGTTTTTTTCTTCTGACGAATTTTTTAAACAACTTATACTACTACCTTACCTAAAATATCAAAAAATGTTCTTTAGCCCCTATTTAGGCCTGAAAAATTGGCCATTTTAGTCCCTAATTTGTTTAATGCAATTTTACGATTTTTTTTAAAATTATTTTTTCTTGAATTTTATAATATTTTCTGTAACCAAAGTTATTTTTAATTATTATACACAGATTATTGTACATGTTCAGTGACTGAGGAAGTCATTTGATCAATTTAGGCTGAAACTTTCAATTTTATGTTTTTTTGTTTCAAATTTACACTTACTTTTAAAAAATCAATTTTTCTTGAATTTTATCATATTTGCCATAACGAAGATCATTTTTATTAGTTATAAAATGATTACTCGATGTCTTACAAGGAAAGGCCGGAGCATTTGGGTCACCAATTTGGTGCTACAACAATTTAAATATAGTTTATTTTTTATTTAGCTAGTTAAACTTGTATCATTAAAATTATTATTTTGAACATTAACTTTATAATTTTTATTAATTTAATTATTATATCTTCATATAAAATTTAATTAAATTTTAAACTTTTTCTAGTTAACTATATCTAGTTATATATCTTAAGGCCCTCGTTTCTAAATGGATGAATGTCGCTGAGTAACTAGACGTATAACTAAAGTAGGACCAATAGCATTAAAAAATCTAGTTATAAAGCGACATTATACTAGTTACTTTACTTTAAAGATATAAAAACAAAATTGATCAAAATAAAAAGGCGGAATAATTATGTTTTTAAATGTAGTCATTATTAAATAATAGAAATTAAATAAATACGTTAATAAAAATATTTACAAATTGTACAAGAAATTATTTAATAATTACAAATGAGTCATTGCTCATAGATCGGTAATGAATTATGGTTTACTTCCTCGTAAAGATTTAAATTACTTGCCGAGACGTATGCTAACAAGAGGAGGAATGAGGATTTGGATCACCAGTTTAACAATTTAGCTCGTCCACTCAACATGTTCAGTAACCTATGTATAATAATTAAAAATAACTTTAGTTATTGAAAATATTATAAAACTTAAGAAAAAATAATTTCATTCAGGATTCTCAAGAGCAAAAATATTCGAAGGTGTTGGGTGAAATCGTATACGAAACGTCGGAAATTATATATTATTATATATTACCTTGCAGCTAAACTGTTGTTATAATGAACATTTTAGATACGTGGTACATTAACTTTTCTTTGTTAACCTACTGCAGAACTTATGTGCTATTTCCACTGCTAAACGCTCCGCAGGCATTCGTCGTGGTGATGGCGGTGAGCATTGTCGTCTGAGCGAGATGAAGAATTGCCAGATGAAGTTCTAATTCTCTCTCCAATATTTTTCGTACCTAAAAAAAAAAAGAAAGTTTTAAATTACGGGTGAATTGCTCATAGTAAATAAATGACATTGAAAGAAAGAATGAGGCGGCCGTGGCTAAATGGTAAGGTGTCTGCCTTGTACACCTAGATAGGGCAAGTAAAGTCTAATTGCTTTAAGGCACCTCGCATTGGCTGACCACCGAACAAATTTATATGGGCACGCCTAACTCTGAACAAGAGCAGGATAACATAACGAACATAGTGTAGCAGAATATAGTATAGCAAAAAATATTTTTCTTCGTTTTCCTTCTAAAAGGAACATCTCTTTCACGATAAATATTCATTTTTGTTGTAGGTGCTAAACAATTTTCCTCTTTTAACCTTGAAGCTAACATTGAACATTCTCCTTTGAGAGACCCAAGTCCTATATTAGATCATTTATTTTTTTCTGATTAAAAATACCGTTTTTAGGCGAGTTCTCATTAAGTATCTGTTTTCGAGTTCATTCAGGTCTTAGGCATTGCTAGAACCTTCTTCTGATCTGTTACCCGGGTCAATTAAGAGTTGTTAGACCTATACAATTTGTTGTCACATTTTGATCAATGGATATAAGGAAAGTTACTGATTAGACTTTAGGGTAGTGTATATCTTTCTAATTATTTTCATTATAACCTGAAGTTTTACATAAACAATCCGTTTGTTGATTTTCGGATCTTTGTTTTTATATACCAAATAAATTACCAAGATAACACACTCGTTATAATTTTCGTTCAACCTGCACTTTATGGAGAGTATTCCAGTATTTTTTCGAAATCTTTTGACTAGTACTTTTAGAGATAGGGTGGGGGAACCGGTGTCACTATCGGCTAAGGCAAGATAAACTACTGCAGTTCAAAAGAGGATGTTAAAAGAAATGGAAGACTAGTAGGTGTAGATATTGGGGAAATAAGAGTAAACCAAAAATTAAAAATTTTAAGTTAAAAAATAAAAATTGTTTTTAAAAGAAAACAAGGGTAAAAATTGAATAAAAAGATTTCTAAAAATAAACTGTCATCTCTACAATGGGGTAGCTGCAACTATTAAAAGAATAAAATACAAAAACATGAAAACCGGTCAACCTTCAATTCCCAAATAGAAGCAAAAATAATTTTCGTCTCAACTTAAACATATACTCGGGGTCAGTTCCTTGGAGTGTGATTTTCAATATTTTAATTTATTTTTCATTTCTTTTCATTTGGATTTATGAATTCAAATTTATAAAATTTTTAAGTTAAGTATTTACACTTTTTTTTTGTAATTTTTTATGTACTTGTAAACTGCAAGCTAATTGTTTTTAGTTAACTCTGGAAATATGTCCCATAGACATAACTCAAATATAATTTTAACCAAGTTAGACATATCTTTCACTCCTCATAATATTGATAAATTTTACCGATTCACGTTTTTTTCTTCTGACGAATTTTTTAAACAAGTTATACTACCTTACCTAAAATATCAGAAAATGTTCTTTAGTCCCTATTTAGGCCTGAGAAATAGGTCATTTTAGTCCCTAATTTGTTTAATGCAAATTTACGATTTTTTTTAAATTATTTTTTCTTGAATTTTATAATATTTTCGGTAATCAAAGTTATTTCTAATTATTAAACACAGATTATTGTACATGTTGAGTGTCTAAGGAAGTCATTTGATCCATTTAGGCTGAAACTTTCAATTTTATGCTTTTTTGTTTCAAATTTACAGTTACTTTTAAAAAATTATTTTTTCTTGAATTTCATCGTATTTGTCATAACGAAGATCATTTTTATTAGTTATAAAATGATTACTCTATGTCTTACAAGCAGAGGCCGGAGCATTTGGGTCACCGATTTGGTTCTACAACAATTTAAATATAATTTATTTTTTATTAGTTAGTGAAACTTGTATCATTTAAAATTATTATTTTGTACAGTAACTTTATAATTTTTATTAATTTGATTATTATGTCTTCATATAAAATTTATATTTTACAATTTAAAAGTTTTTCTAGTTAACTATATCTAGTTATATATCTAAGGCCACCGTTTCTAATTGGATGAATGTCGCTGAGTAACTAGACGTATAACTAAAGTAGGACCAATAGCATTAAAAAATCTAGTTATAAAGCGACATTATTCTAGACTTTACTTAAAGATATAAAAACAAAACTGATCAAAATAAAAAGGCGGAATAATTATGTTTTTAAATGTAGTAATTATTAAATAATAGAAATTAAATAAATACGGTAATAAAAGTATTTATAAATTGTACAAGAAATTATTTAATAATTACAAATGAGTCTATGCTCATAGATCGGTAATGAATTATGGTTTACTTCCTCGTAAAAATTCAAATTTCTTGCTGAGACGTATGCTAACAAGAGGAGGAATGGGAATTTGGATCACCAGTTTAACAATTTAACTCATCCACTCAACATGTTCAGTAACCTTTGTATAATAATTAAAAATAACTTTGAAAATATTATAAAACTTAAGAAAAAATAATTTTTTAAAGAGAAATCGTAAATTTTCATTAAAAAAAATTACCGGTCAAGTGCAAGTTGAACTTGCACAATTAGTGTTCCGTACGTTGATTGCTTTTAAAAAAAAAAAAATTGTTACGGTGGTATAAAATGATCAGTGACTTCACAAAACACACTCCAAAGAAGTTTTCAACAAAGTTTGTTTTCAATCTTTACTGATGACCTTGAAATTTTTGTTTTTTTTGTATACCAAATAAATTATTAAAGGTAATGCACTTGTGAGAATTTTCATTCAATCTACACCCCGTGGAGAATATTCCAGAATTTTTTCAAAATTTTTTGATCAGTACTTTTCGAGATAAGGTGGAGGGACTGCGATTTTTCGCGATTTTTTAAAAATAATACAAAGAAAAGTGAGCCCAAGTATGACATTATATATATATATTTGGTACTCGTGTTTTCACAAGCTTTCATTTAACACCACACTCGATGACCTAGTAAAATTTTTTTTCACTTCCGATTTCACCACCTGAGTCAAATTTTAACTTTCAAAACTACACGGCTCTGATGAGGCCATCAATTCCTATATTATTACCAAATTTTAACTTTCTATGACAAATAGTTTCGGAGAAAATCAGGTGTGACAGACAGACAGACGGACAGACACCGAAGTCATCTTATAAGTACGGAACACTAAAAAATTAAATTTGAGACTAAAATGTCCAATTTCTCGGGCCTAAATTGTTTAAATTGTACCTCAAATGAAAGCTTAGGGATTAAAGAACATTTTCTGATATTGTAGCTAAGGTAACAACAGAAATACGAATAATGCTACTTTTTTTAAAATACTCGTCTCCATGAGTACAGGAACAAGTATTGCGACCACTTAAAAATGGGAGAATTGGCCCGTTTTTTTTTTTTTTTTAGCGTTATTTTTACAACTTTATCATCACTTTTCTAGATTAAAAAAAAGAAAAATTCAAAGGGCTGTGAATGTCATTTGAACCTTCTCGTCGAGAAAAATGGGCCGTTTGTGTCGTTTTTTTTCTTTTATAATTTGTTATAATTAAATTAGTATACTTGCAAACTGTAAACTATTTTTTTTAGTTAACTCTGGAAATATGTTCCATGGGCATTACTTTAATTCATGCAAACATAATTTTAGCAATTTCTTACATATTAGATATTTTTTTCACTCATAATATTGATAAATTTTACCGGTTCACGTTTTTTTCTTCTGACGAATTTTTAAACAGTTTTTTTTCCTTACTTAAGATATCAGAAAATGTTCCTAAGCTTTCATTTGAGTTATTTAAAGGCTCATTTAAACCATTTAGGCCCGAGAAATTGGCCATTTTTTTCTCAAATTTAATTTTTTTTAATGCAAATTTACGATTTCTTTTTAAAAAATTATTTTATTATATGTTATAACGTTTTCAGTTACCAAAGTTATTTTTAAAGGTTACTGTACATGTTAAGTGGCTGAGGAAGTCACTTGGTCAATTTAGGCTGAAAAAACTGGCCAGTATGAATCTTACATTTGTATGTCATATTTTTTTATGTAATATTATTGAATGGGATTTTTATACAAATAAAAAATAAATTAACCAATAATGATGTTTTGAAAAGATTTTTTTATTGATAATTTTATATGAAGATATAATAATTAAATTAATAAAAATTATAAAGTTACTGAACCAAATAATAATTTTAATGATACAAGTTTAATTAGTTAAATAAAATAATAAATTATATTTAAATTGTTGTAGCAATGTATTTTGTCTAATAAAAATATTAGTACTTTTTCAAAACATTATGAAGCCAAATAAAATTAATTTTCTTTAAAAAAATAAAACGGGGTTCCTAATACATCGGTGAAACTTGACTCTCCACCAAGTTTCATCCAAATCGGTTACCCAAATGCTCCCGCCTCTGCTTGTAAGACATATGGTAATCTTTTATAACTAATAAAAATGATCTTCGTTATGGCAAATACGATAAAACTCAAGAAAAATTAATTTTTTAAAAGTAACTGTAAATTTTAAACAAAAAAGCATAAAACTGAATGTAAATTGGCCAGTTTCTTCAACCTAAATGGACCAAATGACTTCCTGAGCTACTCAACATGTACGGTAACCTGTGTATTATAATTAAGAATAAGTTTGGTTACTGAAAATATTATAAAACTCACGAAAAAATATTATTTTTTAAAAAAATTGTAAATTTGCATTAAACAAATTAAAGATACTAAAATGGCCAATTTCTCAGGCCTAAATTATTTACCCGAGTTCTTAAGAACCTCAAATGAAAGTTTAGGGACTAAGGAACATTTTCTGATATTTTAGGTAAGGTAGTAGTATACTGAAAAAAAGTTGTTTAAAAAATTCGTCAGAAGAAACAAACGTGAATCGGTAAAATTTATCAAATTATGAGGAGTGAAAGATATATCTAATATGTAAAAAAACCGGTCAAGTGCAAGTTGAACTTGCGCAATTAGTGTTCCGTACGTTGATTGCTTTTAAAATAAAAAATTTTGTAACGAAAGTATAAAATGATCAGTGACTTCACAAAACACACCCCAAATGAGTTTTCAACAAAGTTTGTTTACAATCTTTACTGAAAATTGATGACCTTGAAATTTTTGTTTTTTTTATATACCAGATAAATTATTAAAGATAATGCACTCGTGATAATTTTCGTTCAATCTACACCCCTTGGAGAATATTCCAGAATTTTTTCAAAATTTTTTGATAATTACTTTTCGAGATAAGGCGGGTGGTCAGCGATTTTTCGCGATTTTTTGAAAATAATAAAAAGAAAAGTGCGCGCAAGTATTACATTATATATATATATATATATATATATATATATATATATATATATATATATATATATTATATATTTTACTCGTGTTTTCACAAGCTTTCATTTGACACCACACTCGATTACCTAGTAAAAAAATTTTTTTTTCACTTCCGATTTCACCCCCAAATCTAACCCCTTAAGTCAAAATTTAACTTTCAAAACTACATGGCTCTGATGAGGCCATCAATTCCTATATTATTACGAAATTTCAACTTTCTATGACAAATAGTTTCGGAGAAAATCGGGTGTGACGGACAGACACCGTGTGTGATCTTATAAGTGTTCCGTACGGAACACTAAAAATAGCTAAAATTATCTTTGGATCAATTAAAGTAATGTCTGTGGGACATATTTCCAGAGTTAACTAAAAAAATTATCTTATGGTTTGCAAGTACACCTATTTAATCATGACGAAAGAAAAAAAAAACAACAAAAACGGCCATATTCTCCCTACCAGAAGGTTCAAATGAAATTCATAGCCCCTTAAATATTTTGTTAGTGTTCCGTACGGAACACTTATAAGATCACTTCGGTGTCTGTATGACACACCCGATTTTCTCCGAAACTATTTGACATAGTTAAAATTTGGTACTAATATAGGAATTGATGGCCTCATCAGAGGCGTGTAGTTTTAAAAGTTAAATTTTGAGTTAAGGGGTTAGTATTGAGGGGTGAAATCGGAAGTGAAAAAAAATTTTTTTTACTAGGTCATCGAGTGTGGTATCAAATGAAAGCTTGTGAAAACACGAGTAAAATATATATATATATATATATATATATATATATATATATATATATATATATATATATATATATATATAATGTAATAATTGCGCACACTTTTCTTTGTATTATTTTTAAAAAATCACGAAAAATCGCTGCCCCCTACCTTATCTCGAAAAGTACTGACCAAAAAATTTTGAAAAAACCCTGAAATATTCTCCACGGGGTATAGATTGAACGAAAATTATCACGAGTGCATTACCTTTAATAATTTATCTGGTATATAAAAAAAAAACAAAAATTTCAGGGTCATCAGTTTTCAGTAAAGATTGGAAACAAACTTTGTTGAAAACTCATTTGGGGTGTATTTTGTGAAGTCACTGATCATTTTATACCATCGTAACAAAAAATTTTTACTTTAAGAGCAATTAACGTACGGAACACTAATTGTGCAAGTTCAACTTGCACTTGTCCGGTTATTTTTTATCTAGAATCAAAATCTGTCAGAATTTTTAGTTTATCTTCCATAAATTTATGATAAAATTGCAAAAATACGCTAAAAACCCAAAAACCGACCAATTCTCCCATTTTTGAGAGGGTTGACCCAATTTTTCAGTAGTCGCAATATTATTTCGTTAATGTACTCGCCGAGACGAGTATTTTTTTTTTAAAGTAGCAGCATCCGACGATTTCATCTCAAAATTGTATTCTAACTGGACTAGAAATGAGAACCGTAATAAGCGAATATATTTATGTAGTTTTATAAATATTCGTCTTTATTTTAAATTAAGTATCTAAAATAAAACTAAAGTCATATTAGACAAAAATTTTATGCCTCTTTTCTTGTGTTTAACGATATTTTTGAAGTACAAGCCAACAGTATATCTTAGTCAAAGAAATAAGAGGTGAAATGTAATTGTCAAAAAAATTGTTGCATAAACATTAATATTAAAAGTTTTTTAGTAATTCGACCATACATTATAGAAAAATTATATAAGGTAACAAAATAGTCTTATGAAAAATAATCTCACAAATGAATTGATTTTAAAAACACTTTTAATTGAAGAATCAACAAGAATCAGAATTAAAATCTATTTTGTACCGAAAAAAAAATACAACACAAACATGTAATATCACAGTTGTCCACCTAGCAGAGGACAAACGCATTATTTGCAAATTGTTAAGTTTTCTATATCTAGAGGTAGGAACACCGCATCGTATGAAACGTATTGATACTTTACTTATGAGTAGTATCGAAAGAATCATACTCATAAAAGCATCGAAACAAAAGTATCGATATTCTCAGGTATAGATACTCTTTATCCGTGACAATTTGTCTGTAAAAAACTTTTTCAGAAGTTAATAATACATGAAATAAGTGTTAAGTTAACCAATGTTTTTATTTCAATCCCAATTTAAATTTCTCACTCTTCCTCTGTACAGTCATTCAAAAACAAAATTTTATCCAATCTGTTTCGGGTCTGTGACAATGCTGCCTGCTTTTGAAAATAATCGTTCGGAGCGCATTGATGTCACTGAAATTATCGGGTACTCGTTGGCCAGCTTATACAACTGAGGAAATACAACTTTCATAACACTCCATTGCTTTAAAGGATTAGTCGACAATGGTGTTGACAAATAAAGGTTCATTGTAGACGTTGCCTTGTAGTGCAGTAAAAAAAAGTCCAAATAATGATAAGATAGGCATAGTTTAGATACATCAATAATATGATTTTATCCTCTCTGGGGTATCACCAGGAGTTTTGGACCTCGCAAAACAATTTAAGTTTTCAAAGCGCGTTTTTTGAGCTTAAAATGTGAATAAATCCGATTAATCAGTCGGATCGAGACAAACAAAAAACTAAATTCTTCGTAATGAAATTTCCAACAAATGATTTTAAATCGCTCAAATGTGTACATAACCCACAAAATTGAAAAAACGAGCAAATATCTGTAATGCACTTGTGATAATTTTCGTTCAATCTACACCCCGTGGAGAATATTCCAGAATTTTTTCAAAATTTTTTGATCAGTACTTTTCGAGATAAGTTGGGGGACAGCGATTTTCTAAAAATAATACAAAGAAAAGTGTGCGCAAGTATTACATTATATATATATATATATATATATATATATATATATATATATATATATATATATATATATATATATGTAATTATATATATATATATATATATATATATATATATATATATATATATATATATATATATATATATATATATATATGTATATATATATATATATATATATATATATATATATATATATATATATATATATATATATATATATATATATATATATATATATATATATATATATATATATATATATATATATATATATATATATATATATAATGTAATTATATATATATATATATATATATATATATATATATATATATATATATATTTATATAATTTTTTTTTCACTTTCGATTTCACCCCTCAAAACTAACCCCTTAAGTCAAAATTTAACTTTCAAAACTACACGGCTCTGATGAGGCCATCAATTCCTAAATTATTACCAAATTTCAACTTTCTATGACAAATAGTTACGGAGAAAATCGGGTGTGACAGACAGACGGACAGACAGACACCGAAGTCATCTTATAAGTGTTCTGTACGGAACACTAAAAATATCGAGGACGAAAGTATCGATATCGAAAGAAATATACTCGATACAAAAAAGTATCAATACTTTTTCCGTGTCCCTACCTAGAGAGCCATGGAACGGCGTCACAACTTCGAAAATTCAGAGTATTTCCAGAGAAAAATCTCTCTAAATTTGAAAACAAAATAAAAAAATACTTACCCTGTACGAGAGTAGAACGGCACTTTTTTTATGAGGAATTACAAGCATTATGTATATATATGAAATACATACAAGCTGTCTCGCTATCAAATCGCAAAATGATTTCTCCTCCCGCTGGGCCGACAGGCAACAGCCAACAAAAATTGCAAAAAATGGCTTCCTTTTCGGTGATTGGTCATTTATGACACATGGCCAAAAATAGGCTCAACATACAGGCCGAAGCAAGTTGAAGGTGTCCGAATTCTTTGATATAAAAAAGAGCAATAAAAAATTGTTATTTTTGAGGGATTTTATTTCTGTATCTAAAACGACTAAATTTTAATATTAATTTTAAACATATTAAGATTTAGTTGATTGCGAGTGTAACAAAGGATTATTTTTTGCCTTAATCTTAAAAATATAAAGCGATCCGATTAAATAAGACTTTCGAAATTTTAGAGCTTTTAAAGCTAGAAAAAAATGTAATAATTAAGTCTTTAGTTTGCAAGAAAGTTGTTATCAACTCGTAATCGTTCTAAAATAACGAAAAAATTCAAAAATTACTGGTTACTTGAAAAATATTGTTTGCCTGTTTGAGGGTCACATAATGCTCAAAAAAAAAGTATTTTTCAGCTGGTCCAAATAGACGTGACAACTATTGTATTGACAATACAATAACCATAAAATAAGGGGTGAATTCTCAATAATTATAGGGTAAAAATTAAAAATTGGAGGCAACCGGGGAGCTACCGTTTTTAAACGCAAATAAAAATGTTATAAATTTGGAAAAAGAAGTAAATGGCAATAAAATACGAATTAAACGACAAACTATAAAAGATACTAAAAAATTGACCCCCTGTCCCTTCAAAAAAAATATTTCCTTTTATATAGATCTTGAATTTTGACATTTTAATTTCTCAAATTCAATTTTTAATGTTGCTAATGACCGTTTTTGAGATGTTTCATTTAAAAACGGCTTAAACAGCTGGTCGTACATGCTGAGCAGATTTTACCATGTCTATCGGTTACTGAAATGAGTTGAAAACTCATTTTGATAAACATCTTTACAAGTTTTTTAAATTATATCCTCAAATTTCAACTTCTCTTAATCTTGGAAAGTTATTTGTGCGACAGGGTGCAGGACGTTGCTAATAATGATGTAAAATCTGGGTTTCCAAAAGTGGAGTAGGATTTACATCTGGGTCCTCTGCTTTTCAACATTTTTCGAAATGATATTTGCAAATGTTTTGGTTATGCTGATTAGTTATTATATATTTAAAAGTCTGAGAATATTATTTCGTACTACGAAACTTTACACTCTACAACTTCTTATCCTGTCATCATCGTCAGTTATGGAATCAGATACTTAAATAGATTGTTTTGTTGTACAATGTATGACGGAAGAAAAAGGCTATCTGGTAGTCAATATAAAAAAGAGATTAGAGAAGTTAACCCAGCTTCAAAAGCAGGCAGGAGCTTTGCATAGCTTCTTAAAAGATGCAAGTGGTTCCAAACAAAATAAAAAGCCAAACGATTGCCAGAATCTGAACACTACCGTCAATTCTGATTTGGATTTGGATTATCAAGACGACACCAATAATAAAGATGAAATTGCGAGTTATCCCAACCAGGAACAGAATTCAACAAGTTTCGAGAGAATGGATACTACCACGTAAAATGAAGGAAGCCTCAACCTAACTCTATCATCAGACCTAGAATTATGGCCCGATCGTATAAGCGACTCAGATCGAATATTTTTAGTTAGAAAAGGTCCATTATCTCCTTTATTCCACTACGACTTCCCGTTTGACAATCAAAATCCAAATTGAAGATTTAGTGAAAAACACTATCATAGAATTTTTAAAAATGGAGAACAAGTCGCGAGAGATTGGCTAATATATTCTGTGTTTAAAGATTCCGTGTTCTGTTTTTGTTGCACACTTTTTGATTATTCAAAATTAAGTTTCTTTTCAAATAAGGGTTATAGAAACTGGAAAAATATTGGTGAGGTATTAAGAAAGCATGAAGACTCAAAAACTCATGTAGATAATTTGAAATCATGGATAGAGCTAAAACGAAGGTTGGAAAGTTGTCAAACAGTAGATTCAGCTACTTCTTCTTCCGGTGTCATATCCTCAATGAATGTTGACAATCATCCTGGCCCACATCATTCTATCAACTGCTGATCCGAACAGCTCTGTTGACGTAAGGCTTGTCCATTGTCTCAAGTTCTTCAGCCACGAGGAACGTCTTCTGCCTAGATCTCGATTTCCTGCAATCTTGCCCTGCATTATGAGTTGTAACATTTCGTATTTGCTGCATCTAAGTATATGTCCAAAGTAACATATTTTTCTCCGTTTTATTGTGACAAGCACTTCTCTGTCTTTAGCCATCGGTTGCATCACAGTATCGTTTGTAACGTGGTATGATATGCGTAGCATCCGTCGGTAACACCAAAGCTCGAAAGACTCCAAGCGCCTAGTGGTATTGTCCGTCAGTGTCCACGCTTCCGCACCATAATAAAGCACAGAAAGAACATAGCATCGCAAAACACGTAATCGAAGTTGTAAGTTGAAGGAGAGATTACATAATACTTTTTTTATTCGGTAAAAAGAACTCTCTGTGCTCTCTCAATCCGTATCTTAACTTCTCTTGAGTGGTCCCATTCCTTATTCAGGTTGCAGCCAAGACAATTGAAATTTTCCACTCGTTGAAGTAGGGTGTCTTCCGCATAGAATTGTGTATCTACGTTCCTGTTCTTACTTATTACCATCGTTTTGGTCTTCTTGGCATTCAAAATAAGCCCGTATTCTCTGCCAGTGTTGATTACACGATCAATAAGTTCTTGCATTCCTTCGGCATTGTCTGAGAGTAACACAGTATCGTCCGCGTAACGCAAATTGTTAACTCTAACCCCGTTGACCATTATACCTGCATTTATTTCTTCAAAAGCATCATCAAACATTTTTTCTGAGTATACATTGAATAAAAGGGGAGACAATACACATCCCTGCCTCACACCTTGTTATATTTTGATCTCCTCTGATACTTGATCCTCGACTTTTACAGATGCCTTCTGAGGCCAGTATAGATTTCTGATTATTTATAGACATAAGTTTGTTATATTTTACTCTCTCGAAAGCTTTTTTGAAATCTATGAAGCAGGTGTAGACATCGCAATTCACGTCCCGCGCCGGCTGAATCAGCACCTCAATACCAATGAGCACATCCCTTGTTCCGAGACCACTCCTAAATCCAAATTGAGTATTGCCTATATGTTCTTCAACCTTGGTAAATATCCTCTCGTAAATACCAGGTGTACCAGTATGAAATGCGGATTTTTTATCTAAAAAAATATGTTAAATTCCGAAGAATGATAAAAAGTGCTTTATTCAATGTATGCTCCATCGCTTGTTATACATTTTTCCCATCTTTTGGGCAATTTGTGAATACCACGCTAGTAAAAATCTTCCCCTTTTGCTGCTAAGTATTCATCGATCCATTTTGTCACATCTTCGTACGAACCAAAGCGCTGCTCAGCAAGTGCATGACCCATCGATGCAAACAAGTGGTAATCGGAAGGAGCCGAGTCTGGTGAGTAAGCCGTATGGGGTTGAACTTCCCAGCTGAGTGCTTCCAACGTATCGCGAACCTACAGCTCATAATATACCACGCCCCTCTGGTCCCACCAAACACAGAGCATCGTCTTTCTGCCAAAGCGATTCGGTCTTGCGATCGATGTGGATGGTGCGCCTGGGTCTACCCATGATTTTTTGCGCTTGGGATTCTCAAAATAAATCCACTTTTCATCCCCTGTAACTATACGATGCAAAAACGACTTCTTTTTGTACCCAGCGAGCAAAATGTCACACGTGCTTTTGCGCTTTTCCATTTGCCTGTCGTTCTCTACTCATGTGGTACCCATCTACCGATCTTCTGAATCTTTCCCATCTCTCGTAGCCGATTGGAAACAGCTTGTTGACTAACACCCAATTGCTCGGCGAGTTGTTTTTGTGTTTGCGAATCATCTTCGTCCAACAATGCTTGCAATTCCACATCTTCGTATTTTTTTGGCGGTTTTCAACGTTCCTTGTCTGCAACATTGAAGTCACCACTTTTGAAACGCCGAAAGCATCGTTCACACGTACCTTGCGATGGAGCATGTTCACCATAAGCTTCTCGAAGTAATCAGTATGATTCAACAGCAGTTTTCTTCAAATGAAAACAAAAAATTAATGCTGTCCGCGAATGCTCTTTGTTGTATAAATTTCGACATATTGAACACAACACTATGCATACTCTTTCCAATTTATCACTCGTGCACGTCTGACAGTTGTTGATGACACAACAAAATGGCGCAGTGTCAAATCTTTATAGCACAAACTGCATTGGTGCACCATCTGTTGTCTGAAATCCGCATTTCATACTTGTACACCTGGTAACCCTTAAAAATACTTTCAAGATATGACACATCCGGCTGAAGGTCCTATGTTCACCGCAGCTTTTTGCGTTGCACTTTTTAGATATAGGAACAAATGTTGAAACCAACCAGTCTTTCAGAATTTGTCCAGTGTTGTATATAAAGTTGAAAAAATTGACAAGCGGATCCAAATGTTCATCCTGAACAAGTTTCAAAATTTCTCCGTGAATGCCATCAGGTCCAGTGGATTTACCGGCGTTGTATCGCTTTTTTAATATCGTCTTTAGTTATGGGTAAAAATGTATCTTCATTACTCATTATAGGTTCTATCCTTTGTTCATCCGCGAACAGATTTTTAATATACCTTTCCCATTCTTGTCTTCCACCTTCCATATAACCTAACCAGTCATTTCTTTAACTTTTTTATGTAAAATCATTGTGTCGTGTTTTTTTTCAAGTTCCTCTATCCACTTTTGTGCTAGCCATTCTTCTTTAGCGTCTTTGATTTTCCTTTTGATTTTTATGTTAAGCTCCCTATGTCTTCATCTTTATTTTTGTGTATTTTTCTCTCTTCTATTAACTGAAGATAAGACTCAGCTACACAGAGATTTATTAATGCTGAAATTAAATATTGACATGAAGTGATTTTACGTATATCAGTTATTAAATTGCTTAGAGAAAGTTCTGTAGCATTCCGGGATACAAGCGACAAGCCTTATCAACATAATAATGAAAATTTCCTAAAGTTAATTCAATTGCTAGCTGAATTTGACCCGATAATGTCGTAGAATCCTCAACAATGAAGAAAATAGAGTGTCATATTTAGGGAAAAACATCCAGAATGAAATTATTAGATTATTACATGATAACATAAAGTTTTATATAATAAAACAAGTTCAAAAAGCGAAATATTATTCGGTTATTCTTGATTGCACTCCGATGCGAGTAAGGTTGCACCAATGACATTTGTAGTAAGATATGTTTCTATTGATCAATCAGAATCGGGATTTGAATGTAAAATTAATGAACATTTTTTGGGTTTTCTTCCTATTGAGAGACCTACTGGTAAGGAATTTTCTTAAGTTTTATTGGAAAAGTGGGAAAAATGAATAGAAAGTGCAAAATATGAGAGATCAAGGTTACGACAATGGTTCAAATATGAGAGGCGACAAATCGGGAGTACAATCAAGAATTAAAACTTTAAACCTTAGAGCATTTTACATATCTTATGGCAAAATCTTCTTTAGACTTTTTTAATATGGTTCAAAAGCTATATACAGTTTTTGCCTCATCGACTTTTCGGTGATGAAACCATTGAGCGACACTCGTTGGGAAAGTCGTATATAACCTTTACGTTTTCAAATAGGAGATATTCATGATACTTTATTAAGTATTTATGAGAATGCCGAAATAGATAATATCATTCGAGATGAGGCCAGCGGTTTATTCACCACAATAAAACGATTTAAGTTTTTATGTTCAATCGTTATTTGGTATAAAATTTTGAATCGTATTAATCCGATAAGTAAGCTACTTCAATCCAAAGATTCTGATTTATCCAGAGCCACTAATTTATTACATAGCTCATTAATTTTTTTTAAAGAATTAAGATCGGATGAATCCTTTGACAACATTATCTTAGAGGCTGAAAATTTAGTCAGCGAAATCGATGTAGATAAATGAATTGATTACATAATAAATAAAAATTGAAACACTGTTATTCAAGAACGAAGATAGCTATCAAGTTCTCTGAACTGTACGTGGTAAAGAATGCTATTTTTTATAATCCTATCAAGACGGGATGTCGATATCTGCTAAGGAAAATTTTTTATATATTAAAAACCATAGTATTATGACCGAAAAGGTCGAAATTTTATAATAAATAAAAATTGAAACACTGTTATTCAAAAACGAAGATAGCTATCAAATTCTCTGAACTGTACGTGGTGAAGAATGCTCTTTTTTATAATCCTATCAAGACGGGATGTCGATATCTGCTAAGGAAAATTTTCTATATAATAAAAACCATAGTATTATGGCCGAAAAGGTCGAAATTTTATAATAAATAAAAATTGAAACACTGTTATTCAAAAACGAAGATAGCTATCAAATTCTCTGAACTGTACGGGGTGAAGAATGCTCTTTTTATAATCCTATCAAAACGGGATGTCGATATCTGCTAAGAAAATTTTTTATATAATAAAAACCATAGTTTTATGGCCGAAAATGTCGAAATTTTATAATAAATAAAAATTGAAACACTGTTATTCAAGAACGAAGATAGCTATCAAATTCTCTGAACTGTACGTGGTAAAGAATGCTTTTTTTTATAATCCTATCAAGACGGGATGTCGATATCTGCTAAGGAAAATTTGTTATATAATAAAAACCATAGTATTATGGCCGAAAATGTCGAAATTTTATATTAAATAAAAATTGAAACACTGTTATTCAAAAACGAAGATAGCTATCAAATTCTCTGAACTGTACGTGGTAAAGAATGCTCTTTTTTATAATCCTATCAAGACGGGATGTCGATATCTGCTAAGGAAAATTTTTTATATAATAAAAACCATAGTATTATGGCCGAAAATGTCGAAATTTTATAATAAATAAAAATTGAAACACTGTTATTCAAGAACGAAGATAGCTATCAAATTCTCTGAACTGTACGTGGTAAAGAATGCTTTTTTTTATAATCCTATCAAGACGGGATGTCGATATCTGCTAAGGAAAATTTGTTATATAATAAAAACCATAGTATTATGGCCGAAAATGTCGAAATTTTATATTAAATAAAAATTGAAACACTGTTATTCAAAAACGAAGATAGCTATCAAATTCTCTGAACTGTACGTGGTAAAGAATGCTCTTTTTTATAATCCTATCAAGACGGGATGTCGATATCTGCTAAGGAAAATTTTTTATATAATAAAAACCATAGTATTATGGCCGAAAATGTCGAAATTTTATAATAAATAAAAATTGAAACACTGTTATTTAAAAACGAAGATAGCTATCAAATTCTCTGAATTGTACGTGGTAAAGAATGCTCTTTTTTATAATCCTATCAAGACGGGATGTCGATATCTGCTAAGGAAAATTTTTTATATAATAAAAACCATAGTATTATGGCCGAAATGGTCGAAATTTTATAATAAATAAAAATTGAAACACTGTTATTCAAAAACGAAGATAGCTATCAAATTCTCTGAACTGTACGTGTTCGAACTACAAACCGAAATTTTTCATATGAAAGTTTAGATGAACCGATACAAAATCCAAAACAAAAATATAAAATAGAATTTTTTTTCTTTACTTTAGATCAGGCGATCAGTGCACTGGAGCTGAGATTCAACTTACTGAATAGTTATGACTCCTGAATTTTTATACGATGTTTATAAACTTAAAAACATGTGTACAAATGAATTACTGGCACATTGTAAAGATCTCGAAAACGTCTTGGCAGATAGTAATTCTTAAACACTTTAGATCTTGCTGACGAAATCACTTTTAACTAAGAAAGAAGGTCCAGTTCTTAAATTCATTACTTCCCTTAAAATTGGGCTAAATTTGAGCATTGCTCTAAGAATTTCGTTAACGCTGGCCATAACTGTTGCTACCGGCGAAAGAACTTCTAAATTTAAAAAAAAACGGTCAAGTGCAAGTTGAACTTGCACAATTAGTGTTCCGTACGTAGATTGTTTTTAAAATAAAAATTTTTGTTAGGGTGGTATAAAATGATCAGTGACTTCACAAAACACACCCTAAATGAGTTTTCAACAAAGTTTGTTTCCAATCTTTACTGAAAACTGGTGACCTTAAAGTTTTGTTTTTTTTTATATACCAAATAAATTATTAAAGGTAATGCACTCGTGATAATTTTCGTTCAATCTATACCCCGTGGAGAATATTCCAGAATTTTTTCAAAATTTTTTGATCAGTACTTTTCGAGATAAGGTAGGGGACAGCGATTTTTTAAAAGTAATAAGAAGAAAAGTGTGCGCAAGTATTACATTATATATATATATACATATATATATATATATATATATATATATATATATATATATATATATATATATATATATATATATATTTACTCGTGTTTTCACAAGCTTTCATTTGACACAACACTCGATGACCTAGTAAAAAAAAATTTTTTTCTTTTCCGATTTCACCCCTCAAAACGAACCCCTTAAGTCAAAATTTATGTTACGGTGGTATAAAATGATCAGTGACTTCACAAAAACACACCCTAAATGAGTTTTCAACAAAGTTTGTTTCCAATCTTTACTGAAATCTGATGACCTTGAAATTTTGGTTTTTTTTATGTACCATATAAATTATTAAAGGTAATGCACCTGTGATAATTTTCGTTCAATCTACACCCCGTGGAGAATATTCCAGAATTTTTTCGAAATTTTTTTGATAAGTACTTTTCGAGATAAGGCCCGGGACAGCGATTTTTCGCGAATTTTTAAAAATTATACAAAGAAAAGTGCGCGCAAGTATAATATTATATATATATTTTTTACTCGTGTTTTCACAAGTTTTCATTTGACACCACACTCGATGACCTAGTAAAAAAAATTTTTTTTCACTTCCGACTTCACCCCCCAAAACTAACCCCTTATATCAAAATTTAATTCTCAAAACTACATGGCTCTGATGAGGCCATCAATTCCTATATTATTACCAAATTTCACCTTTCTATGTCAAATAGTTTTGGAGAAAATCGGGTGTGACAGACAGACAGACAGACACCGAAGTGATCTTATAAGTGTTCCGTACGGAACACTAATAATAAAAAAATTATTTAAGACCTATGACTATACAAAATTGTTTTAATGGGTTAGCAATGTTTGCCATTGAACACGAATTGAGTAGTAAATTAAATCTGAAAGAAATTATTCGCAATTTTGCAGAAATGAAACTTCGAAAAAAATTGTTTTAATTTAGGTTTAGACTTTGTATATTACTAGTTTTGTTCATTGTTTTAAAAGTATATTTAAATTATCTCTGAAAATAGTAGGTACTAGTTTTAGTTTGTAAGTTCGTTGTGGTTAGCGCGTTAAAAATGTAAACTTTGTTTTTCAATAAAACAATTTTTCGTAAATCTGTATTAGTATCATTGTCTTAATTCAATTCTATGTCATTTTCCTGGTTAACATAGTTTTCTTTAAGCTTGGGTGCGGCGGCATTTTTTGAGTTTGCCTACGGCGGCAGAAAAGCTAGGGCCGGCCCTGCTAGTATAAAAAGAATTATATAACTTACCCTTAAATACTCAACTTTGAGTGTACCGTCCGAAGTTCCTGGAGTGTAGCCAATACCATTTTTTGTAATATAAACCAAGGGATTGTCATACTGGTCTTTTGACCAATTTAATAAACTCCTGAAACCCCGAGGTACTATTTCTGAACGGGTCCAATTAGGATTCTTTTCTGTTTGATACCTAAAATATGATATATTTATATAATCTATTAAAATAGAGCATCGTTTCTTAACCTTTTTAGTGTCGCGACCCCCTAAATAGCAAAAAATTAATACTTTGCAACCCCCTCAATATAATATTTTTATTGTTGTCAAAGTTTTACATTACTAACGTGGCAAAGAATGTTTACACTTGCCACAAATACCGACAAACAAGTAAAAACCACAAGACATACTTGTTCTTGTCTCATATTACTGCGTGGCTGCGCAGCGGCTCTTTCGTCATGTGCGCTTTGATACGCTAGGACAGGTTTGTGCAAGTTATCCCGCTCTACTTACAAAAATAAAAGAACGAGAAAAAGAGTTTCATTGTTAATTACGTTTTTACGGAAACAAGTAGAATGCTTTTTTCTCTCATACAGTGTTCAATAAATCAATAACAGTGTGGTGTATGTGGCGTAACATCGAATTGGACAATAATATTAAAAAAAAAAAAATTAAAATGGACAAATTTGTGACAAAACGAAATGCACCGTCTACATCTCGTAAATGAACAATGAAAAAAAAGACAAGCCCCAATGTGTTATTTGTTATCAAGTTCTGTCCATGGAAAGTATGAAGCGTTCAAAATTAATCCGGCATCTGGAAACAAAACAGCCGTCTTTACAAAACAAACCATTAGAATTCTTCGAGCATAAACCACTTGTCTTGAAAAATCAGCAAATTTCTATCAATAAATCAAGCCGCAGCACTTCAAGTATCCTATTTAGTAGCAGTAAGAATAGCCAGGGAGTCTAAGCCCCACACGATTGCCGAAAATCTCATTTTACCCGCTGCCACTGATATGGTCAATGTGATGATAGGCCCAAAAGCAAAAAAAATTGAAAACTATACCACTTCTTTCAAATAACATAATATCGAGACGTATTAATGAAATGGCCATTGATATCCACAATCAAATAATTGAAAAGGTAAGTTTTTTGTCGTTCAGCTCGACAAGTCAACAGACGTGTCAGATTTGGTTCAGATTTTATGTTCCGTTCGATACAAATGCGGGGGGCGTCAACTAAAAAGAATATACTATTTTGCAAATCAATCCCTGGTCATGTCACTGAAAAAGGACTTCTTAAAGTTTTTGCTGATGCAACACAAAACGAAAACTTGGAGTGGAATAAATGCCTTGAGGCATGTGGTGCGAAAGCGATAACGGGTAAGAACAGTGGCGTGATAGTCAAATTAAAAGATATTATGCCACAGATGGAATGGACGCACTGCTTTCTTCACAGACATGCGCTTGCCACAATAAAGATGCCAGAAAATTTTAAAAATGTTCTATCTGAAGCTGTAAAAATTGTTAATTTTATTAACAACCGACCGTTGCCGACTAGATTGCTTTCCACACTGTGCGAAGAAATAGGTGCTAAGAACAATTCACTGCTTTTCCATACTGAAGTCAGATGGGTGTCGCAAGGAAAAGTTCTAACGAGACTTTTTGAATTGCTAGATGAATTTAAAATATTTTTTTGCAGATAAAAATAATTATTTTTCAGAGTTTTTACAAGATAACGAATCATTATTACTATTGGCTGACTTGAATGATATATTTTCACATTTGAATGACTTGAATACGAGCTTACAAGACCATAACAAAAACATTTTACTAATGACAAAGTCAAAGCCTTTATCAAGCCTGATATTTGGATTATTTGCCTTGAGAAACGCAATTTTGACGCATTCACTGCATCTTCTGATTATATTGGCAAAAATATGAACTTAGAAAATTCTGTTATTGACCACGAGTTGTAAAGCATGAAAACGGATTTACGCGAATTGAAAATTCAGTTATTGGAATATTTTCCAGATGACAACGATGATTTCTCGAAAAGATGGGTTCTCAATCTGTTTGATCAAAAATGTTATTTCAGCTGCCAAATTACCTGTTGAGATTCACAACCAACCAACTGAAATATCATCCAACCGTCGCATTAATAATTAGTGATTAAATATTTCAAGCAACTTTAGCTATTAGTTTATTTTGTTAGGTTGTACCTGGTAAGGTATTATTTAATTTTGTAACATTTGATTATAATTTTAAATACTTTATACAACAAAACATCCTTAAACAAAAGTTTAAGGATGTTTTTGAGCTATGAAAATTATATTATACACAAGAATGCTTCGTGGTTAAATTACTAATGCTGTTCTTACTACTGTGGCTAAGTTTTGTAAGCCATTAAAGAAAAACCTCCGAATTCATGGAGAAATACAACTTTATTGTTCTAAGAAAACTGCAGGATCCTGGAGTTACAACAAGAAAATGTACTTGTTAAAGAATATATAAACTACTGACACCTCAAGAGCACTAATTTGATAATAACAATAAATGTTAACACAACAGCTGTTCTTGTTAAAAAAAAAATTATTAATTTTAAGCTAGCTGACTGACGTATGTGAAAGCAGAGTCCAAGCTTCAAAAAAGAATCCTCCGGTTGATTTTTTATCTGGATGGGAGTGAGTCATGTAAAAGTATTTTCTTTTCGTCAATATTCAAATTTTAACTGTACTGTCTATTTATATTTATAAAAATCTAGTATACATTAAATCAAACACTAGCAAATGTAACGTTTTAACCGAAAATCAACCTGAACTAACCCGAACCTAAAATGAGGTTTTAATAATTCCAAGACACAGAGCTACTACTTTCGAAAATTCATTGGACCATATGATGCCATAATATTACAAATAAGTTACCGATAGGCATCACAAACTCGAGTCTGAACCAATTTAAGACCAAAATAAAATTCCTTTTGGTAGGAAATGCGTACTATTCCATTAATGAATTCCAAAAAAAACTTCCGTTTGGATAAAATTTCGGTGCGAGGGCTTTTCAGAAAAACGAAGGTTTTTTGTTTTGGAATAGGCCTAAAATGGCTTCATTTTGAAAGATTTACGAGAAAAAATCGGGGGGAGGCCGTTTTTGCTAACCTGAACTAACTTTGGTCTCCAGTCACTAATTAGGCAAATGTGATTATTAATTTTTAATTCTATACCGAACAATATGCCTGGAATGCCTAGTGTTTACAATAATAGCAGATTAAATACTAAAAGACGTGACAAGCAAATTTCATTTTATGGGTTTCCTAAAGAAAAAAAAATTCGACAAGTATGGATTCAATGATGTAAAAGGGATGGTAAATGGAATTATAAAAACTGTCGTGCTTGTTCAGAACATTTTATAGCAGAAGACTATGAGTATGACATATAAGCTAAACTTCACCCAAAAGAAAAGTTAAAAACTACGGGTAAGCAATAAGATTTAATATTAGATTTTTCGGTATGTAATTATCGTAATGTTTTGTACATTTTAGTGTGGTTTGATTTATTCTTATTATTTTTTGTTTCAGCTGTACCTTTACTGAACTTAAGCAAAGTGACTGGCATAGATTCAGCTTCAACACAGTCCAGTGAGCGAAGTAAATGTCATGTTAATAGAAGCAAAAAAGAGCTGGTAAAGATGATTTTGAAAAATGAGAACACAGTAAAAAATAAGAAAGTCTTATCACCCCTTGCTCCATTATCCCATAGTGTTTCACCACCTTGCCAAGTTTCCAGTGAAGGTCGCCCTAATGCCTTTCAAAATGATTACGAAAGACTGCTCGTAGAAAATTAAATCCTTAAGAAGCAGTGTGTGAATATGAAAAAACAAAATGAAATGAAAGCAAGTAAAAAGCGACCATCAGTGATATAGATAGGCACGAGAAAAACACCAAAAAGATGGAAATTAATGTAATTTTCAATTTTCTGGCAAATAAAGTTTATTTTTAATTGTTTCTTAATTATCAGCAAATTATTAATAAACCAGAATTTTTCAAGTTAATCAAAAGATCACCAAGTCGGATGAATAACATCAAGAAGTCTGATAGGTTGATGACTAAAGTAAAAATTTACTTATAAACGCTCATTTAACAATTTTTACTCTTATTTTATAAATAATATAATTTTAATTACCAATTTAATAAAATGTGTTTAATTTTAAAATCAACGAGAAAATTAAGTATATTGTTAGTTTTTATTTTAAAATTAAACGCTTTTTAGAATTTCAGAAACAATCACGTTTATTAATATTTGCAATAATACAAAGCTAGACGACTTCTTTGGTTCTTAAAAAAGTAATGTTTCTACCAAATTATCTCGGTGACAAAGCTCATTACTGCATACCAATATATCGATTGCATAAACACATTTTAGTAATACATATAGCCATAAATGTCACATAAAATAAACTCGATAGTTCCGACTTCTAATAAAATATAGTGATTCAAGTATATTTTAATTTATGTAATGAAGCAGGCCACCCTGCCTGAAAGCAATTATAATAGTTTATTTCCTATGTTACATTGTTCGGTCATCTTGCAAATTCTAAAATTCTTTTCAACCAGGCCATTAATGGGGTTTTTTTCATTTCAGTAACTGTTGACAGCTAACCCGCTGGCACGGCGATCGGGCTGATGTGTTACAATATTGTTCATAGACAGGCGAAAATAATTAAAAATAAATATCCAGTTCTCGATTTAAAGAGATAGCGCTTGTTTCATAGCAAGTATGAGAGAGGGTCCAAGAGATTCGGCGGTTGCCTGGTGACTTATTTCATGTCGTCGGCGGGGACTAAGGTGAGGGGGATCGTAATGCAACCTGACAGTTTACAGGCCTTGGGTTTTATGCACATTAGATATCTCTCCACATTTTTATGTAACCCTACAAGAGAGTGCCCACAGGTTCATGAAAATTTTAGAATTTACTAAATTACATCAACTTGCTAAGATTTTTAAATTTAAATTTTGTGTAAAATGAATTGAATATTCTTAAAAGTGAATAAAAAAACTTACAGAAATAAACGATGTAAGATTTAATTAAAAAAGAAAACAAAACAATAACACGGTTGTGTATTTATTACACAAATGTTTATAATACAAAATTATAAATAAGATTATGGTTCTTGCTCCTGGAGTTTGGCAATATAACTCTTCTTTTTCTGTGCCACACGGTCCTTTCTTTCGGCGTTTGTCAGCTTCCTCTTGTTCCATCTCTTTGTAGTGGCTGGCTTGGCTTTCTCAGGTTTCTTCTCTAAGGCTGGATCAGCCCTAATTGCTGCGTGGGCGTTTTTGTAAATTCCTTCAATCTAAAATTAAAAAAAGAATTAATTATTTAAAAGTGAGAACATTAATTCGGAGATTTTTATTTTTGATATTTGGAAATTGATTAAAACATTGTTTTTTGATGGGGGAAAAATACCGTTCAACCAAAGCAATGGCTTTGTAAGAGTTACCGAGGACTCTGCCCCTGGAAAATAACTCAGCATTTACTAGTATGTTGAATTTAAACGCGGTCGTACGGATACAAATGATGCTGAACGCTCTGGACGCTCAAATGATGTTGTTACATCGAAAAACATAAAAAATCCACAAAATTGTTTTGGATGACCGTAAAGTGAAATTACGTGAGATAGCCGACACGATAAATATATCAAAATAACGTGTTGGTCATGTTTTGCACGAACTTTTGGACATGAGAAAGCTCTGTTCGAAATGGGTACCACGTTTGCTCACAGTGGACCAAAGACAACGTGAAATCGGCAGTCGGCTGAGTGGACAACAGCCGGTGAAAGCCGCCCGAAGCGACCAAAGATACGACAGTCGGCTGGGAAGGTTTTGGACTCTGTATTTTGGGATGCGCGTGGAATAATTTTCACTGACTATACTGAGAAGAGAAAAACCATCAATAGTGAACACTATATAAAGTTAGTGGTGCGTTTGAAGGCAGAAATCGCAAAGAAACGGCCCCAAATGAACAAGAAAAAAGTGTTCTTTCATCAAGACATTGCACCGAGTCACAAGTAAATTGTTACGATGGCAAAATTGCATGAATTGAAGTTCGAATTGCTTCCTCATTCACCGTATTCTCCAGATTTGGCCCCCAGCGACTATTCTATCTATTCGCAGACCTCAAAAAAATGCTTGTGGGAAAGAGATTTGGCTCCAATAAAGAAGTAATCGCCAAAACTGAGGCTTATTTTGAAGGCAAAGACAAATCCTACAAGAAAGGTATATAAATGTTAGAAAAGCGTTAGACTGATTGTATCGCTCTTGAAGGAGATTATATTGATGAATAAAGTCGAATTTTGCAAAAAAAATGTGTTTTAAGTAGCAAGATCAAAAACATTTCAGCCTACATATTAGTCTGTGGTACAAGTCTAGAGTATATATCATGAATACAACATATTACCAACATTATATTATCGATTAGCAACAGGTGAACATCATGAATTTTATGTTGTCCAATTGCGACACTGCCATTTCATTTAAACAAAAAGGCAGTAATTTCTTTGGACATCAGACTTAATAAAAACTGAAATATTTTATAGGACTAGGTGATTTATTATTGAAATAATTTATAATTAAGCCTGTTACTTAAGAACTGTTTTTTTTTTACACAAAGGAATAAGTTACAGCTAATTTTTACTGTTGAGCTGAGTGTGTTCATGTGAAATTCATGAACAAGGAAAAGGCCCTAACAAGGACAATAATATGTAAAAACCTTGGACTGACGAATTTTAATTTAATAAAGACATATTAAACAACTAGTAAAATTGTCTTAATAGTAAAGAAGCTAGGCCTGACATATCAGGAACCTGTTGTTACCAAATAGTAAAAATAAAGTAAAAAAAAAATACCTGGTCAGAATTGATTCCTAACTTAATGTATTGACTGAATTGTCTCTTGAAAGCCTCTGGGTCTTCTTCTTCCAACAATTTCATATAGTCAGCTACATGAATGCCGAAGATGTGCTTACGGTGAACATCGGCGTTGAAGGAACTGGATTCAGCATCAAAACCAGGGAACCTCTTGGTTGAGTGAGGAATGTTAAGGCCACCGTCAACAGCACCTTTCATTGCGCCGAAAATGCGGGCACCAGTCGAAGTTCTATTGAGACCGACGTCTAGGTAACATCTGAAATTTATACAATAAAATGCTTTTTAAGTAGGGTTTCAGGTTCATTACAAAACCTGTTACTTTAGAAGTAAATCATCAGAGACACGTTAAAATCACAATTTATGTCAGATCTTGGTGAAACTAGAGTTTCTACAGGCAAAAAACTTGCCAGGTAGGCTCATATCCCACTTTAAACTAACAAGTCAGATGACGCGCATGTGTCAAAAATCATCATTTTAAATAAAAAAAAACAGCCCAGTGCAAGTGTGCAATTAGTGTTCTGTACCGTGACTGCTTTGAAAACCAAAGTGGTCCCATAAGTATTATGTACAGAACACTAAAACTACAGGTAGACACAAAAATAACAGATTATAGTGTATTTTTAACAGTATAAAGTTAGTTTGTAAATAAAGACCTTAATTTTCCTTTTATATAAGGGTTTCAGTACCTAGTTTTAAAGTTCAAAATATGCTCTTTCCAAACCATAGAAATTTACAATGCAGGTTCCTATTTTATATTTTCCAAAAAAAATCGGATTATGAGCGGCACTTTTAATGAGTGACTTTTAGTTAAGAATCCACTTGCCGAGGACGAAAGCTTCTGGAGATATTAAAGGTCAAAAAATGCATTGAATACTATGGAAAAACGCGACCATTATATATTAAGAATAGCAATTTTGGGTGTGAACTCGTCGTCGTGAAATCTTTGGGTGGCACTTCTTTGTTTTAATTCACATGGATTAAGACACTTAAAATAAAATTAAATTGTTTTTGACTAAACTGATTAGTCCTTAGTGATTAAATTGGGTTGATTTTTGAGCAATATTTTTACCCTAGCTTTGACATTCAACAAATACTAGTTTTATTCTAAATTTTGATTGGTTTAATTGTTAATTTAATTAAAAATTAATCATCGTCTTTTACTATTGATTACAAATGATAATGGCCAATAAAGAGCCAATTTTATTTATTTCAATGTTAATTATTCACTTATTAATGTTAACCAGTTCTTAAAATTCAGTTTTAAATAGTATTATGCATAATTTGATCCAAGTGTGCCCCAAAAAATCTTTAGAAAAGTTTCAAGTCAATTTTGCAAATTTTTTATTAACCTGTATTAAATTTTGTCCAGCAGAAAATTTTTATTACCCAGTAAGATCTATTGCATAATACCACAAAAATCAGACATGTAGTTCATAATGATGAATGTTAGAAACCCATATAACACATAGGTTGAAAATTTTTTGGTCTAGCTATTTAAAACACATTTTTTTGCAGAATTTGACTTTATTCATCAATATAGTCTTCAAGAGCGATACAATCAGTCAACTGCTTTTCTAACATTTCTATACCTTTCTTGTAGAAGGATTTGTCCTTGCCTTTAAAAAAGGCCTCAGTTTTGGCTATAACTTCTTCATTGGAGCCAAATCTCTGCGAATTTAAAATAGTTGCTGGGGGCCAAATCTTGAGAATACTTCAATTCATACAATTTTGCCATTATAACCATTGACTTGTGACATGGGGCATTGTCTTGATGAAAGAGCACTTTTTTCTTGTTCATTTGAGGCAGTTTCTTTGCGATTTCTGCCTTCAAATACACCAATAACTTTATATAACATTCGCTATTGATGGTTTTTCCCTTCTCAACATAGTTGATGCGATACAGGGGCCAAAACCTTCCCAGCCAACTGTTGTGTCTTTGGCCACTTTGGGCAGCTTTCACCGGCAGATTTGATTCCAGTGTGTAGTGGTGGATCCATATTTCATCCACTGTCACATACCACAGGAAAAAATTCTTTTTATTGTGTTTAAATAGATCCAAACAGAACTCAGAATCATCAACACGTTGTTGTTTTTGGTCCACTGTGAGCAAATACGGTACCTATTTCAAACAGAGCATTCTCATGCTTAAATGTTGATGCAAAATATGACCAACACATTCTTTTGAAATCTTTAGCTACTTCACACAATTCCATTTGACAGTTATCCAAAACAATTTTGTGGATTTTTTTTGATGTTTTCTGGTGTAACCACATCATTTGGTCGTCCAGGCGTTTAAATTCAGCATACCAGTAAATGATGAGTAATTTTCCAGAGGCAAAGACCTTGTAACATTTATTAAGCCATTGCTTTGCTTGAATGGTATTTTTTCCCAACAAAAAACAGTGTTTAACCAACACACAAAATTCGATTTTTTTCCATTGTTTTGAAAATATCAAAAATAGCATCATTAAAATCACTGTAACTTGTAAATTAATTATCGAAATGTCATGTATCGTTTAAAAATGATATGGATTTTTTTTAAAAGGGTGACATCTATGTGTCAGACCAAAAACTTTTCAGCCTATGTGTCAAGTATAAGCCCGTGAGCTAGAGCCATATGTATAATTTCTTCAATAACAGCTGTATCTTTACATTCAATAGCCATAAGTACTGAAAAGGTATTTTTAATTAGGTACTTGTAAAAAATCACATCTTATTTCACTTATATTTAGAGGTATAAAAAATTTAAAAAAAAAACACCACAAATGAATAAATTCATATCAATTGTGATTTTATTTTTTTGTCAATATTAGCCAATAAACATTTTGTTTTGTCAGTTAATATTATTTCATAACTTAATAATTTATATTTAACATAACTATATTTTTAAAATAATTTATCCAGACCTCAAAGACTGTAGAAATTGTATAGGGTATAAGCATCAAGCAATACTTTTGATTATAAATTTAGCACATGACCTCCAACATATAAGTAAAATGATGCATAGTTAAATATTCTGTTTAAAATTAAATCAGTTTTTATAAATTTTGGTTGTTTTCATTAAAATAATTATAAATAAGATTATTATCTAAAATAATATATTTAAAAAGATTATATCTGATATAATAATCCAAACTAACCTGAAGGCACCTGGTCCATCCTCTGCTGCCTCAATATTGTATTCATCCCCAGTGATTTCAGTAGTGCCCTCATAAAGACTGTCCAAACCCAATTGCTTGAGCAAACGACGTGCCAACAACAAGCCAGTGCAATAAGCCGCAGCATAGTTGGTTAAGCCAACTTTAACACCATATCTAAAACCAGCTTAAAATCAGAATACACAAAAACCTCAAAAATTCAAAAAAAAGAACAAAAATGTACCCAGTTATTTTAAAAACTTAACGCTTTTGTAAGAAACTACTATGGTATTAAGTTTGTCTATCTCGTAAAAATAGTAACATTATAATGCTCAGAATAAATAATATTTTGAACAAATAACTGCTTAAAATTATGAACAACATAGTTAGTTAAATATTATTTATGACATAAAAGGATAACAATACAGAAGCCCCATCTCCTAAATATAAATATTTTATTATAACAGAAAAATGTTTCATAAATACATGTTATCAGTTTTATATAATGAGTTGACAACAGGTGAACTTCACGACTCTTATGTTGTCCAATTGCGACACTGCAATTTCATTGAATGAAACAAATACAGTAATTTATTTGGACGCCAACATAAATACTAAATAATTTATCTCTTTTTTATTAAAGTAATTTATAATTTACACTATAAAACTGTGTAATTTACCTGGGCAACTCGTGGGAATATGCAGCACAGACAATCTTGTCACCCTCAATTCTTGAATAGGCAATCTGACAAGTGATGTCACGATTGGACAAACGGACAATCAAACGATATTTAGGGGTGTTATATTTGTTCTTATCTTGAACGATAAGACGTTTACGGGCATAGTAGTCAGTTTTACCTTGCCTACGCCTCTTGAATTTTACTTGAAACCTCTTAAAGTATTGCTTATTTTTTATTACTTTCACGAAACCCTAAAAATTAAAAAAAAATAAAATAAAATAAAAAACTCAAAAGTTACCTTACAGTATAATTAAGGATGTTTATTCATTATTACACCATAAGGAATGGGTAATGATTGAACACAAACATCCATTTTTCACGCAACAAAACAAAACAAATCTATAAACATCTTTTACAGAAAATGTCATCTACACACAATTTCCTTGCTAAAACAATCGTCACTTATTACACTTTACGTTTCTCGCAACATTTTTCTACAATTACTCACCATTTTTTATAATTAATTAAATACTAAAAAAAAGTACAGACTCGACGAGGCACATGAACGCCACCGCGGTCCAAACGAAAGAGAGATGAACCACGCGTGCGCTGCCAACTTGACATTTGACAGATTAAGATGACGTTTACTTTTTAAAGTTAGGAAATACTGATTTGGGAGTGGAAACAAACCCGAATCTCTTATCTATGGAATCCATAGTATGGATTTGCAATAAACGCTTAAAAAGATCATTACATAAACCATCTAAATTTTGTATATTTTAAAATAGAATTTAGAGTCATTTTAAAATTAAACTCTAAATTCAATTACATTATGGATGGAAATATTTTCGAATCCTGAATTCGTCTCTACGGCCACGTGGCTTTTGACTTTGACAGTTACTCTAACCTATCTTTTACATGTACACTCCGTTTTCAGCCTTACTATGATGTATTAGTCAACATTTCATTTATTAAGAACATTTGTATATTTTAAACATCCTCAGGTACTACGTACAAAATGGTCTATATTCCGGGTTTCTCTGACCCAAATAACGCGGTAGAAATCGACGGAGAGGATGACAAAGCTGCGAAGAAGAAGTCGGGAAAGAAAACTGGTGGTTTTCAATCCATGAATTTAACTTTCAATGTTTTGAAAGGCATTACTAAAAGAGGGTATAAACAACCTACGCCCATTCAAAGAAAGGTAAATAAAACTCTCAAAAATTACATAATTCTACTTTTATATTTAAACCCTACAATATTGATAAGCAAATGAATTTCTGGTACATTAAAACATTTTCTTTTCATTTATTGTACAGTATATTTGCTTTAGTATTGTTTATTATTATTAATTTTAGTTTAAGTGGTGAACTGTGTAAATCAATATTTATCTTACAGGATTAATTTGTTAGGTTAACTAATTTTATAAATTTAAAAAATATCGTTACCTACTTTATTTTGTTACATCTAAACTAAAAATTATTTTCTAGACCATTCCTTTAATTCTTGAAGGCAGAGATGTTGTAGCTATGGCTCGAACTGGCAGTGGCAAAACAGCAGCCTTTCTTATACCCATGTTTGAAAAACTTAAAACAAGAAGTGCAAAAGCTGGAGCCAGAGCACTTATTTTGTCACCAACTAGAGAATTGGCATTACAGGTAAAATTTTAGTGATTTCGCAAATTTTTCTATGCTTCATAATTATATTATTTAGGTATAAGAAATATAAACTCTAAAATACTCCTTTCAGACTTTAAAATTTATAAAGGAAATTGGGAGATTTATGGGGCTAAAAGCAGCAGTTATTCTTGGAGGTGATTCTATGGAAGATCAGTTTTCTGCTATTCATGGAAGTCCTGATATAATAGTAGCAACACCAGGTATAGTTTTAGTTTTTAAGGTTGTAGCTGCTCAAATATTAGATTATATTATGTTATGTAAATCTAATAGCGCATTTTAAAATTGGGCATTCCATTGTCATTTTACCAAGGCTCTAAAATAGGCAGAAACTTTGTAGATAAAACTCAAAATATTAATTTTTATTAGTAAGAAGTCTTCTTCTTAAAGTGCCTAATCGGTTCAAATGTTGGCAGTCATTCTCACTATTATTACTTTATCCACTGCCGCTCTGTAAAGATCAGTAGTACTTGTTGAAAACGAATTTCACAGATTGTTTAGTCAGGAAATATGTCTGTGTCTTCGTCCCCATTTTCCAAATACCTTTCCTTAGAATATTTGCTGTAGTAATCCATATCTGTGGAGATTTCTCATTATGTGTCCTAAATACTCCAATTTTCCAACCTTAACAGTGAGTAAAATGATCTTGCAATCAGGTAGGACTTCACCTTCCTGACAAAGCTCTCGTCTGACAGCTCCCTAACAGCCACCGGTAAGGCATTAAAGAAACTGACCTCATAGTAGTCGGTCCATCTGCGAGTTCAAGCTATTCTGTGGAAGCTAGGAATTAGATTTTGGTTACCTCTAGTGGGGTAATTGTGGAGATTTTCATGGGTAGTGAACAGCCTCACATTCTGTTTAATATATATTAAGCACTGGAATATGTAGACACAGGTGAAAGTCAATATCCCCAATTCAGAGAAATAGCGACAACAGTCGTGATATCCCAGTCCCACAATGACAGCATTGCTGAAGTGAAAAAATTCTTTGCGCATGCAATGAGTGTCCCCAGTTCAGAAGAGCATAAGACATGTTGGATGCAAAATATGCATGATAAGCGATTAAGAGAACCTCTTGAGATACATTTCTAGCCAAACTTTGAATAAGAAAAATCATTCTGGAAAGTTTAGATGCCAGTTCAGAGACATTCTTCTCCCATGAGAGCCCAGGGTCTAGGAACACACCCAAAAATTTAACAAAGTCATTTGTAGGTATAGGGAGAATTTCTTAGGGTAAACCTCAGACTCGGTGTTTTATCACGGTTTAGGGTGAGCTTATTTGTCAAGAACCCGCCCCCTATGTTATGCTGCATGTCGGAAACAGTCTACTGTATTGGATCTCCAGGATGATAGTGCTGCAGACTGGTGATATCATCTGCAAATAGGATTAAATTTGGGTCATCAGTATAATTTGGCAAATCATTTATATAAATTAAAAACAGTAATGGTCTCAAGACTGACCCCTGGGGAACCCCATGTTTGATAATCTATCTGCTAGAGACTTCCATGTTAAAGCTGACATATTGAGAGTAATTAGAAAGATATGACCTAACAAGAAACACAATCAAAAGCCTTTGATAGGTCAAAGATTGATGCATAGGTATCCAATCCCACCTCAAGTCCCTCCGTCACATACTCATTAAGCCAATTTATTGCCAGGGCAGTAGATCTTTTAGTTCTAAATCCAAACTGACTCTGCATAAACAGGTTGCTATGCTCAAAGTATACAATCATTTGATTTTTTGTGACTGATTCAAATATTTTGGAAAAAACAGGTAGAATGAATATTGGGCGGTAGTTATTACAATCATCCACCAATCCTTTATTTTTAAAGATAGGAACAACTTTGGCCACTTTAAGCATTGATGGGAAGGTGTTCTCCCTCAGGCCAATATTGATGAGATGAGTCAAGGGGTATATAATTAGGTTTTTTAGAGTTTTAATGATTTTGGTGCTCATATCAATAGGATCCCTACTATGTGAATTTTTTAAACCAGAAATTGCTTCCCTTACTGTATTATTTGTGATCTGAGCAAATTTAAAAGTTTCCATATTTCCCAGAACATTCCTACTTAGAAATTCATTATAGGATACTTCTGAGTTAGGCAACTGTGTCGTCAGCTCCTCTGCAATATTGATGAAAAAGTTATTCAGGGCTTTGTTCATTTATCATAGCTCCTAGATATGAATATTGTGGAGTTCTTTCTATTTGTTGATTGTTAACCATCAACAAGGTAGCGAGAACCGGAAACTTGCTGATTAGTGTGTACTTTTTTTTGCTGATATTAAGTTCGAGGCTGTATCAATTACTGACTTCGTTTATTTTTGTCATAAGATGTTGTAGACCCTTTAAGTTATCAGCCATAACTGCCGTATCATCAGCATAACAAATGTTATTTATTCACTCCCCATTAAGCACTATTCCTTCATTAGCCTCTTCCAAGTTAAGTCTTTGATTTTTCAGTAGGTATTAAAGCTATCATACTTTCCTTGGAACTTCTCTATCTCTTTACATCTTTCACCATTCCACCTATTTAATAAGAAGTAAATGCAAGTAATTACTTGATGTATAGTTTACTATTTTCTGGCCAGGCTTGTTTTTAATCTGTTTTTTTTAGGTAGATTTCTTCACGTCTGTATTGAAATGGAACTAAAATTGAACAGTATAGAGTATGTAGTTTTTGATGAAGCAGACAGACTTTTTGAAATGGGATTAAGTGAGCAATTGACAGAAATTGCAGGTAGGCTACCAGATTCAAGACAGAATTTGTTATTTTCTGCTACATTACCAAAAGTGCTGGTTGAATTTGCAAAAGCAGGCTTAAGTGATCCGGTGTTATTAAGGTAAATATTAGAAATAGGTTTAACGAGTCAGTAATGATTGTAAATTAGATAGATAGATAGATCTTCATCTTAAAAAACTTACAGCCTTACACACGTCACCATAGTCTCAACAAAATCGTAATGTAAACTTATAACCTATTATAGTAACATTGTATTAAATAAAGAGTTAAAAAAAAAGAAAACACTACTATAGTACAGTTCTTATGTCTATATATAAAACTTAAACAAATACAAGCAACGAAATGAAAAGAAACAAAAAAGAAAGAAGAAAAAGACAAATCATAAAAGGTATACAATACAAAATAAAATTGAAAGACAAGGACTGTCCAAACAGGAAAACCAACAGAACCTGTCACACAGGCCGAGGCGTAGACATAAATTTGTCGATGCTGTAGAAACCATGTTCTAAGAGTATATTCTTTATTAGGGTTTTAAACTCTTTGACATTTAACTTTCACGTAGTACATTGCAATTTAATTTAAAGATTGATAGGCAGAGAATTGTTTTTTGATTTCTGCAGTTTTAATTGAGGTGCTCTTATCTGCTCAGCACCTCTTGTATTGTAGTGATGAAAGTCGGAATTTAGAGCAAATACATGTTTGTTTTTATGAATCTCGAGAAGAGCATTAAGAATGTAGATACTTGGTAAAGTCAAGATTTTTAAGTCAATAAATAAAGACCTACAGTGCTCTTGGCAGTGAGCACCCACCATGACCCTCACAGCCCTCTTCTAAAGTCGAAACACTCTGATTGAATGAGAGGAGTTTCCCCACGAGACAACTCCATAGGACAAACGTAAGTAAAAGAATGCATAATATGCATTGAGCAGACTACATAGATCCATAAAACCTCTAAGTTGTCTCAAGAGAAAGATACTTGAAGATAGACTCCTACACAACTGATCAACATGGGCGTGCCATGTAAGCCCATCGTCAATGATAACTCCAAACAGTGTGACACTCCTACCACTGCTGTTTTTAGGATCACTCGATATGACCAACTCCTGAGTCTTGTCCTCATTCATGCTCAGTTGATTATTGTTAAATCACTCCCTAGCTTTCCTCACAATGGCAGACATCCTCACCTGAAGCCCCCCATGACTCCCAGCAGATACCGACAGAGTCGTGTCATCTGCGAACAGAATACACGACCCCGGCAGCAAGTGATTATAGAGGTCATTAATATACAATGTAAACATTATAGGTCCCACAATAGATCCCTGTGGCACACCGAACCTGACTAGGTGAATACTAGAGAACACACCATCACCTCCAACACACTGGGACCTGTTTGAAAAGTAAGACCTGAAGAAATCCAATACAGCTCCCCTAAAGCCATAATAATACTCCATCTTATGTAGGAAAATGTCATAGTTAACACATCAAAGGCCTTGCTAAGGTCACCCAGTATCAAAGCAGTGTGCTTGCCCTCCTCAAAGCCGCCGATTATGTCATCAACCAGAGCGGAGACTGCCTGTATGGCAGATAACCTCACCCTGCATCCAAACTAGCTAGGGCTTAGAATTTTATGACATTCCAAATATTTTGTTAGTCTTGCTTTAAGCAAGACCTCAAACGCCTTTCCAAAGATAGGTATGATGGATATGGGTCGGTAATTAGAAGGGTCGTCCATTTCCCCTTTTTTAAAGATTGGTATCACCCTGCTAATCTTAAGACTATCAGGAAAAAGGCCCTTTTCAACGCAAAGATTAAATAAAAAAGTTAAGGACATAACTAGGAAGTCTTGAGTGTGCTTGATCATAGCACTATTCAAATTATAAATATCCACAGCCCTAAATTGTTTCAAGTTGCTTATTGTCTCTGCAACTTTGCCAGGGCTGGTAGGAGCAAGGAAGAAAAAACCAACACGCGGAGGCATGGTGATTACGGCCAGACCATGATCTGAACCAGGATGATTCCTTATGATATTTTCTGAAATATTCACAAAAAAGTTATTAAAAGTTTCTATGTCAATACTAGAGAAGTTATTGTCTTTCTTGGATCTGTAAGACTCAAAATTTATTATTTTCCAACTGTCTTTCATTTTATTCTCAGAGTCATTGATATAATTTTGATAAGCTCTCCCTTTTGTTTCTTTGAGGCATCTTTTATAGTCCTTCCTAAGGTGCCGATAATCCCGCAAAGAACTCTCATCACCAAAATGATCTGCAACAATTTTCACAGCTTGTAAGGTATTTCTCATGTCGCGTAATTCTTGGGTAAACCAATTAACTGATGCCCTCTGAGAACCACTGAGCACCCTCGTCAAGACTGAATGTTCAAAAAGAAGGGGTTCTAATCAGGAAGTCAGACAAGGCTGTCATCGTCCCCAACCCATAATACTCGGTCCAGTCCATCTTCTGGAGAAACTCGTACATTCTATTTAAGCCAGCTTCGGTAATAATTCTTCTGTAGGAAAGTACGCTTTGAGCTGGTTTCAATACGTCAAAAAGAAAAGTCAGTCTGAAATTATGTTATTTCTGTTAAATGGGTATTTAATAGTTTTATTCCAAAATCTACAATAATTTTCAAATTGTGGGAAACCTCCATTGTCTTGGAAGGGCTATCTTTCTTGTGACACTGTGCCAAGTTTTGATGAAATGAAAGACCCTACAAATGAATTTTTTGATTAGTCTTTGTGTGTAAATTAAAAACTAGTCAATCTTTGAGCACACTGTAATGGTTTAATCAAATTATATTTATCGTTTACATACAATAAACCTTGAGCATGGCTTTGAAACTTAGGCTGGCTGATCAAAATTTGCTGTTTTCTGACTGTGTCAAGAATTTTGGTCTTCGCATTGATACACATCTCAGATTCAGGGAACATGTTAGGGTGTTCTTACAAAAAAGTTATCAAAAATTAAGGTTTTATATGCATATCCTCAATTTTAAGATGAGAAAAAAATTGTGTGTCTTTGGTCTTGTCTTCATTTCATTATTATAGTATTGTGTGCTATCCTTGCTTGGATGCGCTTTCAAGACAATTGCAATATGTACAGAATGTTTGCTGTAGGTTTATATTCTATTTAAAGATATATGATCATGTATGTTTAAAAATAAATGAGTTAAAATGGTTACATTTTACTAACACTGTGCAACTGCATTTCATAATATTTTTAATAAAGCTCTTAGGAATCTCAGTCCCGATTTATTTAAGGGCGAAGCGAAATTTGGTGCATGATAGATATATTAGATGGCCTGATCGTTCGACTATACCTCAGCATCGCACTGCCTTGTTTCATCAGTTTTACATATAATGCAGTAGATATATACGATACCATGAATCCAGATCTGAAAACGTGTACTACTGGCCAACTTCGTCGATTATATAGGGAAGAGCTCTTGAATAAGCAGAATTCTCAAATGTAGTTTATCTGCATTTTTAATGTCTCTTCTCGATTATTAATTAAGTTTTACTATGTTAATCTATAATTGTTGTTTGATTTTTGTTTGTAAGCGCGTTGTGTGTTGAGGAGGTTAGATGTAAGAGTAACCAATGGTTATATCTCGCCTCTTCTACTACACGATATATGTTCGTAATATGTACTCACGGCACATGTGTTCACAGCTTAATAAAGACAATATTTATTTATTTATTTATTTTAATTCCTATATGTTTATTTTCTACTATATTATGTTATTCCTATTTTAGATTGGATGTTGAATCTAAACTGCCAGAACAACTCAAGTTAGAATTTCTCATGGTTAGACCAGAAGAAAAATTAGCAGCTCTGTTTGTTTTACTGCAAAACGTCATAGATTTAAAACAACAGACAGTAGTTTTTGCTGCTACAAAACATCATGTAGAATACATACATTTGGTAAATATCTTTTAAAATTTAATTTGGTTATTTTCTTTAAATTCTGACTTACTGAAAATGGCTATAACATTATGTCATGTTTTTGAGAGAATCTGTCTAAAGGCAAAATTCTGTATTTTTTCACCATGGCATAAAATAGTACAATCAATTCCATTTAAAAGGTTTTAAATATTATTATAATTATATTTAAAAATGAAACACTCACAACAAGAACAAAGTCATCTGTGAAAACTGTTCTGGATAATGTGACTCCTCAACTAACCTGAACTAACGAAGATAGAAAGTGCATAAATTGTGACTATGCAAATAAAAGCTATAAAACTGATTATAACATAGCACATATTCCTGCAGATCCTGAGTGTCCATCATTAAAATACAAACTGAAGGCAATGAAACACAAAATTGACTATGGTGAATAATCGTGAGTGCACAGGATGAACTATTGCAAGACATTGCAGATATTGACCTTGGTCAATGAAAATCAACTATATAATAAAATAGACAATAAACAAAAACATGTTTAGTATAATGCATAATACCATAAGAAATGTATGTTAAATTATGATAATCTGATTCTCCTGTTGGAAAGTTTTGATTTGTATTTTACGGATAAAATAATTCTAAGTGAAACTTTCCAAATTCTGGGAACTAACTACTTTAACATACAAGGTTATGAAGTTTTTTATAATGGCGCGAAGTATAACAGAAATGATGGTGTAATGGTATATGTAAGGTCGACTTTTAAACCGGCATACTCGTTAGTAACACTACCAAACTCACATGCAACTATAAGTAGAATAATTTTCTAAATTAAAACCTTTGGAATGGGGATGTCAACAGCATACAAACCTCCACCAATATCAGAAAAGGCATTTATACGAGACATCGAAGAAACATTAGACGAACAAATGGAGATATTTATTGGCGATGCTAATATCAATGTGTTAAATACACAACACAACAATGTATGCAATATTTATCTATACTAGCACATATGGGTTATATATCTTACATACATTCAATAACAAGACCAGATTCACGAACAACACTACAACACTAGACGACTTATTTGTGAAATCTCGTAATAAACTGGATTTATTATTTCAGACAGTCACATTACTGATCCTCTACCCGTAATGCTTTATGTAGATCTACCAAATGAACCAACTGACACTGATCGTGATTTTGTTTCTACGCCGTTTACCCTTATACAAAAGAAGTTGAATATGAAAAAATTTAAACAATTATTATCAGAACAAAGATGGGACAATGTGACAAAAGAGAATGACCTTGAACTTGCAACAAATAATTTTCTAGATATATTTAAATTGCTAAAAAAGAACCAGAAAGAGAATACATGGTATATAAAATGCATAAAAAGAAGAAAAAATTACCAATGGAATCACAAATTCGTTGATTGCTTCTGAAATAAAAATTTTTGTTACGGAGGTATAAAATGATCAGTGACTTCACAAAACACACCCCAAATGAGTTTTCAACAGAATTTGTTTCCGGTCTTTACTGAAAACTGATGACCTTGAAATTTTTGTTTTTTATATACCAGATAAATTATTAAAGGTAATGCACTCATGATAATTTTCGTTCAATCTACACCCCGTGGAGAATATTCCAGAATTTTTTCAAAATTTTTGGATCAGGACTTTTCGAGATAGAGGGGGGGACAGCGAATAATACAAAGAAAAGGGTGCGCACGTAAGTCATTATATATATATATATATATATATATATATATATATATATATATATATATATATATATATATATATATATATATATATATTTTTGAACTCGTGTTTTTACAAGCTTTCATTTGACACCCCACTCGATGACCTAGTAAAAAAACATTTTTTTCACTTCCGATTTCACCCCCAAACTAACCCCTTAATCAAAATTTAACTTTCAAGACTAGACGACTCTGATGAGGCCATTAATTTCTATATTAGTACCAAATTTCAACTTTCTACGTCAAATAGTTTCAAAGAAAATCGAGTGTGACAGACAGACAGACACCGAGGTGATCTTATAAGTGTTCCGTAAAAGAGACAAAATGAAAAGGCGACTTATATATAAATAACTATACTGTCTGTCTGGAAAATGAATGTAAAACATATAGGACATTTTAAATAAAATAATCACCAAACAGAAAAGATATTATTATAGAGGTGAATTAAATCAGAACAAAAAAGACTTGAGGAAGATGTATGAAGTGATAAAAGACATAAGAAATGAAAAAAATGCCGAGAAGGAGGAAAGAATTGTAATACATAGAGACAATGATGGAGCATTTCGGGACGATCCTGAAATGGCCGATTATTGTAATGATTATTTTACAAATATTGGAATCAAAATGAAGGAGCATATCTGTTAAAATGCAACATTCTAAATGTTGGTAGTATGGTTTGATGCAAGGGCGTAGCACCTCAGACGCTCTATACCATTTTATATCTTCTAAAATAACTGACCATCTAAATCTTGGCGAGAAGTTCATAGGGGTCTTCATCGATCTGGCTAAGGCATTTGATAAGGTCTCACATAAAAAACTTTTTAACATATTGGAACAATATGGTATCAGAGGAAAAGTGTTTACGAATTATGCTGTGGCACTTGCAATAAAACGTATATAGGACAAACAGGCAGATCTTTTTATAAAAGAATAAAGGAACATAAACAAAGCTATAGAATGAAAAATAACAAATCTCATTACGCTAAACATTTAACAGATGAAAATCATACGTTCAATGAAGATTTCAAAATTTTGCATAATGGAGAGAAAGGAAAATTACCGAATTGTTTAGACCAGAAACCCGAAAAAAAATGTTCAGGTTTATTACTCAACGATCAATTAGATGGGGGAGGGTCTCCCTTATTGAACTTGTTCTAGGTATTAAGGTAAATATTGTTAATGAATTTAGTACTTGTAATTAGGTAAACTATATATTCTGCAACATACTTTGTTAGTTAATTTACATCGTGCTCCAGAAGAAGACACAGTGTGTCGAAACAATTGTCAGCAATAATATAATAAACATAAGTGGTGATCTTAAACAGTCGTTTAAATTTTTTATTCCTAGTTAAATTTAACGTCATCGTGAGGGTGTTAAATGAAAGCATGTAAAAACACGAACTCAAAAATATACCTCATGTAATATCTGTGCAAACTTTTCTTTATATTATTTTTAAAGAATTATCAAAAATCACTGCCGTCCCATCCTATCTCTAAGAATACTAATCAAAGGAATTTCGAAAATATTCTGGAATATTCTCCATAAGGTGTAGATGAATGAAAATTATCACGAGTGCATTACCTTGTGGTATATAAATTTAAAAAATTTTGGAATGTGTTAATAATAGTACACCACCTATTGGAATAGCATTGGGCTTATACGAATAATAAAAGATACTAGTTTTACTAGAGGCAGAACCATGATAGGTGATGTGTTTTGCAATTTTCCTAATAATATAAAAGTTCGCGTTGTATAAAGTTTTTTTAGCTATCACAAACAAGTTTGTGTCTGAATCCTAGATATTGACTTTTGAAAACCCATTAGGGGGTGTGTTTTGTGAAGTTACTGATCATTTTAAATCCTTGTAACGAGATTTTTTATTTTAAAAACAATCACGGTATGGAACACTAAGTGCGCAAGTCCGACTTGTACTTGGCCGGTTTTTTGTTAGTTTTTTTAAAGAATTTTCATCTGTGGTATAAGTTACATAGTAAGAATATACTGCTTCAATTTTTTTACGTTTTGTTAGGATTCAATGAAAATTTCTTAGGTCTGAATATAAAAATTGTTTCTATCGAACGTAGGTTTTGGATATATTGGGCATTTCAAACACATACATCTATTCAAACCTGGACCCTTCAGCCCGAAAAATCAATGCTGCCAAATTTAGCACGGGAAAAGTTAAAGTATTGGTAGTAACAGACGTTGCCGCTCGTGGTATCGATATACCGCAGTTGGACAATGTTATCAATTATAATTTTCCTGCAAAAGCAAAGTTATTTGTTCATAGAGTTGGTAAGTTTTATAAAATAATAATTATTTAATTATTATATTAATTAGTCATAGTACAAATTATTATTTTTATTTGTAGGAAGATGTGCAAGGGCTGGCCGTTCAGGTATAGCTTACTCCCTTGTCTCACCAGAAGAACAAGCATATTTACTAGATTTACACTTATTTTTGGGGCGCCCAATGTCTATAGTGACCCTAGAAAACAAAGAAGGTAATATAGGAAAGATACCGCAAGATTTAATAGAAGATCAACTGAGCTCCTTATTAGCATTACATGACAATCATGTTGATTTGGTAAGTTTAAATAACGTTATTAAACAATCATTGTTTCTATGAAGTTATTTGCTTGTAGACTAGCCAAAAGACTGTTATAGAAAATGCTTATAAGCAATATATTAAATCTAGACCAGCAGCTTCTGCTGATAGTAACAGAAGAGTAAAAGAATTGTCCTTAAACAACTGCTTTATCCATCCTGTTTTTAAAAAATCGAATGAAAGTCTTGGAATGAAGAGAGAAAATATTTTGGATCAGATAAAAAATTATCGACCTCAAGGAGTAAGTTTAGGTTAAATTTCTCAGCTAGGAGGGGAAATCAAATATAAAACGGAATTCTTTTTTAAAAATTTACTTTACAATAATGAAAAAATAAAAAACATCTTATTTTTCTACATAGTCTCCCATGTTCAAAATACACACACTGCAAAGGAAATTTTTATCATACCATCTTGTAAAATGAAACGGGTCGCGTCAGGAGCCAATTCAACAGTTTTACGCCTTCGTCATTTTCGAAAAGCATGCCAACCAATACTTTCTTCAAAGGGCCAAAAAGTCGCAAGGCGACAAATCCGGGCTGTAGGACGAGTGTTCCAAGGGTTTCCAGTGCGTTTGTTCCAATTTTTGTTGAGTCAAATGGCTGTGTGGGGCCGAGCGTTGCCATGAAGCAGTTCTACACTCCGAATAGTATTTTGGTCATAAGCGAGTCTAACTTGATCGAGGTGTTGGCAGTAGTAGGCAGCGTTAATGGTACATCGCTCGTAGAGATAATCAACCGCATTAATATTCGAATCTGTGATGTTGGTCCGAGGTCGGTGAGAATGACATAGATTTTCCACTGTTTTCCGGCCATAGGAAAATTTCTTATGCCAGTCATAGACTTGAGTTTTCGAAAGCGTTTTTTTACCGAACTGTTTCGTAGGTTCTTGCAAATTTTCGAAAGGTTTTCTAGCGTTAAAAACTTGATAATAATCAGTTGCTTAGTCGACATTGGTACCTCCTGCTCTGACGATAAAATCGGTTGAGAGAGTCGATGAGTGGTTTCTTCCGCTCCTGACACCCCTACTCAACTAATAATGGGAGGGTGAAGCGATCGAATTACCTCACGAGAGTTGAGAAAAGAATTCTGATTTATATTTGATTTTCTCTAGTATTAAGCAATTTATTATATTTTTTGGTATGTTTGTAGACGATTTTTGAAATTTGTGGGAAAAACAAATCTCAGGAATATTTAACTATGAAAGAGAAAAGGGCAATACATAAAGAAAAAATAGAATTACACAAAAGAGTAATACAGGAAAAACTTACTGAGAATGAAAGCTATCATAAACCTGTTACTGGTTTGACAAGTAAGGGATAGTGCTGTCTATTTGACATTTTTTAAATACTGTATAATTATGTATATCTAATTTCAGGTAGCACTGTGGAAGATATCGAAGGGACTTTTAAAAGTGTCATAGTGCCAAAGAAAAGAAAAATGGAGGTATTATATAATAAGAAAAATAAAAAGCAAAAAACTGGCGATGAAGTGTTTATCCCTTATGCTCCAGAAGATCGGCATACTGAAGAAGGGTAATTATTTTTTTTGTGAAAAATGAAAAGATTCTTTCTTCCTTTTTACACTGATTAGAATATTAATATTTCCTGCAAATAACTATAATGGATGACATTTTTATACCGTGTTTTAGTTTAACTGTGAATAATTTTCAAAATGAAGCGAGCAAAGTACAACTAGATCTTACGGGTGATTCGGAAGAAACCCTGAAAACTGGTAAAGCTATGAAGAAATGGGATAGGAGAAAGAAGAAGATGGTTGCCGTTGAGGTCAGTCGTGAAGTTTTTTATCTTTAAAAACGAGTTTTTTTTTCTTTATGCAACTGCATTTTCCTTTATCGGAACTTGAACCGTCAACACCTCTGCTATACCTGCTCACTAATTACATCATCGGAAAATGGATACAACCCTGGAAGAAACGGCACAAGTCATTGCCCTATGGCAAGAAGGGCATAGCCAACATGTAGTCGCGGCGCAACTGTTATTCAGCTGTCTCCAAAGGCTAAAGACGTTACCAAAAGACTGGCGCCTTTACACGGAGACCGGGAGCAGGAAGAAAGTGTACCCATAGAGATATTAGAATAGAGGAGGTAAGTTCTTGCGAAAAGCGTTGTGTTCATAAAAAGATAAAGAAATAATATGAGAGTCAGTCTGTCTCTCGTCTCTCTTACCCGGCGCACGCCCCGCGCGAGAATGTCATTCGTATTTCGTCCGGAGCCAACGAAGGATAAGGAAAAGTAAGAGAGACAGAATTTTCTCACATTATTTCCTTTTCTTTTTAACGACTATACGCTTTCCCTTACAGCAGGCTATATACTTTCTTTCTATTCTAATATCTCAATGGGTGTACTTCGGAGTGGGACGTCCGCTTCATTGTCAACACAACTCTAAGAAATCTTCTCTTGATCGGCGTTGAGGTCCAGTAAGAGCTCCGACAAGTTCGTGGTCGGGCTGTCAGTCATTGGACATGGACTGTCAGAAGACTTAAAGAAGCTAACGTAACCCCGAAGAGACCAGCTAACGGGCCCAAATTGACAGCAACTCGTCGACAAGCGCGACTCAGATTTACTCGAAAACATGTCGACTGGACCTTAGAGCAATGGCATTCGGTTTTATTCTGCGACGAGTCCCAAACGTGCCTACATCGCAACGATGGAAGAAAACGAGTCTGTAGGAGGCTTGGGGTGCGCTATGCGTAGTGCTGGAACTTACTATTTAAGCAGTCGCTTACAGAGGAGGTTCTGTCATGGTCTGGGGAGGCATCTCACTGGATGCGAAAACCGATTTGGTTTTCGTGACTGATGAG
>CM032454.1:171245068-171300068 GCA_019049505.1 Pachyrhynchus sulphureomaculatus | reverse complement strand
ATGTTAAGATTAAAGGAGGAACTATTAATTTTTTAGAAAGTATTGATAAAAATCTTGTCTATTATATTTGGATGATGAAATCTTAAAAAAATAATTTTTGGTATTAATCTTCCTCTGCTCTGATAAATTCATAAAAAACTGCGAAATAAAAAATCTTTCAAAAAAAGAAAGCTATTTTTTTAGTTTTTTTTTCAAAGGTAATTTTAATTGATTAAAAAATACAACCATAACAGGTATGTATGTCCATTCTATGTAAAACTTACTTTTGCTCATTATTTATGCCTCTTTAGTAATTTACAACCTCTTTTGTACCTTTAAAGTCTCATCAATAATTAGCACATTTATAAAACTGCACCTGATCCAGATCATGTGATCAAGCTAAAATTATGATCCTACGAAACATTCCACAAGAGAAATTGAGTATATGCAAAAATTTTTATAGTACTGACCTAACCTGATCAGATATTATATAAATATATATATATATATATATATATATATATATATATATATATATATATATATATATATATATATATATATATATATATATATTAGTGATATCAAGTATCGGTATTTTCAAGTATTTAGTGTACCCGGTATTTCTTAGAAAAGTACCCGTTACATTGTATCCAGTGCGAAGTACCGATTTCGTCATGTAGTTGCCAATATACCTACCTACGCTAGTCGGCGTAACAGACTCAAATCAAATCATGTAAATAAACTGATTTTTCTCAACTGCAATCAGTTTTTGTTGAGGGTTAAGAAACGAAAAATAGCGTAAAAGTTCCCGTTGCTATAAAGTTTATTTTTGTTGTAATATTCATTTACTTGTTTTCATTGTTTTTAAGGATTGAGGTACATAGGTACTTTTATAATTTTCTGTATTATATTTGTGTATTATATTAATAAAATATCTTCTTATTTTAATTTAAAAGTGTTCCTAAAACCAGAGAATAAATATTTTCAAAATTCCTGATTTATTCCTTATCTATTTATTATTGTGTCCAATTAATTAATTAATTAAAAAAATATTCATATTCAATTCAGTATTCATAAACGACAAAATGTGTACTTATTTTTCATATACCTATTTAATAAAATATTGCATGCACGACGTGCAAATTTTGCTTGCATTCGTAATTGTGCGCGCTTCATTTGTATTTATCATTCAGTTTAATTTCAGGTATATGTATGTATGTATAATTTATAATCGTATACGCGCACCCATTCTTCTCAATTCATTACTACTGATACCAAATGTACACAAACCGAATGCCGTCGACGAAGAAAAGATATATTTTGTGGAGACGAGTAAGTATCTACTGCTATCGGGATGGCATTAGTAGTTTTAGTTTAGTTGGCCGCCGCAGATGCCATCAATGTGTAGAGACTTGGTACCGGATACAATTATTATCGACTACCCGGTCGTTTGGATCCGGACGAGTAACGGGTACTTTGTATCCGGCATTCACAATATTGACATCTCTAATATATATATATATATATATATATATATATATATATATATATATATATATATATATATATATATATATATATATATTTATATATATATATATATATATATATATATATATATATATATATATATATATATATATATATATATATATATACAGGGGATAGACAAAATAATATTGACACCATGCAATATTGTACATCTTGTTGCATGTTGGCAACACTGCTTCCGTGTAAATAATGCGACGAGTATGTATTACGCAGTTTATGTGCCAAGTCTTGTAGGTTATATTTCAGTATATTATACGCTTTGTTCTGGGACGGTTAAAACAAGCAATCGGTAAAACGTGTGATCTATCAGACTTCGAAAGAGGGTAAAACGTTGGTGCTCGGTTAGCGGGAGCGTCTGTGACGAAAACAGCTGAACTGTTTATCGTTTCACGAGCGACAGTATCCACGGTAATGACAGCATACACAAAACATGGTAAAACATCATCGGCGAAGAGGAATTGTGGGCGAAACCCAAAGTTAACTCACAGAGACCGACGAACATTAAAAAGGATTGTGGCCAGACAACATAAAACTACCGTGGCAAAAGTGACAGCAGAAGTCAACACTCACTTGAGTAATACTGTTTCAACAAAAACAGTACGGCGGGAGCTCCACAAAGTTAACATTCATGGAAGGGCTGCAATGGCGAAACCATTTATAACGGAAGCCAACGCTAAGCTGCAAAAGAAGTGGTGCCACAACCATAAAACCTGTACACTTGATGATTGGAAGAATGTGGCAGGGTCCGATGAATCATCATTCACCATTGTTTCCTACAAACGGCTGGGTTTATGTATGAAGAACCCCAAAACAAGTCTACGATCTGGACTACCTGCTTCCTACAGTCAAGCATGGGGGAGGTTCCTTTAAGATTTGGGCAGCTATATCATGGTATTCAGCTGGTTCTTTCATTCACGTCACTGGCTGGATTACTGCGAATGAATATCTCGACATCCTTAATGATGAAGTTCTTACTATGACTAGCATAGTGCTGCCAAACATTGCTACATTCCAAGATGATAATGCACCCATACACACGGCCAAAAAGGTTCAGTCTTGGTTTAAGGAGCATCAGAATATCATCAAAATATCTTCCCTGGCCAGCACAATCGCCAGACCTCAACATAATTGAACCATTATGGGGAGTTTTAGAACAGAGAGTGAGGAGCACATTTCCATCTCTAACATCACTGAAACAATTGGCGGATGTTTTGGTACAAGAATGGGACAACATTCCTTTGGAAACTATTCAGACCCTCTACGAATCTATTTCGCTAAGAATTGCAGCTGTTCTACAAGTAAATGGTGGCCCAATACTTTATTAATAAATAAATTTTGTGTATATGTCAGATGTTCATATTATTTTGTCTATCCCCTATATATATATATATATATATATATATATATATATATATATATATATATATATATATATATATATATATATATATATACATATACATACATACATATATATATATATATATATATATATATATATATATATATATATATATATACACTTTTTTGTGAAAATATCAGGTAGACATTCATTTTTTGGAGATGTCTATAACCTCCAAACTATTCTACTTATTTTTCAATTTCATTTGAACCATATCCTGCCAAGACGTACTCTCCACCTTAACAGAACCATTTGAGCAATTTATAAGAACTGTGTTGTCAGCATCACAATCAGGTTTCAAAATCACTTTATTGTCTTTTTTGGTTATTTCAGATTTTAGATTATCTGCTAAGGAAACTTTAGGTGATGTTATTTTAAATTTGGTAAATTCTTGACAATGGTCTGTTATTTTTAAAGTTAGATCTCCTTGATCATTAATGGTGATATCTGAATTTCCAGTAATTTGAGATAAATGGACGTCAGCTGATCCCGAGTTGAGAACTGCTGAGAGTTGACCATCAAGACCAGCTGAAATTACAGAATAATGGATATAAAATTAAATGTCTTATGATATCATCATAACTTTAGCTATGTAAGTCAAGCAACCATTCTCATATTTAAGGTTAATTGTTATTTGTATGGCCTTCGATGAGCCAGATTTGCAGGAAATCCTTAACAGAACAAAATAATTTATTTTCATTATTACTTTTATTTACATTATAAAGCTACTGGGAATATGCACTTTTATCCATCCTCATTTATGATATACTTACCAAGCAGTAAGTTGCCTTTAACCAGATATATTTTACAATATTTGTGTACATTATTGAGATCCATATTGCCTTTTTCGACCACAAAAATACTTTCTGTACAATAAGAAGATTCAACCTTCAAGTCTCCTTTATTTATTACTTTTAATTTTAAATTTTCTCCTTGCAGTCTTCCAGTGGTAATAGACTAAAAAATAAAGAAGCTTTCAGACCTGAACCAACTTGGAAAGTCTATGGAATGTAGTGTACCTTCTTCACATAAGAACCATATATTGCTAACTGCCATTTACAAAAGCTTGAAGCTCTTCTACAGGTCTTAAAATATTTTTAGTTTTCTGAGTGTTTCTTTAATGAAATATAAAAAAAGGTATGAAGATAAAAGGTTATTTTTTGGCTATTGGCATCTTTAATTCAGAAAAATGCCATATTATAACACCATTAACAAAAGAGTGAACAGCAGATGTCTGGAGTGGCCGGAATTTGACAGGATTAACAACACACAAAATTAATGGAATTAAGAATCGGTTTTGATTGGTACTGTTAACCCAAATTCTGGTAGCTATAAACTTCTTCCCTGTACTTATCTGTTTACAGTGTTGTAAAATGGTATTTTTTCTTAGTTATAAGTACATATTATATGGTAGAAAATTAATTATAATAAGGTCAGATCTGACTTGACGAATTTAAATAGCACTTTTTCTTTTTTTGATATACATTAATGTCTTATATAAGTATTTAATACAATATTTTATATTGTTAATAAGCTAAAATATATTAGTTTGGTGTAGCAAAACTAGCTACCCAACTTTGTAAGGTGACAGATAACACAACTATCTATTTAATCAAAAAATGTGGTAACTTAACTTCACAAACTATAACAGTAAGAAATATCATTTAATGATCATATAATAGATAAAAAGAACTTTTTTATCCATATCTTTTTAGTTCTTACCCCATTTGTTACTGTCGCAAATATATTAGAAGCCTGTATATAATTATTTAAAGTGATGTTTCCATTAGATGTGGAAATATCTAAGGAATCTCCTTGAAACCTATCTACGAACACGTTCCCCTCAGTCTTTATGTTAAGTTTATCTCCGTGAAAGAAACCTATTGACACATCATTTCTTGCTTGAATATGTAAATCTGAAAACCAAAACAATATTTTAAAAACAAAATTTTCCTTTTACCTGTTTATCTATTTTAAGTACTTTCTATAAAAAAACACAAAGGAAATATATTAATGTATATTTAATGCCATATTGGCAATTATCCAAGCTAAAAAATAGTTTAAAAAAAACTCTAGAAATTACGGTGTAATGCTATTAATATATATTTAATAAAAATGTTTCGATGTTTTGAAAGAACTAAAAAAACCTTTATCTTTAGGTTATTGGCTTTATCTGTGGTGCTAAAAATAGACACTTTTATTAAAGTAAAAACTGAAATGATACATACTGGCTTTAACAGGTGCCTTAATGCTGCATAAGGTATTAGAATGAAGATCTTCATGTCCTTTAACAATAACTTTATTACCATCTATATAATGCTCAATATGATTATCATATTTTTGATCTGTTTGCAATAAAAACGCATTTAAATTATGATATTTATGAATGTTCAAGGGTCTAATACGGACTTTACACGCGAGATCAACGTGAATATCACAAAAAGTTGGAACTTCCAGCTGAGTTTTTACTATGGACAAATCTGAACATCTCTGATAGAATTGAGTAATAATTTCCGGCTGTTTAAAAATCCAACTTGGCTTTAGAATATGCTTTGGAAAAAGCCTGAAATTAAAAATAAGTAATTAAATGGAAAAGCCACAATGGAATTAAACTTACATTTTGTTACTTTCTTTAGGAAATTTTTTGTACGTAGGCCATACGTGACCAGCAACACGTTACATAACCTAGAAGTTTGTTTGGATGTTTATGTGATCAAAAAGTTAATAGATGACGCTATAAAATACAGTTTTCTTTTCTGCTAAAACAATAGCGCGAACTACAAGAACTAAACTTAAATGGACTTAAAATCATATGACGCTAGTTTCATGGTTGTTTGGTTTATATTGTAATGTTATGTTAATCATAACCTGTTTTAATTTTGTGTTTATCATTTTTGTTGACCAAATAGTTATTATTTATGAAATATTACACCGGTTTTAAAAAGCATGATTGCTGTTCATTGCGGTTAGCATTATTTTAAAAAACTGAGGTATTTTAAATGATCGTATGTGTGTTTTTAGGTGCAGGTCATTACAGTGCTACAAATCAGAAAGATTACAAGTTGTTATGTAAGAAAGCCTGCAGGAAAGGCATGAAAGTTTTAGAAAATGGGGGCACATCTTTAGAAGCTGTACGAGAGGCCATAATTGGTAAAGTTTCAGAAAATATTGACTAACTGCCAAATAGACATGTTGCTTGTCTTATATATCTTGCTTTCAAAGTTGACATCAGCACATCTACTTATAACACTTATGCCACATCATATTCTCTAGGCTCTAGACCTCTATGTTCAAATATTGCAATATATTTATTTGTTTTATTATACTTTGAATTGTCACTGTTACTTAATGGAAATTCATAGCAAATGTAATAAGATACAATTTTTGTCACTAATTTCCACTTTTTTCATACTTGATGCATCGCATGTTTAGTTACATAGTAACTTTGTCTGATGCATTCGGACAAAAATACCATGTAAAGAAATGCACCTGCATCAAGTGACAAAAATAGTCTTTCTTTACAGATTTTATTGTAGTTTTTAGAAGATGATCCATTAACAAATGCTGGTTTTGGATCAAATTTAACTTTAGAGGGCACTGTTGAAGGTGATGCATCAATTATGAATGGAAAAAACCTTATGTTTGGAGCTTGTGGAGCAGTTGGAAAGGTAAAAAATCCCATAAGCTTAGCTTATGATATTAATCAGAAGCAACTGGAACAAATGCCTTTAGGTAAATAACAAATTCATATAAGAAAGTTTTTATATACACATACCTTATTATATTCTGAAGTACCAAAAATTTTAGTCTCAATTGTAATAGTCCTGAAATCGGTGTGAGAAACAGACACCATATTGTTAATATAATATTTTAAATGTTCTACAAGAAGCTTAGCAATGTCACAGTGTTATATTTTACGGTGGCACCTCACAAGTCAATTGTGAACGCTGCATCAAAGACTTTCCAAATAATTATGTTTAATAGAATTTACAATGAAGTGAAATATCAATTATCTTAAAATAAACATTGCTTACCTCAAAAATCCACCCTTACCAATCTGATATATAATCCAATATATACACGAAGCCTTGAACAATAAAACCTAAGCAGATGTATTTTATACAGATCTGGAAAAAGCCTTTGATAAGGTCAACCATGGTATTATTGTACAGTCACTAGAGCAAATGTCTGAGAGAACAGTATGTTCAGATAAAGGGGGCTATGTCAGGCAGATTTGCTTCTAAAGTTCCTCAGGGTTTTAACTTGGACCCTTTACTATTCCTCGTTGTAAGTAATGGTATTTCTGAGGTGGTTTATTACTCTCAAACACCTTTATATAGTCATAATTTTAAGTTGTTTTTAGAAATTTTGTTGGAGGATGATTGTGAGCACTTACAGCAAGATATAAGTAAAGTTAATGAATGGTGTGTTGAAAATGGATTCATTTTAAATTTAAAGAAATGTTCTAATACATAGGCTGAAAAGTTTTTGGTCTAGCTACTTAAAACACATATTTTTTGCAAAATTTGACTTTATTCATCAGTATAGTCTCCTTCAAGAGCAATACAATCAGTCCAATGCTTTTCTAGCATTTCTATACCTTTCTTGTAGAAGGATTTGTCTTTGCCTTCAAAATGGGCCTCAGTTTCGGCGAGAACTTCTTTATTGGAACCAAATCTCTTTCCCATGAGCATTTTTTGAGGTCTACGAATAGATCATAGTCGCTGGGGGCCAAACCTGGACAATACAGTGGATAAGGAAGCAATTCAAGCTTCATTTCATGCAATTTTGCCATTATAACCATTGACTTGTGACATAGTGCATTGTCTTGATGAAAGAGCACTTTTTTCTTGTTCATATATTATTAATGATACAGTTCTGAATCAAAAGAGTACTCAGAATGACTTGGGTATGGTATTTAACAACAACTTTGTATTTTATCAAACATATAGTCTCCAAAATTAATGATGCTCACAAAATTATAGGTTTCATTGTTAGATCTACCAAGCATTTCAGTGAACCTGTCTCCAATCTGGAGTAAATCCATTGAAAGAGTTCCTTAAAAATTCTTAAAATATATGTTCCTTAAAAGTTTTGGGTATTATTCTAGACAGGGCTATGACCATAATGCCTTACTCAATATGTTCAATAGACTTTCCTTCCAGAAAAGGGTAAAATATTTTTAACTTATGTCTATAGACTTTTACCCAATAGTATAAACACACTAGAAATTTTAGCTCAGTTTTCTTTGTCTATAAATTAAGGCAACATGAGACATAAATTATTTGATCTTAGTTTTCCTAGAATTAATATACATAAAAATTCACCAATTTATTCAATGTGTCATTTATTTAACATTTATGCTAGGGATATAAATATAGAAATGGTAGCTGAGTGAAACTTGTTGAAACTATAGGTAAATAACCGGCAAGTCGGACTTGCGCAATTGGTGTTCCAATATGTTGATTGCTTTGAAAATAAAATTTTTTATCGTGGAGGTATAAAATGATCAGTGATTTCACAAAACACACCCCAAATGAGTTTTCAACAAAGTTTTTTTCTAATCTTTACTGAAAACTGATGAGCTCACAATCAACATATGGAACACTAATTGCAAAGTCCAACTTGCACTTGACCGGTTATTAGCACTTAAAATAGGCATGAGTTTCTGTGCCAGTTCTGATATTTTGTGATTGAATTAATAGCTTAAAAGAAAAGTTTTTAGGTTTAGTTCCCCCAAATTTATTAGTAGGAGAAGGTGCATTTAAACATGCAAAAATGGCTGGGTTGAAAATTGTCACTGAACCAAAATTAGTTAGTCGGAAGGCTTTTAAACAGAAAGAAAAATATAAAGCCATGTTGGACAATGTTTTACAGAAAAAAAATTCAGATCAGAAAAAACCTGAAACAGATACAGCCATTGGTGAACCTATGGATACTGTAGGGGCTGTTTGTATTGATGAGTATGGAGATGTAGCTTCTGGGTGTAGTTCAGGTAGGTGAAATTGCATATGGGGATAAAAACCAAGTCTTTTATACAATAATCAGTAGAAAGTATACTTTTTCGTACTACTTATGCTTATTAGTTTGAGATGAAAGTAATTAACATGAAGTTGGGACTATCGGCAAAAGGTAGTATTAAAGATCCTTTTATCATTTCAAAATTTCTGGACAAGATAGTGGAGTATCATATTAATCAGAATTAAAAGCTGATTATATAAATATCTAGTTTGTTGAAGTTCATCCTTAGATTTTTCAACAATACGGCAGATCAATTTCGAAGCCTTTCAACCAAGAGAGACTTGTTATATATTATAAAGAGCCTCGTGTTTTTACGTATCGTCTTGGTTTTATGGGTACTCTATTACTAAACACCTAAATGTATTACTACTTTAAAACTCAGGCGCTGACGGCATGCCTGCCATAGTACTTAAAAAATTTGCAAGCAAACTAACTCAAATGTTCTATAGACTTTTCAACCTGCGCTACAGAAAGGGAATATTTCCTTCTTGCTTGAAATGCGCTACCGTTCAGCCGATATCCAAAAAGGCAAGAAAACCTTGCCAAAAAAATCTACCGACCTGTCGCACTGCTTTTAATACTATCGAAAGTTATGGAAAATGGTATCAATCAGCATCTTCTGAAATATCTAGGAGGATTCAATATTATTAGCGACCATCAATTCTGTCTTGGAGTGACACTAACCAAGTACAATTTAACGCTACTAAAAGCCAGGCGGCAGTTTTTTCTAAAAAAGTTAACGTTGCCGAACCCGACAAAACTGTGTCGGGACACTCCATTTCTCTAGCATCGTCACTCAATTTTTTGGGAGTTAATTTGGGAGCAAATATGTTGTGGCAAAAATATGTTGTATGCATAGCATAGAGGGCAGTTTCTCCAAAGCAGGGAATATTATTTCAAACAAAAAACTTTACGCTCCACAACAAATATTAATTCTATAGGTCCAATTTGACCAACGATGGAATACTGCTCCCATGTTTGAGGCTCCACTCCTAGACATACACTTCATTTGTTAGATTCTGTTCAGAAGAGAGCTGTTCACCTGATCGGAGACCCAGGAGTCACCAGCAACCTTAATTCCTTGGAACATCGACGAATATATTATAGATTTATATATAATATATTCTTTGCTACATGATATTGTTCCATATTTAATGCCTTAGGCAGTGTATTGCAAGCGAACGCGCTAGCGGCAAACTTTTTTCCGACTTGATTCACTATTATCGTCACTACTTTGTTACCTAACGTAATAAAATATATATCTATAACCTGGTCAGAGAACATATGTATGAATTAAAAAAAAAAACTAACGTAAATCGGATAAGTGGTTCTCGAGTAATAAGCGCACTAACGGACAAACAGACAGAGAGACGTTGCATTTTATATATATTGTAGATATAGATTATTATTATTATTATATAACCTGGCCAAAGAACATATGTATGAATTAACAAAAAAAAAACACGTAAATCGAATAAGTGATTCTCGCGTAATAAGCGCATTAACAGACAGACAGAAAGATGTTGCATTTTATATTTATTATATTCTTTGCCACATGATATTTTTCCATATTTAACGGTTTAGGCAGCGTATTGCAAGAGAGCGCGTTAGCGGCAAACTTTTTTCCAACTTGGTTCACTATTATTGTCACTACTTATTCTCTATGTTACCTAACGTCATAAAATATAGCCTATAACCTGGCCAGAGAACACATGTACGTTTTAAAAAAGAAAGCACGTAAATTGGATAAGTGGTTCTCTAGTGATAAGCGCACTAACGGACAGACAGCCAGAGAGACGTTGTATTTTATATATATTATATCTCTATATATATATATATATATATATATATATATATATATATATATATATATATATATATATATATATATATATATATATATATATATATATATATATATATATATATATATATATATATATGTATATATATATATGTATATATATATATATATATATATATATATATATATATATATATATATATATATGTATATATATATATGTATATATATATATATATATATATATATATATATATATATATATATATATATATATATATATATATATATATATATACATACAGTCCCTGGCCAAATTATTAGACGCACTGTATTTTTTTTAGTAATTTTATGTTTCTTAAGAGTTTTTATGCAATAATGGTATATTTAAACTACAATATTATTGATTTTTATTTAAAAGAATTGTTGTAGACTACATATTTGTATTTATTTTTAACATATGGCAACACTGTGTTGACAAAGTGATACATGAACGTAAACAAGTACAAACCTGTATCAGTCGCGTTCGGAATCGAGTCAGGTACGGACGTGTTTCTGTGGCTGTATGGACTGTGATTGTTTGTTTAACAGTTTTATACTACTCAGTTATTAGTTTATTTTGTATGCAGTGTTTTAAAAAAGTAATTGGACTATTTTCATTATGGGTAGAAAAGGCGATCTTTCACCACGTAAAAAAGCTGAAGTGAAGGCCCTTGTAATTGCGAAAACATTTACAAACCGAGAAATATCACGAAGATTGGAGGTTTCTGAAGCTAGTATACGACGCATAAAAAAGAAAATTGAGTCAGGGAAGGAATTAAGCCCGAAAAGAAAGAAAAGATGCGGCGGTAGAAAACCAATTTTCACTCCACGGTCAGAGAGATGTTTGAAGAAAATTTGTGTAGAAAACAGATTTGCTACCACAAAGGTAATAAAATCACAACTCCAGGATGCTACCGTAAATGCTTCTGAGCGCACTATTCGAAGAAAATTGAAAGAATTAGATTTTAAGGCCTGTCGCCCCGCCAGGAAGCCCAAGTTAACAGCTGCAATGAAAGCAAAGCGCCGGAAGTGGACCAAACAATGGCAAGACAAAGATGTGGACTTCTGGAGATCGGTAAGATACAGCAATTTAATCAATAATTGATACATTATTATCATTTTCAATTAAATAAAGCAAATAAACATGGAAGTTTATATATTTTTCCTATTTTTGACAGGTCTGCTTCAGTGACGAAAGCACATTCGAAATTTTGCAGAATAAAGCTCAGTATGTGCGTCGTCGTCATGAAGAAAAGTTTCATCCTGATTATGTCGTCCCGACGGTTAAACATCTCACCAAAGTGATGATTTGGTCAGTCATCAGCGGCAAGGGCACTGGACGTCTGTACGTCGTCAAAGGAATAATGAGGCAAGATCAGTACAAAGAAGTATTACAAAATCGGTTAATTCCGCAGCTCAGAGAATGATTTCCAAATGGGGAACCATTCACTTTCATGCAAGATGGAGCTCCCTGCCACACTGCTCGGTCTGTTAAAGCTTTTTTGGCAGAACAAATATCCCTCTGTTGGATTGGCCGGGTAATAGCCCTGATATGAACCCCATTGAAAATGTGTGGGAGCTGATGAAAAGAGAAGTGGCTAAAGATGTGATTACCAACAAAACCCAGCTCCTAGAAAAGATTATTCATGTGTGGAATCATCATCCTCAAATGCAGGAGACAGTACAATCTTGCATTGATAGCATGCCGCGCAGAATTAAAGCTTTGATAGCGGCTAAAGGTGGCTCAACTAAATATTGACTTTTACTAACATTAATTTCACTTTTCTTTAAAACTTAATAAACTTATGCTTTTCTAAATTAATGCTGTTTTATTTATGTCAAATAAATAGGTAATTGATTGGATAATATAAAAATAAAAAACAAATCAATTTAAAATAATAAAACGGCACAATATCACTCGGTAATTAATATTTTACATGAAATCTTGCAGTGCGTCTAATAATTTGGCCAGGGACTATATATATATATATATATATATATATATATATATATATATATATATATATATATATATATATATATATATATATGTATATATGTATATATATGAATTGTACTCCCTAAAATTTAAGAATACTCAAAGTGGTGTACGTTCTACAGAATCTCGATATTTTTCACAGTGACCTTCAAAACGACTCACAGAATAATACCTGTGTCGCAGGACAGACCAATCTCCCCAAATGTGATTCCTCTACAAAATTAACAAAGGGCCATTGTATTTTACATAATTTAAGATTTACCTTCAATGTGGTCCATAGATCCCCAATATGTGTTCTCTCTCTAACCCGCAGACCGCTATATAACTGTCTCGCTCGCACTAACGTCGGAAAGTTTTTCCCTCTGGCAGATAGTGATGAAATTTTGTTCCGACTTCTTATATGTTACCTATCCTACATATATTTATTTATTCTGTTTGTGTGACTTTTAAAATAACAAAAATGGTATTTTTTTTAAAGAAACATTTTGGCTTTCTGTCAAGATTTAGAAGGGGGGAAATGTTCTGGCTGAAATTTCATGACTTTTACTTTAAATAAAGTTAATCTGTTTTCTCAGCCTCTTAGTAATTTTGTGGTAGTATACCCCGGTCGCGGGGGGCTGCCAGAATCGACTTTTATTATTCTGCAGGTATATAAGATTTAGTACCTAAATTTTCATGACTGTTGTAATGACAACTTGAAATACGTCCGAAACAAAAAAACTTTTATTTTTAAAACAATCAACATACGGAACACTAATTGCGCAAATTCAGCTTGCTTTTGACAGGTTTTTATTTTAGGTGGTCTGCTTTTAAAACGACCAGGTAGGGTAGGTCAAGCTGCCCACTATGGATCAGGTATTTGGGCAGATAGTTGTGAAAAGAATCTCAGACCTAGTATAGCCGTTTGTACTACAGGTTGTGGGGAGCACATAGTACAAACTCTTCTAGCTAAAACTATAGCCGACGATCTTACTATTGAGAAAAATTGTCCTACTGTTGATCTGCACCGATGTATGAACGAAAAATTTATGAATTCTAGGTGAGATCATTAAAAAATATATATTTTTAATTCTTTTTCCTTAGTAGTTTAAGAAATATTTTTTGTCGCTTAGAAAATAATTTTTGTATTATAATTTTAAAACTCATGATATTTGCATTTCATTTAAGATTTTTAAAACATGCTAAAACTCCAAAACTTGGAGGTGCACTAGTACTAAAAGCAAACAATATAACCGGGGAAGTATCTTTAATGTGGGGACACAGTACCTTATGTTTAGGAGTGGGATACATGAAAAAAGACAAGAAACCTCATGTAAGTTATTATTGCTGTTATGAGTCGACCTTTCTAATTTTCTTAAATTATTAATTCGATAATAGTTTTCGTATAATATCGTTTTAATGCTAAGACGTGTATGCTGTTGTGTCAACAGATCAGAACGCTTGATATTGATGCCTTTACACGTAGCCGACGAACTTAATCATACTTTACAATCAATCAACTTACACGATTGACATATACTTGGTGAGATATGAAACTTCCTGGATCTGACGCTATATAGTAAGAAGGCGAAGTAACGGTAGTTACATCCCTAACAACGCTGTGTGACAAGTTGAAAGTTGCTAGCTCATTCAGTATGTTCTATACGCACGTTTGCGTAAAGATCTACTTATGTCACATTCGGATTTTTACAATGCATACGAAAAACGAGCAGCATGTGTATTTGCTACTGAAACGTATGAAATTATTCGAAAAGCATTCGAGAACCAAACCCTGAACCGTACATAAAATTTTCGAGTGGTTTTTGCGATTTAATGAGAATGAAGAAGAAAGAATGACTGCAACCGCGTCTGAAATTATTGGTAAAGTTCAACAAATCGTTCGTGACGACGATCATGGGACAATTCTGACAAACTTGCTACTGGATAGAAAACATCCAAATCTTTGGAACGGGAAGAGTTTCCTCCTATATCGCGACAATGCACAAGCCCACAGTTCGTTCTGTATGCCACAGGTTTTGGCGAAAAATTCCATGACTATCATTCATCACCCACCTTTATTCTCCTGATTTGACACCCTATGACTTCGGGTTGTTCCTTCATATGGGATGAAGTTAAGGTATTTCTTACGAGAAGACAGAGAGAGCAAATAATTTAATTTTCAGGGTATAATGAATGTAGCAACGTAGCTTCTCAATTGCTTCTCGCCGCATGCAGTCACGTGTTATTTTTAATAATCTTGATATTTTTACATCATATACAATAAAAATTATGTATAGTTAATTAAAACGATACTTTGGATTATTTAATTAAAATATCAATTATTAAGTATTGATAACTGAATAAATGCACGTGCGAGGCATGCGTTTATTCTAGTATCTTTTAAAAGAAAGTCCGATCAGTCAATGTATATGTGATTCAAAGTTTGAAAGAACGCCCGCAGTCTTCGTCAAGCTACGTTGCCACAGCGAAAATTCACTTCATAAAATACATCAAAAGGTAATATTTATCTAATATTCTTGCAACAACTAGGAGGTAAACTGCCTTCATACTTTAATAAACGAAAGCAAAGTAATTTTTTATGCATATATTTTTTTTGTGACTTTTTACTTTTTAATGCACATACGACAACGAAAATTATAAAAAAACGCGTGCTTTTGATCGAAGAAAAAGTATGGATTTCTATCTTTTACATGTTAAATATCTGAAACATTTACATTTAATTATGGCAATACGGCGTGGTAAACCCATCTTTATATTGAAACAGTGAATGCATGATTCTAAAATCTATTATTTCTCAAAATTTCAAGCAAAACTGCTTTTAACAGTTACTCGTACGAATAGCTTAAAGGGTTGCTGCTTCGAGACGGTAGAGGAGATTCAACGTGAAACGCAGGCGCGCTGGAAGCAGGAACCTTCTAAAAAATGTTAGACCAGGGAAAAATGGTGGAACCGGTGCACGTTAAAGGTGACTGGAACCACGAAACCTAATAATAACCACTTCAGATTTTTATAGCGTTAGTCCGCAAAGTTTTGTATCGCACTATATACAATATGTATTTTTTGGGAATTTGGAAAATCAACAAATTTAAATATTGTATACTTAAAGAAAGTTCAAAATTTTAATTATCTTTAAAATATATTTATTTTTTTAATGTATTTTTAGGGCCAAATTTCATTTTTGCCAGATGATGCTCGAGAGGGACAGTCGATTAATGTAGGAGGAACAGAATTTTATTTTAAAAACTTATGTCCACGTCCATAGAAACTTGAAATTTAGCCATTTTGTTTTTTTGTAAATTATGTTTTGTAATAGGTTGTTTCTGGTTTCTATTCAGTTTTATTGTTTTAGGTACTAGGATAGGTAATAATTCTTTTTAGAAATATTGAATTCCTTCTGTAATTTTCAATGTTAAGTAATTTATTGTTAGAATATTGACTACATCGTGACATTTATGAATAATTTTGGTATAGGTAAGCGGAAATAAAAGACAGTTGTTTCGTTGTATAGAATTTCTTATTTAAATGATAATTCCAATATTTCCACGCTATCTGGCAAAATTTGTAGACTATAAAAAAATATACAACTACAATCTAAACGACATTCTTAACACCCACTCAGTGCATTAAAAAATATATATTTACGAACAATAAAATTGCATATTTACTTTATTAACTAACACTAAATATATTTTTTAAAGATTTACAAAGGCGTTATCGCGATTTCGTGGTTCAACTACATTTTCAAACGTTTAACTAAGACTAAAACAGATTTTTTGTACTTACTTTTATATAATGAAATGATCTGGGTATCTTGCTCTAAGAGTTGGTAAAGGTGGAAGTCCCGACGTATACTTGACTATTTAGTAAATTTATATTATAGTTCTTTGAATGTATGCACATTTCTATAGATTCTAAGAAATTAAGTTTTGACTCTTTAAGTGCCGTATGGAGTATTGATAAACAATTAATATTAGGAAATGGACGGTCCATTTCTAACAAAATGCTTAGCAAAGTCTGATTTTTCATTTTTTAACGTATAAGATGCATTATGTTTTGCGAATCTTGTTTTGAAATTCCGTCTTGTTTGGCCTACATAACAGCTATTGCACTCTTGACTCTTAAGTTTATAAACTCCTGATTTATTATGTTTATTAGTTTTATCTTTGGCGTTAAAAAATATATTGGATAATTTCTGAGCGGATTTTAAAGCTATTCTTGTATTTTCAGCTGTGAGCTGAGATATTTTATCCGAGATGAGGCCAAAATATGTCAGAGGTATGAATGTTTTTCTTTCTTGATATTCTTTTATGAGATAAATTAAGCTGAAGGTGATTTGCTTTTGTTTATGGCTTTTTAGGGAATTAATTATTTTATTTTTACACTTTGTAAAAATAAAGTACAGCATAACTGTTTCACTGAATTTATTCAGATTACTCTGACACGTGTTTCGGTCTCCTAACAATTTTCGAAGAGGTTTACAATAAGACTAAACTTAAGTTATAAAGGTTGTTTTTGGACGGTTAATTGGTACTAAATTTAAATTAAGAGGTAATAAAATTGGGTTCATTACAGGTAGTCTATCTTATGGCGTCTAATATGGGGGTATTTCCAAATTCTATTAGGGTTTTTGTTATTTTTATATTATTTTTAATGGCTTTTTTATGCTAAGAATTTCTAAATAATCTGTATATTTTCCTTTTTGAGCACTGTATAGCAACTTCTCCTTGTTATTAAAAAGGTGATTATTGTCTATGCAGTGTTCAGCAGAGCCTATTAATTTTTTTTTTTTATTTAAAATAGAGTGCCTGTGTTCTTTTAATCTTTGTCTGTCCCATTTGTCCGACTTAAACAGAGCCACAGTCATCACAATTAAGTTCATATACACCCGATTTTCCATATTTGTTAGATCTTTCTTTGTCATGAACTAGATATCGGGCTATATTGTTTTTATTAACACTTATACAGTGTATTTCTAACTTATTAAAGTTATTGTTGATGTTATTACTAATACCACCAACATAGTTGATAGCAAACCATTTTTTGTTTTCGTGTTTTACGTCTGGTGCGTAAAATTGTTTAAGTATATTTTTGTTTTTTTGTTTTTTTTTCCACTTTATCTTAATAATTGGATTATATCCGTTGTTTTTGGCTATTCTTTTGATTATGTTCAGTTCTTTTAGATAATTGTCCGTATTTAATGGAATGTTAGTTAATCTGTGTATGAGACTGTGGAATGTTGACATTTTGATTTGCCAGGATTGATTTGATTTAGCATGTATAATGGTGTCTGTTGTAGTTTATTTTGTTCTCTACATTTGAGATTTTTAAGTCTAAGAAACTAAGTGATTTGTCTACTTCAATTTCTATCATGAATTAGTGTTATGATTGATTTTATTTAAAGTTAATAAGAACTGTGACAATTGTCTATCAGTTCCTTTCCAAATGCAGAGAATATCGTCAACATATCTTGCCCAAAAGTAGACATGTGTAGTTACATTACTATAGGTTTCATTTGAGAAAAGGTTTTTTTCAAAGTTAGCCATGAATGCTTCCGCTAGAAGGGGGCTTGGTAGGCCACTGTTTTGTTTATATGTTCTGCTGTTAAATTTAATGTAATTTTGTTCTAGATAGATATCTAGAATTTTGATTAAATTACCTTTGTTAGGAGTAGATACATTATTCATTATAAGAGATTTTATTATTAGTTTTACCTCTGTTATGGGAATTGCTGTCTAAAGGCTTTTTACATCAAATGAGATAAACTTACAGTTCGTGGGTAAATTGATCAAAATTTTAATCTATTTTATTTAATTGGAAATTCGAAAAGTTTTACTATATCTTGTTTTATTTTTATATTAATGTTTTTTATAGCATAGTTTCAATAATTTCTAAACAATCTTTATTTGGGATATTGGAGAACATGTTTGTTACATCGAATGAAACCAGAAGGGCATTATTTGGGATGGAGATAATTTAAAGTTTATTTGTGAGGTCAATAGAAATCTTTGTGTTGTATTTTGGATTGAATCGCGTTATTTCTCTAAAGATGGTATTGAGATGTGTTGCTAGGTTTTTTAAGGGGGTGTTGCTGTACGATACTACTGGTTCAATAATCAATTTTTCAAACAAAGAGACGGTATTGCCATGGATTCTGCACTTAGTCCTTTGCTAGCAGAACATAAAATTCACTTTGGAAAAGGAAACAGATAATAAAATACTAGATATTACAATTTTAAAGGATGGAAATAGATTGGAATTCGATATTTTCCGTAAACCAACCTTTTCAGATGTCACATCCTAGCAGACTCAATACAACCTAACTCTTAGAAGAAATAACTTAAAAAAAGAACTGGACACAATCAAAAATATAGCACTCAATAACGGCTTCCAACCTAAAATAATTAATACCCTAATAAGCCATAAACAAAAGCAAATCACCTTCAGCTTAATTTAATACATAAAAGAATAAAGAAAGAAGAGCAAACCCGCTCAAAAATTATCCAATACATTTTTCAACGCCAAAGATAAAACTAATAAACATAATGAATTAGGCGTTTTTAAATTTAATTGTTAAGTTACCTAGGCCAAACAGGAAGGAATTTCAAAACAAGATTCGCAGAACATAATGCATCGTGTAGGTTAAAAAATGAAAAATCAGACTTTGCTAAGTATTTTCTAGAAACGGACCACCCATTTCCCATTATTAATTGTTTATCAATAATCCATACGGCACCTAAAAGATCAAAACTTAGAATCTTAAAATTTAAACATTCAAATATAATATAAATTTACTAAATAGTCACGTAGACGTCGGAAATGTAGACGTCGGAAATTCTGTCCTTTACCAACTTTTATAGAACTTAAAATACCCACATCCTTTTATTATATAAAAATAGATACAAAAAAATCTGTTTTAGTCTTAGTTAAACGTTTGAAAATGTAGTTGTACAACGAAATCGCGATAAGGCATTCGTAAATTTTTACAAAAATATATTTAGTGTCGGTTAACAAAGTAAAAAAGTAATTTTATTGTTAAAATGTACTGTCACAAAGAAACAGACCAATCTGTTTGGTCTGTTTCTTTGTATATTTATGAATCCCAACTATAAAAAGATTGAAACTTACTTTACTCCTAAAACCACTGGAAACCGTTAAAATTCACGTTCAATCGATGAAAATGCACTTAGGGAGTTTTGGAAATGGACGACTCAAATGTAACATAAGAAAATTTGTGATTCACATGTCTATCAACAAATGATTGACATCGTTGTATTAAAGAAGTATAAAATTTATATAAATATCTTATAATATCACTACAAAAATGGTAAACATTATATAATAAACTCAATCTATTTATCTGTACCAAAGCGTCATGGTTTATATCCATGAATAACAGTTTTACCTCCCTCTCCAATCCGGTGAACAGAGCTCTTCCGAACACAGTCCAACAAATATAGCGTATATTTGTGAGCAGAGCCCCAAACATGGAAGTAGAATTTCATTGTTGGTCAAATTTGAGTTCTGTATAGAATTAACAGTTGTGAAGTATAGAATTCATATTCCCAGCTTTTGAGAAGCTCGGTTTGCTATGCACGCCACATGTTCATGTCAAGACATATTCGCCCCCAAATTAACGCTCAGCAACTTGGGTGACAACGCTAGAGGAATGGATGTCCCGACACGACGTCAGGTCCAGCAAGGTTATCTTTTTTAGGAAAAAAATGTCACCTGGGTTTCAGTAGTGTTAAATTCTACTTGATTACTGGCACTCCAAGATAGAATTTCCTCCAGGCCCTTGTTACGTTAAATGATTTGCCGCTGTCTGCGAATATTTGTATGAGTAGCAAATGTTCGAGCGTTCAAAGTGAATGATGAAATAAGCTTACTGTCATCTGCAAAGCTGTAGATTGGATTCTTGGTCCTTTCCAGGAAATCATTAATGTAAATTAGAAAGATAGTAGAAGACGGGGTACGGTGCCTTGGGGTACATCGGCGTTAATAGTGACAGTATTAGAAAGAAATCTGTAGTCTGCTACTCATAAAGAATGCTCTCTGAAAAAACACGAAAGCCATAAAACTTTTCAGGCATCCTATAAGAGTGTAGGTTAGCCAACAACTCCAAAATGTACAATTGCATTTTTCCAAACGTGTTACATAAGTTAGAAAATTTGTTGATCTTTGCTTATGAAAATCATTTGAAGGTCGCTAATAACAGAGAGATTTTGCAACGCTTATTTTGGTAGGCCACTGTCTTTATATTTATTTGAGGCATGCACTACCATTCGGACCTTGCGCATTATTGAAGCAAAATAATAGAATCCTTTATTAAGGTTAACGATTTCCTTTATTTAGAAACTTATAAGATCGTTTTGAAGTGGTGGATACGTATATATATTTGGGAGATCCACGATTATAAACGACAGCACCACCGAAGCGGAAATAAGAAGTCGGCGTGAAATAACAAAGGTAGCTGTCCATACTCTCGAAAGACAACAAAATCTCTAAAAGTAAGACTGATGAATTGTCTGATTTTCGCAATACTGATGTACTGGTGCGAATCTTGGACGTTGAGACAAAAGGAGAGGAAAAGATCGAAGCAACGGAAATATTTTGCTGGAGAAAAATGCTTACTATCACATGGAATCGACAAGGAACGAATATGTCTATTTTAAGAGAATTAAACATCAAACGAAGACTATTCAGTATCATCCAACTTAGAACTCTCGAATATTTTGGACATGTTATGAGAAGAGGCTCAGAAAATCTAGAAAAGCTAGTGATTAAAGGTAAAAGGGGGGGGGGGGGGGTAAGAGACAACGCGGTCGATCTCCGACAAGGTGGATAGACCAGCTAAAATCATTAACAGGAAGATTGATGCATGACCTTATAGATGAAGCTCAGGATAGAGCAAACTGGCAGCAACTTATGTAGGACGTATCAGAGGCCACTACGTTCCATATGGGATAAAAGACTGCGGAGAGAAGAGAGGTTATTTGAAGTTCGTTATTTTTATCGTTATTATAGTAGGGCCTGTTTCTTTTCCCACTTAGGTATATAAACCACTAAGAAAATACAGTAAAATTGAGATGATAATCTTTTATTGCAAATAACACTGTGTGCAATATTTGGCACGATGGCATTACAGTGTGTGTAGTACTTATTTCAAATGAAATTTTATTTATCGCACATTCGTATTATCCTGGAATTATTGAAGGAAGTAATGGAAACCTGCTAGACACAATAATTTAGAAATTTGTGTTGACACATCAAATACTAATAATCGGTGTGCTTAACCATGAAATGAATGAAAAAAAATCCCCTAAGTTTATAGAAGCTAAATACTGACCTAACCTTGAAATTCCATAGCGTTAATACTGCGCATTCTTAAGATAATGATAAGGAAAAAGGCATGTGAAAAATAAGCGTTGCAAAATCTCTTGAACCCTTCAAGTTATTTTAAAAGATGCTGATAGCCTTTTTCATAACTTTTGATATTGTTGAAAGCGGTGTTACTAGTCGGTAGTTGTTTGGTAAGATCTTCTTGTCTTTTTTGGGTATCGGATGAACCGTAGCGCATTTCCAGCAGGAAGGAAATACTCTGTTTCTATAGAATAGGTTCAAAAGTCTACAGGTGTTAGTTCCTTCCCGCATTTTTTTAAGCACCATGCAATTCTTTTTGCTAATGATAAATGCAACGGGAATTCTGGCACTTTTAATATGCCCTTTTTGTTACTTTAATGATGAAAACTGAAGCTAAAACAGCCAGTATAAGATATAATAATGATGCAATGGTTAAAATAAAAAGTTTGAGAATAAGAAGAAAATAGAGTGCATATCTTATATTAGCTATCTAAAATCATTATATAAATATAATTTATAATACTAAACTCGATATACAAACTTAAAGGTATACATATTTTTAAAAAAATATCTTAAATATAGGAAAGCTGTTAGTAATTTGGTTAACTTAAAAAATCACTGCATAAAAAAATAATAATTTGGAGATCAAAATTAAGTAAACATATTGAAAAAAAAAAAAATCACAACATAAAGAAAAATACTGCCAAAAAGAGTAAGTGATATAAATATAGGAACCATTTAAACTGAAATTAATTTTTAGTAAAAAAATTATTACTATAAAGCTTACGGTAAGAACTAGAAAAATTTGTTACATAAAAATATCGCGTGCGTGGTATCTTCGGCATTCATTTTGATACAGTACTGAAACATAAAGCTAACTGTAGGATACTGATTGGGGGAGGGGTCTTTTAATTTAGCTATTCTGTACATTTATGGCAGTGTTGTTTGTATATAATTTTACACAAATGGAATTTTTTATGCAAAATTCAACATGGCAAGCAATGGGCTCATTCAAATCACACAAATTAAAATATTTTATAAAATGATAGTTTTTGAATATTATTGTGCGCCAGAAACCTCTCTACTTAAAGGCCCTTCTATTCGAGAAATCTTTAAGAAAAATACGATGTTTTGGATTTTAACATGATTGTTCATTTAGCTTTGCAAAAAACTAAGAAATTTCGATAATCGTACTTGGTATTCCAGTAATTTCAATCATGGAGTGGTCGCTCGAGTGACGAACGATTTTCAGTTGGAATTCTAATTTATATATTTCGAATATCTATTACTTAGATATAATAATAATAATATATGATTAATAGAGAGAGATTAGTAGACAGATTCGAAAGCTCATAGGAAATGGAAGAATTACAACTAAACTATGACTATTTTAATATGTGTAAGAAAGTTAAAGAAATTACGGGACAAAAGCTTGAATGAACACCAACATGATGATAATAATCAGATAATATCCGAACAAAAAGAGCTAGAAGCAGAATGAGCCTGGTACATTAAAAACACCTTTGATGACGAAGGAGAATTACCAGATGGAATCTTTCCTTAAACATACCCTCAGCAGAAATCAAGGATGCAATAAAGCATAAAACTAGAACACCGCCCGGGTCTGCCTGATCTTTATGCAGAGATGTTTGCACTTCAGACACCAGATTCATTACACACTTATATTGGGATCAGGTGATAACGATACGAGTAAATAGCAGAGAAACAGACAAAATTCAAATTAAAAGAGGTTCATCAACGACGTGTTCTCTCTCCATTAATCTATATTCTGAGCACATATTCCGAAAGGCTTAGAGAACGCTTCAGACAGTATCAAAATTAATGGCAAAATCATCAACAACCTGAGATACGCTATTGATACTGCTGTTATAATAGACACAACAGATGGATTTCAGCGTCTTATGAACAGTACATCTCGGGAAGATGACGCTTTGAGAATGAAAGTAAACGTTAATAAAACAAAAGTAATAATCGTCTCTAGAACACCTGGATTGCGAACAAATATTCGCGTTTAGGATCAATTAATAGAGCAGATAACCCAATTTAAGTACCTGAGATGCTGGGTAACCAATAATCTGAACCCTAACGTTGAGACACCAGTCCGCATTGAAATGGCCAGAGCGGCTTTTCTCAAAATAAGACACTTCCTCACAGACTTCAATCTTTCTTTGAATACTTACCTTTTTGCAGAAGTATATATAAGTATATATATATATATATATATATATATATATATATATATATATATATATATATATATATATATATATATATATATATATAAATTTGGAAGGAACAGCTCTCGAGATTGTTAAGGATTATGTGTATTTGGGGCAAAAAATTACTACGACGAGAGACCGTGTCTCGGATGAAATTTCAAGAAGAATCGGGTTTAGATGGTACGCATTCAGGAAATTAAGTTATATATTCGAAGATAGAGCCATCCTAAATAAGTTAAAGGCCAAAGTTTACGATCGGTGCATCCTACCCGTAATCACATATGCCTCTGAAACTTGGACACTGAATAGAGCCGATATACAAAAACTAGCTCGGACCCAGAGAACAGACGAAAGACAGATGATCGGGATAAAACTTAAAGCTAGAAAAAGATACAGGTGGATACGTGAACAAACGAAATTAAAGGATATTATAGAGCACCTAGCAGAAAGAAAGTCGCAATGGGCTGGACATGTAGCACGCACGACCGATGATTGATAGACCAAGCGAACATTAGAATGGAGACCACGATAATAGAAAAGGAGCGTAGGACGTCCCAAAACAAGATGGCGGGATGAGATACAGAGGGTTGCGGGCATTGGATGGATTACAACAGCTGCAAATAGATTGAGATGGAAATTCAGGGGAAGGCCTATCTCCAGCATTAGATAGAATTAGGCTTATAATGATATATATATATATATATATATATATATATATATATATATATATATATATATATATATATATATATATATATATATCCTAATATTAGTAGTAATATGGTGATTTTTCCTGGTCTCCGCATCTCCTGGATGCAGAAAATAAAGAACACAGAAGTACTAGTAAGAATCAATAAAGCGAAAGAATTTCTAACAACCATAAAAATAATAAAAACATATAATGAGGGGCCCAAAATACGAACTGATACGTTTAATTATTGAAGGCAAAATAAAAGACAAGCGATCGATCGAAAGACGACAAAATTCTTGGCTGAAAGACATGCGAAAGTAGTTTGGATGTACTTCTGGTGATGTTTTTCGAGCAAAAATTTCTAAAGTTTGTTTAGCTATATGGATTGCCAACCTTCGTGAGGAAACGGCACAGTAAGAAGAAAATATTGTAATAAACGAGTTCTAAATTGAGTCCGTTGCCGATTAATGAAGTAAACTATATCAAAATAATGCCGAATATTTATTTAAATTGTGCCGGACGCTAACTAATCCTAAAATAAAAACTAAATTATAAATAATAAAAGAATTAAAGCTGTAATAAGTTGTTTTTACCTACACAAGTCACTCCAATCAACATTACATGTCATTTTCTTAAAAAAAAATTAATATAAAAATAATTCGTTTAGGTACTATGTAAAATCGACTATCGTACCCTGACATATCACTAATCTGGGGGAAGCTTTATTCAAAAAGTGTAAATTTTGATTTTTGGCTAAGAATTAATGATTCACCTGAAAATGCCAAGTATACAGAATGTTATAAAACTAGTTTGTTATAAACATATCAAAAGTATTTTTATGACATCCTGTCTACTAATGGCATGTGATGTTGTTTTAATTTATTGTCTAAACACAACCATATTCATACCACACAGCCGTTTCTTTAGAATTTTTATCTTTTTTATCCGTGTTTAACGGAGTATTAGCGTTTTCTTCAGGTACAGCCGGAGGTTGGGGAGGCGACGATCTTTGAGGTGTAGAAGGTCTTCTTATTTGGGATTGTGACGTATCTCCGCCTAAAATCAATACAGTAAAGTATAAATCGATTTCGTTTACTGATCGGAGTCCCAACCGCCCTTAAATGATTTTAATCTCCTTGCTGTTGGTAAGTAAAAGTTACCAAATACGAGGCTAAACTAATTATAAACTAGAATTATTCTCTCAACTCTCGTGAGGTAAACCGATTGCCGCGCCCTCCTATTATTAGTTGAATAGGCGTGTCAGGAGTGGGAGAGACCACTCAATCGATTTGTCATCAGTAACGCCATGTCAGAGCAGGAGGTACCAGTGTCGATTGAGCAACGTACTATTAAGTTTTTAACGCTAGAAAACGTAAAACCTTTCGAAATTTTGCAAAAACTGACAAAACAGTTCGGTAATAAGACGTTTTCGAAAACGCAAGTCTGAGTCATTCTCGCCAACCTCGGGCCAGCATCACGAATTCAAACATTAAGGCTAGCTTATTGATGACAGGCGCCTGACACTTTCTGAAATCGCTTTTGAAAGAGGTTGGAATATAGTTCGAAAGTACACAAAAAATTATCACGGATGACTTAGGTTTGCGGAAAGTGTCGGCGGTCTCTTACTGACAGACGCACGCAAAGAAACCCGTCTCGAAACTTGTGACAGGCTTTTGGCACGATATCAGGCAGATGGAGAAGAATTTTTGAGGCACCTTGTTCTCTGTGACGAGACATGGGTATACCATTCCTCTCTTGAATCGAAGAGGGCAAACATTAAGAGGAGAAAACCCGGAGAAAGAGCATCTGTGAAGGCGAAAACTAGGCTCTCCTCTGGAAAAGTCTCGTAACTGTTTTTTGGGATTGCAGGGACATATTAATCATTGATTTTCTCCATTCACTATTAACACTGCCTACTACTGCCAACTCTTCGATCAAGTTAGACTCGCTTATCAACAAAAAATGGCGAGACATGCCTATTCCAAGTATGGAACTGCTTCACTACAACGCTCGGTCCCACACAGCTGACTCAACAAAAATTGGAACAAATGCACCGGAAACCCTTGAAACATCCACCTTACATCCAGGATCCTTGTGACTTTTACCTGTTTGACCTTTTGAAAGAAGCGTTGAAAGGCAAGCATTTCAAAAATTACAAAGGCGTACACGCGAGAGAATTTCGGTTTATAGTTAATTTACCCTCGTATCAAATCTATCGATGCTTGGTCTTCTGAAAATTGAGTTGAGCAGCTTCTTTCCTTTCGTACAAAGGTTTTCTTTTTGTATAAATTTGGCCTCCAACCACCAGATGTTATGGGGTCTAAACCACCCCAAACCTAATTTATCAGTTTTACCCATCCTGGTATAAAATTAATATTAATTAATTACTAAAATCGGTAAAGTGCAAGTTGGGCTGGCACAATTAGTGTTCCGTACTTTGATTACTTTTAAAATAAAAATTTTCATTACGGAAATAAAAAATGATCAGTGACTTCACAAAACACATCGCAAATGAGTTTTCAACAAAATTTTGTACGCGTGATAACTTTCGTTCAATCTACACCCTGTAGAAAATATTCCAGAATTTTCTTAAAATTTTTTGATCAGTACTTTTCGAGATAAGGTGGGGGACAGCATTTTTCGCACTTTTCTAAAAATAATACAAAGAAAATTGTGCATAAGTATTACATTATATATATTTTTCAACTCTTCTTTTTTTTCTATGTCAAATAGTTTCGGAGAAAATCGGGTGTGGCAGACAGACGGGCACCGAAGTGATCTTATAAGTGTTTCGTACGGAACACTGAAAATTGAACAAAGTCCATATTTCAGTGGGGTAGAACTCTTAACAATCGCGGTGTCTATTCCTCTATCGGCCCGCAGTGTTAAGCAGCCCCAGACAAAGGGCGCAGGTATATATCTTCAAAAATAAGATTACTACAACCAAAGATGCAAATTGTAGTATCTGACTGATTCATCCCGATATATTTTTGATATTTATTAAAAATGTACAAATAACAGAAATTTTCAGTTGATACATCAGAAAAGTCGACTTGTGATACGACGTACACACAAAATGAAATATGCAGGGGTCGAACAATAACCAACACTTAGCAACCAATCCAGCGTTTAGCTTGGCGACAGGAAGAGTTTATTAGCCGGTTCTTCTTTTCATTGTACCAAAGTGTTTTGTTCTTTATCTTTGAAGATACGGAACTCTACGTGGCGTACGAACTTACCTATAACTGTTGATATCCTATTGTAAACCAACAGAGGCGGATTAGGAGAATTCGTGTTATTGGTAGGAGGCGTCGCCGAAGTTACTGGTCCCGTGTCATCTTCAGAGAGATATACTGTCCTTCTGGAACCGACAGAACCTAAACTTAAGGCGCTTCCGGGTTCCCTGTTAAATGTTTGATCACCTAAAATAAAAAAAAGGTTATGAAAATATATATATATATATATATATATATATATATATATATATATATATATATATATATATATATATATATATATAACTTAGGCTTATCGCCTGTTCAGTCTCATCCACTTGCCCGCCACTATTCCACCACACTCAAACCATCACACCACCTCTTTTGGGGGAGGCCCACACTCCTATGTCCTGGTGGTGACCTATCACGAGCAATTCTCACTATTCTTCCATCTTTCCAATGTGTTTATTCCACTCTCTTCTCCATCTCATCACGAAATCGTTCCTCTACCCCGCACGTGTTTCTTATGACTTCTCTCCCCATCCGAACGCGTCTTTCCAGCTATTCTGCGAAGTACCTTCATTTCTGTTGGTTCCAGTAGTCTTTTGGTTTTCGATGTTTTTGGCCTGATTTCCGTAGAATATGTCATAACGGGTCTTATAGCTGTTTTGTAAATTCTCGATTTAGCTTCGATTCCTATGTTTTTGTTATACCATATTGTGTTGTTTAGGCACCCTGCTATTTTTGCGGCTCTCGTCGTTTGTTCCCTTACCTCCGCTTCAACATCACCATAAGCAGATATTTCTATGCCTGGATATTTAAACTTAATTTGCTGTTTAATAACTTCTCCATCCACCTCAAGTTTACATCCTAAGAGTGTCTTTGACGTTGTTATACATTTTGTCTTGGAGGCAGATATTACCATATTAAAGGATTTAGCTGTACAATTAAATTGGTTTAGGAGTCGCTGTAGATCATTTTCATTTTCCGCAAATAGTACTGCGTCATCGACATAACATAAAATGTTAATCTCATTGTCTCCCATTTTATATCCTCTCATGGTCCGCACTTATCTTATTATTTCATCCATGATGATGTTGAAGAGAAGGGGGCTCAGTGAGTCTCTCTGTCGAACACCGTTCCCAGCTGGTATCGGTTTGGTAAATTCTCCGTTTATCTTTGTTTGGATTTGATTCGCTGTGTATACATTCTCTATAGTCTTAATTATATTATATGGGATTTTTGTTGTAGAAGAGATATATAACATCCTTCAGTTGGACAGGGTCAAATGTCTTTTGCAGGTCAATAAAACATATATAGGTGGGCCTGTTGTGTTCAATAGATTTCTCCGATATTTATCTGAGGACAAAAACGGCGTCGGTACAGGATCTGCCTGATCTGAACCCTTGATGCTAATCTTCTAACGAGGTAAGACAATTAATTTTGTTCCTTATGATCTTTGTTATGAGTTTTAGTGTAGTGCTCAACTCTATAATTCGAAGGTATTTTCTTATCTCCCTTTTTAAACATAAGAATGGTCATATTAATTCGCCATTCATTTGCTATTCTATGGCTATTTCAAAAGTTCAGGACTTTTCCTATCTTCTAACTTCTGTAGTGCCTGCTGCACGTCCGACACTCCAACTTAAGCATTCCCGCCGACCACTATTTGCGGCGTGTCCAACGTCAACTCAGCACTGTAACCAAGTATCTAATCCAATCTTCCCTGGACATAAGATTGTTCATTTCAACCAACTCTTTATTCTCTTTCCTTTGTGATCTTATAAGCCTCCATATTTATTTTTGAAGGCCGTAGAAGTCATATTCGAGAAGGCTTCCCGATACATATAAGTTAATTAATAATTAGTATGGGGTCCATGCATGACACTTAAAATATTTAGGGAGTTTAAAATTGAAGAAAATTCTTTAAAAAAAATCATAACGCATAATTTGATTTTAATAGTTATTAAAAAACAAAAACATTCAGCTTTGTTAACTCTTATTAGTCGTAATTATTCAAGATAAAAAATTAATTATTTTAGAGAATTTCAGCCAGTTATTATTTCTAACGCCCAAATCGATTTTTTTACCTGCCACTATAAGAAGTCATTTGTGAACAACAGCACCAAACTGCAAACAGCCAATTGATCAGTATTTTTTTTTTTGTAAATAAAAAGAATTTTGCAAAATTTTAGTTTCAAGTAAAAAGACTGCCGGATAAAATGGTACGTAAATAAACAGTTTCAGAAAATAAATTCTATTTAATTACGCACTATTTGGTCCCGGCCCTTAAAATTCCGCACAATTCTCTCCAAATCGGTTTTAAAACCAACCTATGTTATTTTATAAATATTTACCTGCTATACTGCTCCGGTGCATACTCAAGTCTCTATGAGACCTGCGCAAAGCGACTTCGTCTCTTGGTTTATAACCACGCAAACTCCCTGTCCCTGAAAACATTAAATGAATTGATGATTGATTTGAACAAGTCTCAAAGGGTGTAGTGTTTGAATCCGCAATTATTGCTAACGTTTAAAATTTCAATTTGGAGATATAACGTTCTAAAAACGAAGTTTACATACACTGTCTATTCAAAAAGTTCCTGGACTTATATTCAGTACGGAACACTAAAAAAACCGCATATTACCTCCTGTATTGCGTCTAAATGGCTCAATATTGGCATTTCTCTGGCTAGGAGTGGTCAGCTCTTCAGTACTGTTATCCGAATCTCTATTGTCTGATTCGCCAGATCCATTACCTGCTAAGGTAAACTGAGATTGAGTTAGACGTGTCGCATCTTCATGCCAAGATCTACGATTCTATAACACCAAAAAAAAAAAAAAAATTGTTAAAAGTCAGTTAATTCATGAAGGTTTTCTAAATTGTTTTGTGGAATGAACCATTACTTTACAAATAAATGGTACTTGAATAAGCTTATAGTAACTTGTGTCCCGTACTGCATTACAGACATCGAAAATTCAAAAGTTTGGTTATAGTTGGTATTCTTAATTCTTATTTCTTAAACATGTACTTACTCTACTAGGAACCTTATTTATAATATCTGAACCGGCTTTTCTCACTCTTCTAACTAAAGTTGCGCCAAATCCTTTCCTACAAAAATTAAATTATAAACAGAATTGAATTGTAGTCTACTTATTGTTGACAAATACTTTTAATTAATGCCCAAATAAATAAAAAAAAAAGGAAAATTTCACCACCAAAACGTAAATATTCACTTACTTTTTAGCGGAAGCATTATCCAACTTCCTATAATGTTCCATTATTTTTTCCTCCAATTTTTCCTTTTGCCTACATAAATTATTTACTTTATCACTAAATACTTTTTCTTCCAAATGATAATGTTGCTTGTCTTCCAGAGAATGAGTCAGTAAAGAATGATACTGCGATAAAAGTTGAGAAACATGGTCCATTAGAGCCCTTCTGTCTGCATCTAGAGAATGATTCATCTCGAAAAGCATCTAAAGATAGGACAAATAATGTCTTTGAATTATTGTGGCTGTTACTTGATGGAAATTCATAACAAATGTAATGAAAGACTGATTTTGTCAATTTCCACTTTATTTTTGTTTTACAAAAACTGTGTGACGCGTTTCGCTATCACTGTAGCTTCGTTTGATACAAATTGATATCTAAATAGAATGTTGTTACATTTTAATAAATACCCTAAGATAGATAGGTAATAAAAATTATTTATTTACTTATTTATTTACGGGTAACACAGTATAATAAAAATTTGACAAATAAAAAATCAACAAGAAAAAAAATTACCTATACTAACTAACTTAACTAAGGTAATAAAAACAAAACAAAATTAAACAAAGAGTAAAGAAGTAAAACTTAGAGTAAATATAAATGAAAGCTTAGAAAGCAACAACCGAAAGATACCAAACAAGAGACCAAGACACAAAACACAATGCACAAAAACCACAACTGTCATAGCTACATCAAAGAGTCATCTCACAATATTCGCTTAACGCTGCCAAGTGATACATTAAAAAAATCAACATCAGCCATATTGCCTCTGGCGTGAAGCCGTGCGATGGGGGAATGTAAGACATAGTTGGATCTATGAACAGACTGTGAAAAGGTGCATGACTCCTTGTATTTTTGGGTGAAACAAAAAAATCAATCAGGACAGTCCAGCTGAGAATTAATAGTCTTATATAGAAACAACAGTTCCGCATTAGACCTTTTCACAGATAGCTTAGGGAGCCGTGTCACTGACTTCATGGCTGTTGCAGAAAAGAATGGTGGCTATTAAGCTTCCTAGAAACAAAACGCAAGAACCTGTTCTGCACCAATTCAATTGAGTGAATATGGCACTCATAATAAGGTGACCATACGGGGAACAGTATTCCAATAATGATCTCACCAGGGATTGATATAATAGTCTCAATGTGTCAATGCTAGAGAAATCCCTACCGGCTCTGCAGATAAAGCCGAGCATTCTAAAGGCTCTATTGACCATGTAGTCATAATGCAAGTAATAACTTAATTTTGAATCAAGGATTACACCCAAATCTTTAACCTTATTCATAGTCTGCAAAACCTGTCCATCGATGCTATAAGGGAATTCAACAGCAGCACCAGCTCTACACCACACAGCACATCACCTGACACTTGTCAACATTGAATTCCAGGCCATTGGACTTACAACACACAGTGAAGGAATGAAGATCGTCCTGCAAAAGGCGACAATCCTTTAAAGAGCTCACAATTTTATAAATTTTGCAGTCATCTGCAAAAAGTCAGGAAGGGCACTCTAAGTAAGTACCCACATCATTAATAAAAATGACTGCCCTGATGCATGCCAGAGGTCACAGCAATATCTTCAGAAACTGCACCCACTATAGGAATAGACTGAACCCTTCCAGACAGATAACATTGGAACCATCTCAACAAACGACCCCCAAAAGAGCTTAATTTAGCTCATAGAATACCAATGTCGACCGTATCGAAAGTCTTGAAGAAGTCTGTATAAATTGCGTCCACCTGTAAGGGATTTTCAAGAGAGCTCGCAACAAAATGAGTGAAACACAATAAATTGGTGTCCGCTGATCTAGCACTGCAGAAACCCTGTAGATGCCGGGTCAAACCAGAAGTGACCCTTACCTTTATTTCATTAGTTATAATGTTTTCGAATAATTTAGGTATAGTACTTAAAATACTTATAGGTGTGTAATTCAGTATGTTCAATCTACTATTCTTTTTGTAAAAAGGTGTTACGAAACTCTTCTTCCATCGGTTGGGAAATATTCCACACTTTAATGAAACAGTGAAAAGTTTGAGAAACGGTCTGGCAAGGGAACATCTACAAGTATAAAGGAGAAGGGGCGGTATGCATCTGGTCCCGGACCCTTATTTCTCTTTAGAGAACAAAGCATTTTATAAACTGTCTGCAAATCAGGTGCACAGTCAACAATGTCAGTAATCGTGTTGGAGAAAAGAAGTCCGGGCATCTCCCGCAATCCCCGGTTTGTAGATTGATTTAAAATGCTTGGCAAACAAAGAAGCAATGTCGGCAAACGAACTGCACTCAACTATACCCAAGAACATGGACTGTAGCAATCTGTTAATAGTGCGCCTATCATTGACAAAATTCCAAAATGATTTCATGTTGCCAGACATAGCCTCCTCCGTGTCGCGAACATATTCTTGATAGCATCTTTTACTAGTTATTTTACATTGTTCGCGGAGATGAGAAAACGCCATGTAGTCTCCAAAGCGACTAGACGCTTTATACCTCTTATGCGCCATTTTGTTCCCAATTCCCATTAACGATTTTAAGCCGTCATTATACCCCTTGGAAATTTAGGAGCTTTTAACCTAGAAGTAGGAATAAATTGGTTAATACCAGATTAGATGATGTCATAAAATCGATCCAACGTAACATTTATATCAATCATTGGTCTTAGAACAACATCCCAATCATTATATTATTACGTACTAATGAATATTGATGGGAAATCTGAACTTTAATTGTTGTATAAATTAAGCAAAGGTAAGTTACCACGGTTTAGGTAGGTATCTTTTTGCTGATTGGATTCTGTTAAATGATTACTGCAAGCTGAATCGGTTTTGTTTTTTAAATAACTTCTTTTATGCTCTGAAATACGAACTTCGAAAGAACGACCTGTCTGACCTTTGTAGCTTTTAACAAAAACCACAATTTAACTGATACACTCCAGATTTTTTTGTTCTATTTGGTTTTCCTTTTGCATTTTTAATAAATTTCCCCAACGAGTTGTTTATTCCAAAAGCTATGTTAATATTATATTTATTTAATTGACTCTTAATTTTTTCTGACGTATTACCAAAATAGGTTAAGACTTTGATATTTTTTATCCACATCTTCTTTCTTTGGGTATACTAAAGAAATAGCTTTATTTTATAATTTTTTGTTCAGTATCGAATCTATGATATCGGGAGAATATCCGCTTTTCGATTGCACCCCTTAGAATTTTCCGATCTAGATCGAAATACGAGGAATAAAATCAGAAGTATAACAAAAAATATAATAATCAAAAAAGAAAACTTGACTCTCTTATAAGGGGAAAAAACAAATATCAACCAGAGATTACTACAAAAAAGGTTTTTTCAGACCACAAGTTCTTTATCAGATTCATAAATTTGTCAACAACAAATTTTTCCAATCAAGAAACAGCCCTCTTAAACAAAAGTTTTAAACACAATATAAATAACAAATTAGATTTAAAAGAATTTGAAATTTTGGCACTGAATGTACCATTCAATAACCAAAAAAATACATTTGCGCAGATTTTTTTTTGTGGGTCTAACACACGTGCTGCAGGGAAGTCCCTAAAGCGCTCCAGGAGCGGCATGTGTGCGGAAAAAGTGATTCACGTTGTTCTTGAATCGCTGTAAGTTGTACTCGGTGAGAAACACAGCGCTGGGCAAATTATTCCAAAGGGATGATGTTCTCCATATAAAAGACTGCTTAAAAAGCGTTGTACGCGGAGTAACAAGCTGAACCTCATACGGATGTGAAGCACCAGCGCGATGTGTATTTTTAACATGCACCGCTTTGGGAGGAATTAAGCGGGCTACATCCTTCGAGCACTTTCCATGAAAATACTTGTAAAACAGACTCAAGTCGCCAACCGTTCTTCGATGTTCCAGCGAATCAAGGCCGCCGGTCAGTTCCAGGTCTCCAATCAGACGAACAGCTCTTCTCTGAACAGAATCCAACAAATGCAGTGTATGTTTGGGAGCGGAGCCCCAAACATGGGAGAAGTATTCCATAGTTGGTCGAATTTGAGCTTTGTAAAGAAGTAACAGTTGTTGTGGAGTGTAAAGCTTTCTGGTTCGAAATAATATTCCCAACTTTTGAGAAGCTCTCCTTGCTATGCCTGCAACATGTATATGCCAGGACATATTTGCTCCCAAATTAACGCCCAACAGATTGAGCGACGATGTTAGGGGAATGGAGTGTCCCGACATAACTATGTCGGGCTCAGCAACGTTAACTTTTTTAGAAAAAACTGCCACCTGGGTTTTTGTAACGTTAATGTCCACTTGGTTACTGTCACCCCAAGAATTTCTTCCAGGTCTTTGTTAAGTTGAACGACCTCCTGCTGTCTGCGGATATTCGCTTGAGCAGCCGATGTCCGAGCATTCAAAGTGAATGAAGAGACAAGCGTACTGTCATCTGCAAAGCTGTAGATTGGATTGCCGGTCTTTTCCAGCAGATCGTTAATATAAATGAGGCAGATATTATAAAAACGGAATTTCTTTCCAATAAACCAAATTTAGATAATGAAATAAATGTAACTAAATCAATACAAAATAAGACTAAAAATAATAACATTATTTTCACAAAAGCAGATCAACAACAATATACAGACAAAACACTAGATTTCATTATAAAAGAAAATTTCAAAATATTACAAAAAGATGCAACAGAAAAATTCAAGAAAGATATTAGAACGGTGTTAGGGAACGCTTCTAGAATCATATCAGACAACCAAATCTCAAAATTAACAGTCATGAATCATTAACCCCCTCATATTTTTTAATTAGTCAAATTACATAAAGACAATTATCCCATTAGACCTACATATCGGCCCCAGCTTACAAACTCGCAAATTTCTCATAGAAACTAACATTAACTTTAAACCAACTTACACATACAGATACTACAATAAATATAAATTCAGTTCACCCTTTACGACAAAAATTGGTAGCTTACCACAGTATGTTGCATAGACTTGTAAGTGTCCCCTTATCTGGAAATGATTTTAATAAAAAATTAGATCTAATAAAACAAATTCCTGTTAACAATGGATTTTCTCCTACTACCATAGATTCAATACTGAACAAAAAATTAAAAAATAAAGCTATTTCTTTAGTATACCCAAAGGAAGAAAATTTGGATAAAAAATATCAAGTCTTAACCTATTTTGGTAACACATCAGAAAAAATTAAGAACAAGTAAATAAATATAATATTAACATAGCTTTTAGAACAAACAACTCGTTGGGAAAATTTATTAAAAATGCAAAAGGAAAACAAAATAGAACAAAAAAATCTGGAGTGTATCAGTTAAATTGTGGTTCTTGTCCTAAAAGTTACATAGGTGAGACAGGTTGTTCTTTCGAAGTTTGGATTTCAGAGCATAAAAGAAGTTATTTAAAAAAACAAAACCGATTCAGCTTACAGTAATCATTTAACAGAATCCAATTATCTATTTGACGACAAATTTAAAATTCTACACATACAAAACAAAGGAGTCAAATTAAACCTGTACGAAAATTTAGAAATCAATAGAATTAAAAATTCAGATATCATCTTAAATGAGCAGAAATATACCTACATACCCATGGTAACTCACTTTTGCTTAATTTGTACAACAATTAAAGTTCAGAATGGATTTCCCATCAATATATTATGTAGTAATAATTTTTATTACCTACCTACCTTGGGGTTTTTATTAAAACGTAACAACATTCCATTTAATTATTATTTTGTATCAGACGAAGCTACAGTGATAGCGAAACGCGTCATACAGTTTATGTAAAACAAAAATAAAATGGAAAGTGACAAAATCGGTCGTTCATTACATACAAATAATGTCATCGTTAACGAATTTTTAGCCGCTAATATAATTTAAATGACGTCAAACCTCGAGGAGGTCCTTTAAAATTTACTACATAGAGTAGTCTCGGTCTCAAGACTTCCCGAGAGACGACAGAACAAACAAAAAAACCATGTCATTTTCAGTGTCTATTTTCAGAAGATTCGTCTAAAATTTTTATTTTGTTTATTAGTTTTCGAGTTATAGTTGTTTCAGCGATGCTTCTTTTGATTTTCGCAGAACGATGGAAAAAGAATTCCGTGTGTTGATTAACACATTGCTTTTGGAAAAAAATACAGTCAGAACCCAAGAATGGCTTGAGAACTATTATGGCACATCTGCTCTGTTGAAAGCAACTATATGTCGACCGTTTAGTAACTTAAATGCGGTGCAGTCTCATCGGCGTAGCATATTATTTTTATTTCTTTGTCTCCCAATCGATATCCTCTCCCAGTTTTCTTTACTTCGTTTATAATTTCATCCATTATGATGTTAAATAAGATTGGGCTTGGGCTATCTCCTTGTCTGATTCCGGTTGTCACAGGTATTTTATTGCTTAATTTATTTGCCACTTTTACATATGTGTGTACAAACACCGGTGATGCACCCACCGAAGGAAGTTCAAATGGGGCAGTCACTCAAAAAACACAGAAAAAATCCACCATATTGTTCCAAATGACCGCAAAGTGAAAGAGATAGCTGATATCGTAAAGATATGAACAGAACGCGTAAGGCCTATTTTGTACGAATATTTGCATATAAAAAAGCTATCGGCCCGATGGGTGCTGCGCACTCTCACAAATGATCAAAAACAGCAACGTGTCAAAGACTTTCGCCCCGATAATACCATGAAAGTGACTTTCAAACTTCGAACTTAATTAATTTAAAAATTGCATGAACACTCATTTAACGGTGTTAAATATTCTTATATATTTCCAAAGTTATAAGAACATTTAAACACCGTTCCTTAAAATTTTCAATGAAAATACTTATAAACACATAAAACAGCACGTTTTTTTGGAACTTACGTCACATTTTTGTTGCAATTTAGCATTCTCAAGTTGTAACCCAGAGACCCTATCAGATCTAGAGTTTAGTTCACCTTGTATTTCTGTTTGACTTAATCTCAAATTTCTAGATTCCATCCTTAAACTTTTCAATTCTTCTTGGGCGTTTCTGTATTCAACTTTAAGGCGTTCACTAGCTGTAAACAAGTTTCTAAAATCATCCTAAAAATGTATTAATATATTACTTGATGAAACTTTAAGACATAAATATCGAGTATTGTAAACAACCCAAAAATAAGTCTATACTTCGAAAAAACAGCGGAAAAAAGACAATTTTAGGTTCATTATTATTCGGGTCGTGTGCAGGTCCTGTTTGTCTGTTCTTGTCTTTTCCTGAATACAAGTAATGATAAAGCTTAAATTTAGACATATGTTTTTTACATTACGTTTCAATTTGGCAGTGTAATCATCGCGTAACCTGAAATCACCAGTTCTAACCTTTAATTTTGAATGTTCGGCTCTCAAATTATTCAAATTTCTTGTATCTGTCCTCAAGCTCTCCTTTTCTAACTCACTATTTGAAACTTTAATTTCCAAACAATCATTTTTCTCTTTCAAACTTCTTATTTCTGACCGTAGATCCCTGTTTATTTTTTTCAAATTTTCTTGTTCAAGTTTTTGTTCCTCATATTCGCTGCTGAGCTGTTCGTGAATCGTCCTGAGCGTCACCTGATCGAGCAGAAGATCTTCTTGTTGAGCTTTCTGTTGCCCAATTTGCTTTGAAAACTAAACGTTTAATATTTAGTGAAATATAATAAAAACAGTGGGTTAAATTATCTAAAAATTTTTTATAATGTATTTTTTTTATGGGCATAGCATACGCGCTGCAGGGAAATCTCTAAAGCGCTACAGGAGCGAAGCGTGTGCGGAAAAAGCGATTTACGATGTAAATTGTTCTCCGTGAGGGATGAGGTTCTTATCTTCATACGGATGTGAAGTATTAGGGCGAACTTTGTACAGAAGTAACAGTTGTTATGGAGTGTAAAGCTTTCTAGTTCGAAATAATATTCCCAGCTTTTGAAAAGCTCTCTTTGTTACGTTTGCATCATGTTCATGCTCAGACATATTTGCTCCCAAATTAACACCTAGCAAATTGATGATACTAGAGGAATTGAGTGCCCCGACAACACTATGTCGGGGTCAGCAACGTTAACTTTTTTAGAAAAAACTGCCATTTGAGTTTTTGTAGCGTTAAATTTTACTTGATTACTGTCACCCCAAGATGCGAGTTTCTTCCAGGTCTTTGTTAAGATTAAAGATTTCCTGCTGTCTGCAGATATTTGCATTAGTAGCCGATGTTCGAGCGTTCAAAGTGAATGAAGCAATAAGCGTACTGTCATTTGCAAAGCTGTAGATTGAATTCCTGGTCCTTTCCAGCAGATCGTTCACGTAAACGAGAAAGAGAGTGGGATGGAGCCTTGGGGAACAACAACGTTGAATGTGACGGTACTAGGAAGAAATCCGTCGATTGCCACTCGAAACGAACGCTCTCTGAAGAAACCAGAGAGCCATAAACAGAATTTTTTAAACAGAGCGTCGTTTAGCCAACAATCCATCGTGCCAAACACGGTCAAATGCCTTGGATACATCAAGTGTAACCGCTCTAGATTCTCCAAAGTATTGGTCGCTAATGATATTCAATCCTTCAAGATATTTTAGAACATGCTGATTGATAGCCTCTTCCATGACTTTCGATATTATTGAAAGCAGCGCAACTGGTCGGTAGTTTGCCAAGGTCTTCTTGCCTTTTTTAGGTATTGGTGTAATTCCACCAGTAAGGAAATATTCCCTTTCTGTAGGATACGTTGTAAAGTCTACAGAAAACTGGAGTTAGTTCCCACACATATTTTTTGAGTATCGTGATAGGTATGCAGGCAGGACTGCACTATGCGAATAGTTAGTTGGTGGTGTTTTTTGAAATTTTAAATAAATCGTTACGTAAAAATCACCATCCAGCCGTTTTTCCACCACCAACATAATAAACACCCTGTAAAGTTACAAAATCAAACTTGGACAATCTATAGCTAGCCCAGTCGCCAGGGGTTTTGAGCTCTCATTAAATGTTAACAGATTGCATTTTGCCACACAAGTAGTTTTTTGGACGTAGAATACGATAAAAAAAGTTTTCTAAAGTTTGATTGATGTATGCTAAGCCCACAAAATCCAAAATAAAATCAAAAATTTGATTTTTTGGTAATCTCGAAAAATAGCACCACATGAAAGAGCGGGAAATTTTACAAAAAAATAGTACATTTTTTCGAGATATTTTTATTAGCGTGAGAATTTATTAAAAATTCGGATAGGTGATTCAAAAATCTGGCGCGCCAAACAGGTTAATTTGAAAGTCTTCACGCACCGCTCGAATGTTAATCGATATTACTTGTTTTCAGAGCGTAAAAAAAAAAATATAAAAGATAGCTTTTTGAAGAGGAGACTTTCCGCTTTCCGATGATACTAATAGTTTTTATTTTTGTTGCTTTGTAATTTGTAAAACTTCAAATCAAATTTTTGTTTGCATGATTTTAACGGGCATACAGTAATTACTAGGAATAAAAATTTAAACAAATGTGTCAGAAGAAGACACAGTGTGTCGAAACAATTGTCAGCAATAATATACATAAGTGGTAATCTTAAACATTTGTTTAAATTTTTATTCCTAGTTATTATGGATCTCCATCAAGTAACGGCTAAGTCAGTGCAGTACATACAGTAATTTACAAATATTTAATATAGTAATGAAAAAAAAATCCTCGTGCATATAGCATTAATATACTTTAAATTTCAATATAAGGATAATTAAACATACCCATATTGTCTGTGTTACTTAAGAATTAAGTTTTAACATATGAAAATTTGCCTGCTGTATTGCGCCGTCGGCAATTTTACGTTTAAAGCAGTACGAAATGGTCAAAAAAAGTCGGACATTTTTTTAGTTACAGATAAAATTACACTTGATATTAGAAAATCATTAAAAACTTAAAAAAAACTTTCTCTTTTTTTTGTAATTTTGCTGTTAAAAGAGTGTTCATGATAAACGTATTTTTTGCTTATTAATAATCATACAACTTAAACTTAAAAAAAAAATATATATATATATATATATATATATATATATATATATATATATATATATATATAAAGATAAGAGATAAAAGTCTAAGCTTTAAGTATAAAGTATTTATATTTTATTTAAACATCCAGGTATAAAAAAACAATTATTGAAAACACAAAAATTCTAAATACTCGAAATACTGAATCCGCCATTTTGAATTTTTCAAATCTGTCATCGGATTCGTAATCAGCGCCCCGAGAAACCCCATAATAGCCAATTTCAAAATATTTAAAGGTATACAGAAGCGTTAATTTAATCATAAATGAGGTTGCAATCCTGATTACCACATAACAGAAGGGGTTAAACCAGCCATTTTATTTTCAATATATTTTTTTTGAATTACGGTAAACCCCCAAAAAAAAATCTTTATACTATTTTTTTGTAAAATTTCCCGTTCTTTCACGTGGTGCTATTAGTTTTCAGATATCTTTTTTATTTTTAGAGATATTTGCGAAAAACTGAATTTTGCATTTTATTTTCGATTTTGTAGGCTTAGCGTACACTTTAGAGCAGCAAACTTTTTTTTATCGTAGTCTACCTCCAAAAAACTACTTGTATGCCAAAATGCAGCCTGTTAACATTTAATGAGAGGTTTTCATCCAAATTTGCCTCTGACGACTAGACTAAGCTAAAAATCCTTTGTTTCAATGATAGCCTCTGTTCAGAAGAACTACACTACAACAAAGTTTCACTTAATTTGACAGGGACGCCACTTTCCCACAAGATCCTAACAGGGTCCTTTATTACTATATTTATACCACTAACCTCATCTTTTTCTGCTACCAACTGACTGTTAGCTAACTGTAAAGCGGTTTGCTGAGTTTGTAAAGATTGCACTTGCGATTTTAACGTAGAAATATCAACCTTTAATGTTGCATTTTCATTCTGAAGAGTATCATTCAATATTTGTAACCCAGCAATATCCGCGTTGAGTTTATCGCATTGTTGACTCCATTCGGCGCTTATGGATTTTGCAACTTCTTCAGCCTAAGCAAAAAAATTATTCATCCTTTATAAAATGTTGTTCTATTCTAAAAAATTTAATACCTTACCTGTTTTAACGCATCTCCTTCCAAGTGACAAGATTTACAAGGTGTTTCCCTAATAACTTCTTTTTCTTTAAAAACCGAATGTATATATTTTGATATTTCTTGATTTTGGAGCATCTTTTCCACAATGATATTAATGTCATTATCAAGAATATCCAAGTTTAGGCCTAATTTATCCAAACTTGTTTTAAATTTTTCATTGCTAACCTGAAAAAGATACACTATAACAAACTCTATTTTTCCTACAGTTTAATGTTAGATAAATTAAATCTTATCTCAAAAACACCAAAACATAATCTTCAACAACTACAACAAAAAAGTTCTTTTATTATATATTACTTAGGGTGATAAGTCCCGAGACTTTCCGTGAGATGGCAGCACACACACAAAAAATATGACTTTCAGTTAGTGTCAACTCTCAGAAGATTCGTGTAAAATTTTTAAGATATTTTATCTATTAGTTTGCGAGTTACAGCTGTTTGAGTGACGCTATTTTTGATTTTTGCAAAACGATGGAACAAAAAGGAGTTCGTGTATTGAATAAACATTGCTTTTTGATGAGAAAAAATCCAGCTAGAACCCAAGAATCGCTTAAGAAGTGTTATGGGGCATCTCCTCCGTTGAAAGTAACTATATGTCGATGGTTTAATAAACTTAAATGCGGTGGTACAAGCACCGATGATGCACCACATTCCGGACGGCCAAATGAGGCACTCATTCCAAAAAAACACAAAAACACCAAACAAATCCACCAACCGGTCTGAATGACTACCAAGTAAGAGATAGCTGACATCGTGAAGATATCCACAAACGCAGGAGGCATATTTTACATAAATATTTTCGTATAAAAAAGCTATGTGCCCGATGGGTGCCACCCACTCTGTTGTAAACCAACTATTTCTTATTATTATATTAATATAATGTTTTGCCCTTTGGCTACGTCTATGAGTTTAATATAAAGCCATAGTTTAACAGTAATCAATTCTCAATAAAAGCTATACTATGTACACTTACTAATAGCTCAGTAAACAACTACTTTCTATAATTAATTATTTTCTTTGTAAACTTCTTGATGGTGTTGAGAAGAAGCCAAACTCTGTAATCATTAGGATGATATTTAATAGGTCAATATTTGTTAGCTAAACTTGGTAAATTTTAGAGAGTAAATGTATAAAATAATAGGCAGTCAGCTAGAGAAGACATTACATTATTATTATTCTTAGTTAATTAACAAAAGACATAAAAGGCATAATTATCAATAATAACATCAAATATTAAATATTATTATTACGAGTATTGATATTATATATTCATACCAAGCTAATAAGATTATAAAATTTACTTAATAAAACGTTAGAAGTTTTATCACGTGTTATTTTTGATCGACTTACGAACCAGTAAAGCAATGGTCGGTTACAACAACTCTCACAACTGATTAAAACAGCAACGTGTCGAAGATTGAGAACGCCGTTTGCCACTGTTTCGGCGTAATCCAAAGAAGTATTTGCGTCGATTCGTAACAATCGACGAAACATGAATTCCCCACTACACGCCACAGTTCAACAGTCAGTTCGTAGAGTGGCCAGACTGCATGAAAGCCGGCCGAAGCGTCCAAAAATACAAACATTAGCTGAAAAGGTTTTGGCAAGTATTTTTTGAGATGCGTATGGAACAATACTGATCAACTATTTTGAAAAGAGACGATCAATCACCGGAGACTATTACGTTGGCTTATTGGGCAGTTCGAATGGTGAAATCAAGAAAAAAAAGTCACATTTAGTGAAGAAAAAACTGTTGTTTCATCAAGATAATGCACCAGCTCACAACTCCATAAAATCGACGGTGAAATTGGACCAATTGGGTTATGAGTTGCCTTATCCACCAGATCTGGAGACTATTACCTCTTTCCAAATTTAAAAAGGTGGCTCTCGGGAAAGAGATTTGGCTCAAATGAAGAAGTCGAATAGGAAACTGAGGCTTATTTTAGAGAGCTCAACAAATCATACTATATGAAAGTATCCAAATGTTGGAAAATCGCTGGTATAAGTATATTGCTCTTGAAGGAGACTATATTTAAAAATATTTTTGGCAAAAACATTGTTTCTTTTTCAAAAGTCTCGGGATTTTCCACCTCACGTATAGTACCGATAATATTATAATAGATGGAGATTAAATATGTAATCAAAAAACTTATTTATTACATATTTATACAAAATGTTTCAAATACCTTTTCATTCACAAGATCCTTCTGTAACGTAGCAATAGTCTCAGCGTGAACTGAAGCCTGAGAAATTAACTCTGTGGCTTTTTGTTCAAATTCCTGCAACTTTTCAATTTGTAAGGCCAAACTTGCCGTTTCTTGAGTCAATTTGTAAATTTCTTTTTCATTTTTTTGTTTTTCTTCTAGATTTTTATCAAGTATTACGTCTTTCTCTTCAACAAATTCTTTCAGTTTAGTCACTTCTTTTTGTAAATTTGTGTTTTCTTTTTCTAATGAATTTACTTTTTCTTGTAGCTCAAGGCCCTGTTTTTCAGCTTTCCTGCCTTTTTCTACTTCAACCTTGAAATAAAATAAATAAGAGCGAAAAGTTTACACTTTAAAAATAAACTTTTTAATTTATTTATTGATATTGAAAATTCGAATGCAAATCTTTTTATTAAATGTGCAAATGTAACTAATGTTTGTATCTAAGATGTATTATTATAAATAGTGATACTACTTACCTGCAAGCTCTGTAACTGTTCAGAAACTTGATTCAAACATTCTTTTTTCTGCATCGTCAGCACGTTTTTTAACCATATCACATAACGTTTGAACTCTCTGTTTTTCCTTAGACAAACTGTCAATATTTTTTTCCAACTCTGTTATTTTCAATTTCTCATTTTGCAAATCCTGATTTTGTCTATCAGAAATCATTTTTAAAGAATCCATACTATTTTGTATCTTTCTATTTTCCTGTATTGCATTTTTAAACAAGTTCTCAAGTTCAACGTTTTGTTGAGTCAACCTGTCACAATTTTCTTGTAGTTGTTCACATTTCAATAGAAGTTTTTTCTTTTCTTTTTCAAGTTCTAAAATCTTTGAGGCACTTTCATGGAAACTATTTTCTTTTAGTGAATCTATTGTACTCAGCAATCCTAAAAATAAAAAGAGAAATTTAAATTGAACGGATTACTTAAAACTTAAGTATCAAAAGTTGTATGTTAATGTGCTAAAAATATATCTCAAGAGTAGCGCTGCAATGTATGAAATTGCTAATTAAAATTGGTTTAGATCAGTTGTTCCCAACCTCTTTTAACAGAGATCCTTTTTAGATTTTTCAAAACTGTTCGCGACCCCCTTTTCCCATCCGCCATATTGGATCAATAAAACAAAAAATAAAGGTACTCAGTATATATCACCACTACACCAAACACTTTATTTTTGCACTCGACGCGCGTTTCGCTAACCATGTTAGCTTCATCAGGAGCGATGATTGACGATTGATCATCGCTCCTGATGAAGCTAACATGGTTAGCGAAACGCGCGTCGAGTGCAAAAATAAAGTGTTTGGTGTAGTGGTGATATATACTGAGTAGTATCATTGTGCCAAGATTCCACATTCCCAACTTAGTAAAAAATAAAGGGTTTGAAAAAATATATTTTAGGACTTAGCAGTGATATTTTTTATAAAGCATTAATTCTATCTATCTATCTATCTAATGAGCCTCAAACATCTATTTTTGGACATAGGCCTCCCCTTCCCTTTTTCATTATTCTCTGTTATAAGCGATTTTCATCCATCCCCGTCCAGCGTGTTTCTTCAGGTCGTCCGTCCACCACATTTGTGGTCTACCTCGTTTTCGTTTATGCTCCCAAGGTCTCCACTGCAGGATCTTATTCCATCTGTTGTCTTTTTATCATAAAGTATGACCGGCAAATTTCCATTTAAGCTTGGCTATCTGTGTTGACACATACTTTTGTTCTGGTTCTTATTCATGTATTTTTCTTTTTGTTCATGAGTTTGATGCCTAACATTTGTCTCTCCATTGCTCTTCGTGTCTTCGCTATTCTATCGAAATTTTCTTTTGTAAACGTCCATGTTTGGGAACCATATCTAAGGATAGGTAATGTATATTGATCGAAGATCTTAGTTCTCAGGTACTGCGGATATTTTCTGTTTTTTAGGATGTATGAGAGTTTGCTAAATGACATCCATGCCAGTCTCTTTCTTCTTTTTATTTCCTCTGTCTGGTTGTCTTTATTTAGTTTTATTATTTTACCCAAGTATGTATATTCCATGACTTCTTCTATTTTCGTTTGTGCAACTGTGATGTTTAGTTCTTCCAACTCGTTGGTCATGATCTTTGTTTTATCAAAATTTATTTTTAAACCTATCTTTGACGTCTCGGTTTATAGTTCTTCCATCATCTTTTGCAATTCTTCCCTTTTTGCTGTTATTAGTACGATGTCGTCCGCGTATCTTAGGTGATTTAGTCATTCTCCGTTTATTTTGATTTCATATTTCTCCCATCGCATATTCTTAAAGGTGTCCTCCAGGGCCTGGTTAAACAGCTTTGGCGACATTATATCTCCCTGTCGGACTCCTCTTCCCACTTTTATTGGTTTAGTAATGAGGTCTTCTGTTATTTTAATGGTGAAACTTGCATTGTTGTATATGTTTGTTATTAGATCTGTATATCTGTAGTCAATTCTGCCATTCTGTAATGCATGTTTAACTGCCCAGTGTTCTACACTATAGAAGGCCTTTTCGAAGTCGATGAACGCCATATACAGGAGGATCTGGTATTCTGTTGCTTTTTCAATTAATATTTCCATTGTCAAAAGGTGATCGCAAGTGCTGAAACTCCTTCTAAATTCAGCTTGTTCTCTTTTCTGGTAGCTGTTGAGCTTGTAGTTAGTCTATTTGTCAGTATTTTCATACATAGTATTAAGCAATGCTATTGGTCTGTAGTGTTTCAAATCTTTTCGGTCTCCCTTCTTAAACAGTAATATAGTTATGGCTTCGTCCCAGCTAGTTGGTATCTGCTTTGTACTGAGTATTTTATTCATAAGGGTGTGTAATGCTTTTCTTGTTGTTTTTCCTCCGTTCTTCAGTATTTCTGCCGTAATTCCGTCTCTTTCAGGCGATTTATTGTTTTGCAATTCTTTTATATCTCTTTTTATCTCATTGTTACTGATTTCGGGTTGTAGATCAGAACTCACGTTTTTTATTTTATTGTTTAAACGGTTGCGGATTTCTTGTGGTGGTTCTTGTTTTATGCTGTATAGATTCATGTAATATTCTTGCGTTATTTTTATTATCTGCTCTATGTTGTTGGTTTCTACTCCTTCTTTGTTTTTTACACTGTTTAACTGAGTTTTTCCTAGCTATGGTTTCAAGCATTTCATACTTTTGTTTTACTGGATTATTTGTTCTATTTTGATTTCTTGTTTTCTTCTTTTGATTTCCTTGATGTTTTTTCTAATTGTTTTGTTAATCTCTGTATATTCTACTAAGTTTCTTTTTCCTTCTTTTAGTTCTTCTTTTATTCATTAGCTCTTTTGTATGTTGAGAGATATAATTGTCGTCCTTTGATGTTGCCGATATCACTTTCGCGGTTTCTTTTCCAGCATTAAGTAGTGTATTAGTTAATATTTTGTTTATCTCGACAATCTTTTCTTTATATTTAGCCGAGTTATGCCTAAGCTCTTCCATGTCTAATCTTTGTTTTTGGTTCATTTTCTTTCTAGATTCAAATAAGCTGTTAATTTGGATCTTTGCTCTTACAAGTCTTTGATCGCTACCAGTCGAAACTGGTTAAGCACTGTTATGTCTTTAACGATAGATTTCTGTATTGAAAGCATGTAATCGATTTCATTTTTGGTGTTGCCGTTGGGGCTTGTCCACGTCCACTTCCTCTGTGGTTTCTTGTAGAAAAAGGAGTTAATTGCAAAGAGTCTTCTCTCTTCCAAATAGTTTATCAGAGTAGATCCTCTTTCGTTTCTTATGCCATTGCTATACTTTCCCATCCTAAGTTCCTCTTGGTTTGGTCTTTGTCCCAATTTGGCATTGAAATCTCCTATTACTAGTGTTAGGCGGGTCTTTCTTTCTTCTAGTGCCGATGTTACTTCCTCATATAAGGCTTCCACTTCTTCATCAGTGTATGTGGTAGTAAGTGCATACACTTGTATAATTTTCAGATTTATTCTTTTTAATTTAAGTATGATAAATGCTACTCTGTCTGATAAACCTTTCAGTTTGTATGTGTTTAGCGATCTTTTTATTGATGATGAAGCCTACTCCATTTTTGTTGTCTTCTGGGTTATCCTTAAAGTATTTCCATTTCCACATTTCCAGACGTCAACTGGATCTTGTTTTCTCCTTTTCATCTGACCTCAGCCAGACCTACTACATCCCACTGGATCCTGGACAGTTCTTCCTCTAGCTCATTTATTTTTGCGTCTTCGCTCATTGATCTTATGTCATATGTTCCGATGTTAACTTTTGTCGAATGTTTCCCTCCTCCAGAATCCTTGAGGCAGACCGGTGTGGGATTGTGAGTAGTTTACTCTACCCACCTGGGGTATTCTTCCGATTGTTTTAGTACTCGACATATGCAGGGGGTGGTTTGACATTGAAACGCCTGAATTGGCGAATTATATTTTAAGCCGCCCTAATTAATTATTAAGTATTAATGATTAATGTGATGATTTGAGTTTGCATCTGCTTAACAAGTGATACATGTTCTTAGTTGAGTTTTTGTCAAGGCCAATCTCATGTCATCTTGAACATCCAGCTTATTCCTGACTTTTGTCTTGACCTGCAGAATAGCAGAACATCCACTTTCGCAGAGGCAAATAGAAGCAAATGGCACTAATATTCGAAAAGAAAGCATGGAAACTTTAGGATACGAATGACGCATAGCACGCCCAAATTGAGGTAATGATTTTTCCTGAAATAAATCACGCGCTGAGGAGTCATTTCGTAGCTCCAAAAATTCATGCTGCACTTCCTCGAGAATGTCGGTAACTTCCAAAAATACATGAAATAGGTTTCATACTAATGCAGCTTCTTGTTGAGAGAACTCCAGGAAATAACCTTGTATTTCAGATTCAAGGGCTTGAAGATGGTTACTAATTTATTTTCTTAAATTATCTACAATTCCCGTCTCCGATTCTTCGCTCTTGGTTCAAAGGTGTTCAAACATGGTAAAGTTTCCAAGATTTACTTTACGGCGCCAATATTGCAGCTTTAATACGAACGCCTGGATATTATCTCTGAAGTGAATAATGTGCGGTTCCTTACCCTGCAGTTTAAAATTTAGCTTGTTTAGCTGATCTAAGATATCAGATAAATAAGTCGGATTTCGCCAGGCATAAGGAGAGGTGCGTGTGCCAGCCGTCCACTGATTACGTCGAATATCTCGTATGTTCCAAAGCATAAATAAATTATTAACATTTTAACACCTATCTTTAAATTTTAAAATTTAATTTTGGTATTTAAAATTGACAAGTTATAAATTATAAATATCTGGAGGTGGAGTTATCGAGTGATAGGAATATATATAAAGAAACGCAGACACAATCAACGAAAGCTCTGAAAATATCCGGATGTCTTTGATAGACAGTATGGAGGAACAAATACATGAACCTCGACAGCAAAATAAAAATTTATAAGGTAATAGTATGTCCCGTGTTAACTTATGTTATAGAGACACGTGCTGAAACCAAAAGAACTAAACAGAAAACCTGAACAACCAAAATAAAGACACCGTGCCATATTAGGAATTACGCATAATGATCGACAAAACAACACATCTATTAGAAACAGATCCCAAATTCAAGACATTGTCAAGTGGTCTAAAGCAAGAAAACGACAATGGAATGAACACATGGACAGGATGGAAGAACACAGATTGGCTAAAATATGCAAAACAAAAAAGCCACCTGGAAATCAATTACCTTAGAGACCCCCTAAAAGATGGATGGAAAGTTGGGCTTCATCCTCCGTGAAATGAACAGGAGAAATCCTAAAATAAGTAGAAGAAGAAAACTGATAACCTGCGATCCCCTAAAAAAGCCAAGGTGACCCCGTCGTGGGTCACGACCCACCGGTTGGGAACCATCTAAACTTTAGGTGGTCGTCTTTTACTTACTTTTGTTTTCTAACTCTAATTTTAAAGCTCTAGCTTGTGCATTATTAGTCAACTGTTCAGAAAGACTATTGTCACCAGAATTTGATTCTTCATGGTCAGAATCGACTGTAATATTACCAAGACTGCTTTCTTGAAGAGCAGACCTTGTAACTTGCTGAAGCTGAACGTTCTCGTCAACTAGTTCTTGAATTTTTTCTCTAGCTGCATCGCGTTCCTAAAGAACATTTAAATAATTTGAATATATAAAAATCAATCTTTAAAAAAAGCTGATATACTTTACCAGCATTATTTCGTTTATATTTTGTTTGCAGGACAACAGATCTGCTTCCAGTTCTAAAACCTGATCAGCCCTCTGTCTCGCTCGTACTAATTGCGATTCCAACATTTCTGAAATTGAAATAAAAATAATTTACATTTGTATTTGAATAGTAGATATAGAAAATGATAGAATAAATCAGTAATTCAATAATAAGACTAATTAATAATAACATAATACGCTTCAAGGCTAAGATCAAAAAGAAAAAATACTAACTACTAAAAATATGTTTATATCAAACTGAAATGACAGTTCCAATGGAACTAATGTTAGCATCAAAATGATAAATCCTTACCTCTAGTTTCCAAAAGTACCCTGTTATCCTCCCTAAGCTCATCAACTCTCACTTTATAAAACTCAGAATCGGCTAATCTCTCCCTGTATCTTTGCACCTCCAATTCGAGTTTGTCAGCCCTTTCAGCTCTTTCTCGCATGGCATCTACTTCATCTCTGTATGCTTTAGCTTTACGAGCCTCAGTTAACAAATCACTATTCTAAAAAAAAAAAAAGATATGTAACATTTTAAATAACCTGCTTATAATTTTAAACTTACTTCTGCCTTTAATTTAGTCACCAGATTTGTAGCATGTTCCAGTTCCTCTTTGTATTCTGCCAAAATTTCAGTTTTTTCCTCCCTAAAAATAAAAAGTTTTTCAGTGTTTCATTGATATTTCAATGGTTTTCTGATATCCTCTGTTCGTTAAACAACAAGAAAATCTAAAGAAAACACTTACAGTTCTTGCCTTAGCCTTCTTAACTTTGATTTCCAATCAGCTAATTCAACAGCCCAATGATTGGACTCGACACCATCTTGGCCAGTCTTTGTTGTACTAACAATATTTTCTTGTCCTAAAAATTCAAACAATTTAAGAATACATCCATTATATTATAATTGATGAGGTTTTAAAGTTAAATTTGTAATTTTTTTACTAATATTCATTTAAGGGAACATTACACTTCCTCGGGTCGGAAAAATCGACTTTTAAGAAAGTTTCCTACTGGAAAGTATTATGTTTCAATAATATTCTCTGAAAAATTCAGAGGAAAATTTCAAATACTATCGAAGTTATAGACGATTATAGTGCCAAGTGTAAGGCAGGCCAAATCGACCCCGCGGCGTGCCAACTTACCTTTCGGCCGTTTACAAGGGTTTTGCTCTACCTGCAACATCTGCTGCTACGACATCTGCTGCTACTTTTATGATTCTAAGAATGATAGAAGCAGGTAAAAGAAGAGCTTACTATAATGGGTATAATATCTTTTCAGTTTGAGGCAAAACCGTAGCTCCAAAACAAATGGTACGCTGGCTTGCTCAGTTCGAAAATATCGCTCGCAGGGCTAATATCACTCGGTAAATGTCTCGGCTAATATTATGCAAAATGGTTAAAAAATACGGGAAATTTAATTCCGCAGCAAGTGTGCAAACCACGTAAAAGACAGTTTTATGGTAATCGATTTTCAGATAAAAGTAATTCTACAATACATCTGCAGAAAAAATTGTATAAACTTTTGATTTGAGTCCAAGTACTGATCCGACTTTTAGTTACTGTATAGTACAATTTTTAGTTTTTACAATTTTACAACAAAAGTTGAAGTGTAAAGTTTGTGATGGAGACGGGAAATTTTTCAAATGAAACGAAAGAGGAGTAGGATTTAAGCTTTATGCTGTGTGAATGCGACGATATACTCATTGACTCTAACCCCAAAATTGGGAAAGTATATGAAATTAATAGACGTTTCATGTTTGTAATGAGATTACTCGGCTGTGGAATCGCTGGAGTGAACAATTTTTGCGGCCTAATGAATTTAGGAACGGACTTTTATGAAACAACTTATTATAAAATCATCGAAAATATTAAAATCGCAGTTGAGGCTGTGTTCAGAGTTGTTACAAATAAAGCCGCCAATGAAGAAAAAGATAAAAACAAAGCAGCTGGAATGCTGGAAAACGAGGCGTATGAGGAGTCGGAAGGAATTTTGTATGCAACAGGCATAGCTGATTGAACGTAAGTAGATTTTATGTGTGAAAATTCGTTTGTCAAAACTTTAAACGCGTTTTTTTCAAGACAACGTTTTTGTAATCGGCACGATAACTTAAAAACCATTTAACCGATCGGTCTGAAATTTTAATATGTTCTTCTACACAACAATAGCCCCAGTATAAAAACTGGAACAGAAAAAGATTGGTTAATTTTTTCCTCAATTTTTAATATTTTCTTTATGAAAAAAAATGCTATTTTTAAAATCGCCAACTTTGGAGGTCCACCATTTTGTGAATTTTTGCTCAAACGAAATAATTGTAGTCTATACTGGGGCTATAGTCCTACTTTTTCTAAGGATACTTTTTTTTCACACGTTCCAGTGAGCCGCAATCGTGCACTCCAGCAGATCAAAATTTTCAAAATAGCTTTCATGAGGCTGCAAAAAAACCGTATAAAATATAATTTAAAAAATTATGTAAAAGTTTTTTTTGTTATATTTGAAGAATTAAAATATATGACGGAAAATTTACGGACTCAAAAAATGTTTTTTTATTAATTGATCAGTGTCATAAAAATTATTAAAATTTTCGACTGAGAAAGCGTAATGTTTCCTAAACACATTTCCTACCTAAATCTGTGACCCACTGTTGCAACAACTTATCTCGCTCTAATGTCAAAGTACGAATATGTGAGAACAGGCTTTGTGGAGCCTGTTCAGTCCAGTCAGCAGTTAAAACTATGTTTTGTCCGTATGTTACCTAAAAATAATAAAAGAAAGTCTGAAAAAAGGCGAAAAGATATTTGTAATTTTGCCAAAGTGCTAAAAAAACAAATTTATACAACCAAGACCTTAGGCAATAAGTTTTTCACTTGAGGTAGGAAAGTTAAGGTTACTAAAAATTTCTCATAAAATTGTATCAAATTTAGTATTCCGGTCTGCGATCGTCGACATTGAGTGTAGAATGTGGAATCTCGCAAAAATCTATTCTGGGACCGCTTCCTTTTTTAATATACATCAATGACCTTGTTGGCAACAAAATATCAGGCGAATTTACGCTTTTTGCCGATGACACCTCCGTTGTATGGCATAATAAGGCTATTGAAACCCTTAGATCAATCATTTCCATTGACTTATTGGAAGTTAGGAAGTGCTGTAGTGCTAACTGATTGGTTTTTAATGTCGGTAAGACACGTTATTGGTTTTGGATGCGGTATGCCTGTTCCAGTTAGGGTCCTCATGAAGCACTCATTAATATATGAAGACAGAAAATTGTTTAACCATTTGCCGACTTACATCAAGACTGCTAACTCACGTAGAGTGTTTCGGAAGTGTCGTAAAAAATTATTTATTAACAAATCATATTATGAATTGGGTGAGTTTTATGCTAATTTGCTTGCGTGACCATCTTTGTCTGTTGTTGGCTTCCGTCCCGCTTGAACGTGAAGCACTTGTGTTGTGTTGGTTTGTATGCTCCTTTTTCCCTTGCTAATGGCAAATAAGTATTACTGTATTAGTTTTATATACTAGTGTTAATTTTACTCTGACTAAAACTAGTTCTGTGTTAACTAGGTATCTTGCTGTTTGTCCATGGTATATCGGATGTTGCGTGTTCTACATCTTGGCTTAATATATATTTCGGTTTCAGGTTTCTTTATTATTTATTTTGTGTAGAGTTAATTTGTTTGTGTTTTATTTTTTGTATTATAACTATGTTTTTGTATTCCTTAGATTTAATATTCTTTATCGAAGAAAAACCATCCATTTTTTATAGCAATAAAGTAACATTAACATTATCTCAATTTTGTATGGAACAAAATTATTTTCAATATAACAGTCAATTTTATGTTCAGAAAGAAGAAACAGCTAATTTATTCATGAATAAGTTTGAATCCGAAGCCAGTCAAGAATTTGA
>CM032454.1:171182568-171240068 GCA_019049505.1 Pachyrhynchus sulphureomaculatus | reverse complement strand
TTGCGTAGAATGCTAGTTGTTTCTTGACGAAGAATTTCAGCAGTGTCTACATTCAGTTCGGTGATTGCCTTCTCAACTCCACAGATTATGTTCTCAACTGGGATGCGTGACGGAGCAATAGCGAAGTTGAAACCCTTGGCTAGTGCTTTTTCAGCTGCTGGAGTGAGCAGTTTGTCTGACAGGTTGTGTACTATGGTAGGACTATCTTGATGTCTTTCTGCTAGTGTGTTTTGTTGTTTCCGTAGTAGCACAGAGACCTTGGCCTTTTGCCTTTCAGTTCTAATGGAGAAGTCTGTGTGACATATACTACAAAAGCATTTCTCCCATATGTAAAAGGCATCACAGACAAAATAGGAAGACTTCTAGGAAAACACCAAATTGAGACCATTTACACAACCAACCAAAAAATTAAAGATATTCTACCTACACCAAAAGACATTATAGCCTTAGAAGACCAAGGCGTATATGAAATTCCGTGTCAGGACTGCGGTCTTTCATACATAGGCCAAACAAACAGGAAAATTAGTGCCAGAAGAGACGAGCACAAAAACGCCGTAAAACAAAAATCCACCACCTCCTCTCTAGCACAACATGCACACAATACCGGCCACAAAATCGATTTTGACAAAACCAGAACCCTACAAAAAAGTAATAACCTATCCACTAGGATAATCAAAGAAGCCATAGAAATAGAAAAGAGGCCCAACAACTTAAATAATCGGGATGATAGCCAACGTTTACCGAACTCTTGGAAACATATTCTATCCCAGTACCAAGTCCAACCAAGAGAAACAATAATTCAACCATATGTTACTTCACCAACACAAACATTACAAAGAACCACAGGACCGACAACGCGCAGCCAAAGCCGAGCCTCTATTGGCCAGATCCGTCCGACCAATAGAAACACTCCCGAGTACATAAAACCGGCACACTCAGGGCCAGTCTCGACATTCAACGCCAAGACACCGACCAGTGATCAACGCTTTGAAAAAGATGGATGAGATTCCATCGAAACGTCAGCGAAACCGTCCATCAAGGGACTTCAAGCTAACACGGGATACCCGAAAAACCATTACTACATATATATATATATATATATATATATATATATATATATATATATATATATATATATATATATATATATATATATATATATATATATATATATATATATATATATATATATATATATATATATATATATATATATATATATATATATATATATATATATATATATATATATATATATATATATATATATATATATATATATATATATATATATATATATATATATATATATATATATATATATATATATATATATATATATATATATATATATATATATATATATATATATATATATATATATATATATATATATATATATATATATATTATATATATATATATATATATATATATATATATATATATATATATATTTATATATATATATATATATATATATATATATATATATATATATATATATATTTTTATATATATATATATATATATATATATATATATAATATTATTAATATATATATATATATATATATATATATATATATATATATATATATATATATATATATATATATATATATATATATATATATATATATATATATATATATATATATATATATATATATATATATATATATATATATATATATATATATATATATATATATATATATATATATATATATATATATATATATATATATATATTATATATATATATATATATATATATATATATATATATATATATATATATATATATATATATATATATATATATATATATATATATATATTATATATATATATATATATATATATATATATATATATATATATATATATATATATATATATATATATATATATATATATATATATATATATATATATATATATATATATATATATATATATATATATATATATATATATATATATATATATATATATATATATATATATATATATATATATATATATATATATATATATATATATATATATATATATATATATATATATATATATATATATATATATATATATATATATATATATATATATATATATATATATATATATATATATATATATATATATATATATATATATATATATATATATATATATATATATATATATATATATATATATATATATATAGTTCAGGTTAAATATTCAGAATTCCACCTTTTGTACACGCGAAGAAAATAAGACCCAGTATGTCTCCATACCATATAATCTGAAATATAGCAGGGGCTCAATAATCTATTTAATAAGGTAGGCCTCACCTTAGTCTATAAGTCATCAGACAATCTGAGGAATATCTTAGAAAATTCCAAAGATAATATTCCTAATTGTTAGAAAAGTGGAATATATGAAATTAGTTGCAATGATTGTGACAACAAGTATGTTGGGCAATCAAAAAGGTCAATTAAAACGAGATTTAAAGAACATTTAGCAACTTAAAATACGGTAGAACAGAAAAGTCTAGCATTGCCAAATATGCCCTTGAAGCTGATCATACTGTAACATTAGATAACCTAAGATTAATTAAAAATGTATCTGTTAGAAGACTGTTGAATGCATACGAAAGTATTGAAATTATAAATTGTAAAAGTAGTTTAAATAAAGAGAGAGAGCTTATTCCTTATAGTCCCCTCTACTAATTACTTGACCAGAACTGAAAGCCTCATCTATGCCATTAGTTCCGCCTGAGTAATTCAGGTGTTAGGCTAAGTATAAATAGGGTAGATTTGTAGTTTAGGTTTAGTCAATCATCGCTCCTGATGAAGCTAAACTGGTTGGCGAAACGCGCGTCGGGTGCAAAAATAAGGTCTTTGGTGTAGTGGTGATATATACCGAGTAGTGACAATAAAGTACTCCTTAAGAAAATCATCAAAAAAATAAGTAAAAATACAATATTTGGTAACATTTTTCGTCAGTCATTTTTACCTGTTTAATACATTCCACTATATCATGCTGAGCTTCTTCATCTAATTCCTTTATTTTAGTAATAAATATCTCTTTTGTGGGACCTTGTACAGCACATCCTAATAACAACAAAATCAGTAATTTTAACTGTCCTAAAGCCGGCTGAGATGCTGGAGCTCTCCCTAAAAAACAAAAACTCATTAGAAATATGGATGTAAAAATTTTACAGAACAATCTGACTAAAATAATACTTTTTAAGACTAGTGAACCTAAAAATTAGTGTTTACTGTAATTATAACTTTGGCTGTCTCTCTAGATGCTTTTTGACTGCCCCACAATCTTATTAGTGCAGCTGTAATGAGACAAAATAGTGCAGTAAAAAAAGGTCAAAATAATGATGAGGTAGGCATAGTTTAGATACAGCAATATTATGATTTTATCCTCTCTGGGGTATCACCAGGAGTATTTTCCCGAGTTTTGGGCTTTGAAAAACTTAAGCTCTTTTGATTTTAAACAATTTAAGTTTTCAAAACGCGTTTTATTAAGCTTAAAATGTAAATAACTCCGGTTATTTAAGTCAAATCAAGACAAAAACAAACCAGTAGTGAAATTTCCAACAAATCCTCGTTAGTTTTAAGTCGCTCAAGTACGTACATAATCTAGAAAATTGAAAAACTGACGAAAGCTATTTTTTTTTTTTCATTTTATTGTTCAGGTCGACTAAGTGACCGACTAACCGATCGGCGCTTGAAAACTTTCAGAAAATATACCTGTTATTATAGCAAAAAAAACCCTGAAATTTGTTATCTAAAATTTGAATTGCCCACCATTTTATGACACTTGGTCCAAAATGGATCTTTTTTTTTCAAAATTTAGGTCTCAATGCCACCTTTCCGATGCCATTAGAAAAGTTTTTTTTTGGAGTCATTTTAACCATTTTTTTTAGTGTTCCGTACGGAACACTTATAAGATCACTTCGGTGTCTGTCTGTCTATCACACCCGATTTTCTCCGAAACTATTTGATATAGAAAGTTGAAATTTGGTAATAATATAGGAATTGATGGCCTCATCAGAGCCAGGTAGTTTTGAGAGTTAAATTTTGACTTAAGGGGTTAATTTTGGGGGGTGAAATCGGAAGTGAAAAAAAAATTTTTTTACTAAGTCATCGAGTGTGGTGTCAAATGAAAGCTTGTGAAAACACGAATAAAAAATATATATATAATGTAATACACGCGCGCGCTTTTCTTTGTATTATTTTTAAAAAATCGCGAAAAATCGCTGTCCCTCGCCTTATCTCGAAAAGTACTTATAAAAAAATTTTGAAAAAATTCTGGAATATTTTCCACGGGGTGTAGATTGAACGAAAATTATCACGAGTGCATTACCTTTAATAATTTATCTGGTATATAAAAAAAAAACAAAAATTTCAAGGTCATCAGATTTCAGTAAAGATTGGAAACAAACTTTGTTGAAAACTCATTTGGGGTGTGTTTTGTAAAGTCACTGATCATTTTGTACCTCTGTAACAAAATTTTTTATTTTAAAAGCAATCAAAGTACGGAACACTAATTGTGCAAGTTCAACTTGCACTTGACCGGTTTTTTTATTAATCAAATAACATTTTGAAAAAAAATTCTTAACAATAATGAAATTTTTTATTTTTTAATAAAGGTCTCTCGATTCTCCATCAGATGTGATAAAAGTTTTTCCATTTTTTTTTCCAAAATGTCTGAAAAAACGCATTTGTAGTTATTTAATTAATAAACAAATGTAAAAAAAACGGTTAAAATGGCTCAAAAAAAATCTTTTTTAATTGCATTGGAAAGATGATATCGAGACCTAAATTTTGAAAAAAAAAAGATCCATTTTGAACCAAACGACATAAAATGGCGGCAAATCAAATTTTAAATAACAAATTCAATTGTGCCCACTGGGTTCAATATTTTTGTACCAAAATTTCAGGGTATTTTTGCTATAACAAAAGGAATATTTTCTGAAGCCGATCGGTTCACTCAGTCGACCTGTAAAAAAAAGTTTTTTGCCGGGCTTTTTCAATTTTGTAGGTTATGTACGCACTTGAGCGACTTTTGTTATTTTTTTGGCTCGATCTGACTTATATAACTGGAGTTATATAACTTCAATTGTTTATAAACAAAAGAGCACAAGTTTTTCAAGGTCAAAAACTCTGGACAATACTCCTGGTAATACCCCAGAGAGGATAAAATCATAATAGTGCTGTATTTAGACTATGCAATTCCAATGCTTTTTTTACTACACTAAAAGGGTTGCTGAGGAGGAGTAATTAATCTTCAAATTCATAGACCAATATTCACAGAAAGTGGTAACTGTCATCTAAGGAGATGTTGAGTCCTTTTGACTGGACAAAAAGGTCACAAAATTCGAAGGTCCAGTATTTACTGTGATTATAACTTTTGGGTGTCCCCTTAGATACATTTTGACTGCCTCATAGCCCTATTAGTAGAGCTCCAATGAAACGAAAGGATTACTGAAGAGGACTAATTAGTCTTCAAATTCATAGACCAATATTCACAGAAGACAACTGTCAATTAAGGAGACTTTGAACCCTTTTCCTGGGCAAAACTCTTAATTCCTGCACTACAATTCAGCTAATATTCAAAAAACTCAAGAAGACTGCTAAATAACTACTGACCAGTAGCACTGCTTTCCATAATATCAAAAGTTATGGCAAAGGCTATCAATCAGCATCTTTTAAAATATCTAGAAGGATCTAATATTACTGGTGATCATTAATATGGCTTTTATAAGCAATCATCAACAGGAGATCTTTCAATTTCTGAAACACATGTGTGGAACAATGCAATTGAACACTATGGAGATTTTCAAGTGGTTTCACTTGAAATATCCAAGGCATTAGACCATGTTTGGCATGGTGGATTGTTCACTAGGATACACTCTTACCGGATGGCTAAAAAGTTTTGTTTATTTATGGCTCTCGTGTTTCTTCAGAGAGCATTCTTCATAAGTGGTAGTCGACAGATTTCTTTCTAAAATCTTCACTATCAACGCTAATGTGCCCCAGAGCTATATACTGTCTCCTACTCTGTTTTTCATTTACATTAACTATCTGCTGGAAAAGACCAAGAATCCAATCTACAGCAATGCTGAGCACAGTATGCTTATTTCTTTTATTCACTTTGAATGCTCAAACATCAGCTGCTCATGTAAGTATCCACAGACAGCAAGAAATGGATCCACATAACAAAAACCTAGAAGAAATTCTATCTTGGCATAACAGTAATCAAGTACAATTTAATGCCAGAAAAACCCAGGTGATAATTTTTTCTAAAAAAGTTAATGTTGCTGAACGTGCCATAATTATGTTGGGACACTCCATTCCTCCAGCTTCGTCACTTAAGTTGCTGGGTCTTAACTTGGGAGAGAGAGCTTTTCAAACCTTGAGAATATAATTTCGAACTAGAAAGCTTTACATGTGTCATTTCTATAAAAAAGTATGAAAAAATACTACAAGAACTTTAAACATTTGTAAGATTAAAGATGCTATTTCAAAGTTTTTAAAAATTTACCTAATGTTACACAGTCTGGAAGCGTAATAATCACTTGCCCCAACTCATCTTCATAAATACTCTTAATATTTCTTATAATACAGTGAAAAATTTTTATTCTAGCTGCAGTTACATGAAGTCCTTGTAAACTTGCTATTGTAGGCACTGGAAGGGACGGTTCTGGATCAATTTTTAACAAAACTTCATTGATTGCTTGTCCATCAAAAAATGTCTCGTATACTTGAAGGGTATCTGGTTTTTTCACACAAGTAGAAAGCTGTAATGAAAGTAATAACTTTTCATTGAAAATTAAAGTAAATAAGGGTGTAACTTTAAGGAGGATATAGCACTGTAAACAGTATCTTTCCTACACTCAATCTGTTAACTTTGAAGTAAAGAAATAGAGTTGGTAAAAATTAGCTTACCCATTTGACTAAGGGGCCGCCCAAAAAATCTTCAATATCACTTGCAGAAGCTGCCATTTTACCACTTTAAATAACAATTTTTAAGATACACCTTCAAAGATAAAAAATTTTAATCCATGTTGATAACTTGATAATAAAATTAAGTTAAAAAAAACTAATACAACTCGACGTTTCTTGAAAGAAGCACTTGATGATCTGAATTTCGAATCGCGGTAGGCGGTCATATACCTTTATTTCTTGCTCATTTGTTTATTGTTTTCCTTCTAAAAGAAAAGAAAAATGTTCTCACGGTTCAAAAACCCAGTAAAAAAGATCATCGGAATTGTATTAACGCCTCGAGAAAAAAACGGGATTAAAAAGTTCGATATTCACAGCTAAAACGCACCGTAACTAAACTGTAAAACCTATTTTTCATCCCAGTTTATTTGTTTTTATTTTTTTCAAAACAAGAAATCACTGCTTGCTTATTCGGCCATTTTGCCAATTTGTCATCCTGTTTTAATATCTATTTCGATCTTTATCTTTCTTCCTTTTACCGAGTAACACTAGTAACAGCGAAAATGGCTTTAGGATAACTAGCCCGTTTAGTAAATGCCTAAATTGTAACTCCTTAATTTCGCATTACTTAGTTGCCAACCGAAATCATTTTTATACCAAGTAAAACTTAAAAATCCCCTAACAAAGTCAAGAGGGCGAGATAAGAGCTCCACGGTGTTTGCCACGATGGTTTTAAATTAATTTGCAAGTTAAATAAACTAAACTATGTGAAAAGTACACGTTTTTCCGCTCGGAATGGCTAGTGGTCTGTTATACAGGGCGATATACGTCCTCGTGCATAGCGTATTTACAGTTTTCGAGTGTATATACCGTGCGCTCGAACGAATAAGCGCTACATTTGTTGATTTTTGTCACGAGTTTTGTCTTAATCAAAGGACTAATTATTTGAAAAATGAAATTAAAAAGAGTAATAAACTGCCGAAACATTTAACGATACTATTGGGAAATGAGGAACCCTCTTATAAAGATTTAGCCAATTTTGTTGTGTGGTGTTTGGCCAATCAGATTGTATTTCTTAGTTTTTATAATTATAAAGGTAAATATAAACTAAAAAAGTTCAATACAAAGTAGTATCCAGAAAGGTATACCGTATTTATATTCTAATGCTTATTTAAATTAAAAACTGAAAACATTTTTTATGGAGTGCCATTTTGGTCCCCTGCTTTCAGATTAAAAATTTAATCGAAAAAATATATCACTCAATATTGAAACAAGAACAAGAAATTTAAGCGCTTTGATATTTAAAATTTTTTTATATAATTTATCGGTTTAAGAAAACACCAATATAATTGGTTATATATCAGTAGGTAGAAGTCATCCAGACCTGTGAAGTTCGATAGGATGATGCAACATGTGATAGTTGTTAATATATAGTAAACAAATTTTAAATTCTTGTATACTACTGCTTCTGATTTTTATTTTATAGGTCTGATTTTTAGAGAACACACTTTCCAGTACTTTAAATTATTACAAACTTATATGTTATGCCCTTTTTTAATCGTTTGTGTCCATAAATTTTGATTGTAGTTTATAGAGCCGTGGCCACAAATATTTAAGTGTAAATATTAAACTATTGTAACTCACAAAAACACAGCTAGACTGTGACCTAAATGTATGATTGATCACAGCTGTATACAATTCTGGACACCATTTTTGCGACTGTGAAATCCAAAAAAGGGTTTGTTTGCATGAAATATCATAAAGCATCTTTAAATGTATTGAGGATCTGAATTTTATTTTTAAAAATAAAAAAAAAAATTAAAAATTTTATTAATACAATTAGTTCCTAAAGTCAAAAAAAAATGGCACTCTAAGGAACCTAACAATTTATTTTTTTAAAGTAAAAAATTATTAAATTAAAGCTTACAAATGTCTAGAACAGTATAGGTCAAAATTATGATAAAATAAGTTTGCATTTGATATATATTTTTTATTATAAACCGATAATGCTATTTTTTAGGTACTTTACAAAAACACCAAGATAAGTTAGAAAAAGAAATAAGCAAAAAAGTACTGCCTAGTGATCACATAATATGGCATCACACCCCTGAGTCAACATACAAAAACGGCATTGTGGGAAGAAAAATACATCTCAAAATTTTAACTGAAAATGATGGAAAACAGGGTGTCGTAAACTTAACACAAAACCTATGTAATTCACCGAAAAATATAGATTTTTCAATAGAAAGTATAGACAATTCTTTAAGAAAATACTTTGAATTTCCAGACCCTGACCTGGGGTTATATTGTGGCCCAAGTTTAAATTTATTTAGATATCCAACGTGGCAAATTAGGGTAACGGAATTTTTAAGTATAAGGTCACATCATAAATTTAGTTACAGAAGATTTTTAGAAACGTTTTATGTTTATAGTAAGTGTGAACAAAGATTAGGCACGTAAGTTTATTATTTTGTGTTGTATATATTTATTATATTAATATTACTAAAAATATACAAAATTGTATGTTTTTTTTAACCCTCTTACCCCTAACTAAACAAATTTAAAACATGTCTGTAGGGGTAAAATGCATTTCATTCATCATTTCCCAAGATGCTCGTCAAATTATAATTCCATATTTGATCAAGAAAAATCAGATTGATTTAAACTATTTTACGACATTTTAGTGTTATTTTGTCTTTATTGGCTACTTTTCTTTGATAGAATTACATTGGCACAAATAAGTAGTCATGTTGATCAATCTAACTTGTATAAATCTAATGCAATGTCTGCCTGTGACAGAATAGCTTCTAGTTTTAACAAGCCAGCATTTTCAAATATAACATAGAATCTCGTAGAATTATCAAAGTTTTAAGTTGATAATTCGTCGCGATTAGGATTCCGACGTTTTCTTTACGATTATACAGGACATCTTCAATGAAAATTTTGCTGATTATAGAACGCCCAGTATACTTCAAAAAGGTATAGTAACAATGATCCATACAGATTATCGATAGTCTTATCAGTTTTGATAAAAAAAGCAGACAATTTGAATATACTTTATCACTTACATAACTGCCCTTTAACCTTAGTAAATAATTATTTACTTTTTATGATCTTTTATTTTTAATAAAGCATGTTGGGTAATTTTCAGTAAAAAGCTCTATAATGAATAAAATTTAATATCACATCATTTATTACACTTTTATAAATTACAAAATGGAATGTTTATATTTTTTTTATTAATAACAAATTACAAGCTGGCGCACACTATTTAAACCTAAAAATATGTCCCGATATTAATTAAGTACATTGCCAAATTTCAGGACGTGATTCATCACTCAATTGTAAGAAAAAAATGTTTATACAGGATGTATTTTAAATTGAAGCATTATTTTTACGAGTCAACAAAAATTAAAATCTAAAAACACATATTACAGATCTAAATTTATCTTTTTCGGAAATAATTTTTTCTATTATTTCATAATATAAAACATTAATTTGACAATTTTGTCAATTGCTTAGTCCAAATATTCAAATAAATAAAATTTAATAACCTACATAAAGCACACTAAATCCGACTGTTCGGCTCCTCGCCGTAATAGCTTTATAGTATTTTTCCAGCTTCCCATACTCATAATCTTGAGTTTAATCCCGGCAGGTGAATACATTTTTATTTCATAGTATATTTAGCTACGCCAACTACATTCCACGTTATGCTGCTCTCATAAGCACGCTGACGATGAAGGCACCACCCCTCTGTATTAGTGGGGCAGATACGTGAAATCGTCGGCCTTCGAACCGACTCGGACAGAAAAACTGCCGACAGCATGTTGTTGGAGTATGACAACTTGAGCCTGAAGGCGGTCGAAATAGATAGCGTTGGTCTGAAGTTGAGCTAAAAGGTTTGAACGCCGGCGCTACCACGGACATGTTCATAGAGACGATAAAAGTTGGGCAACCCGTCGAAGTTCGTGACTAGAGGGGAGTTAAAAGGCCAAGACCGTAAACCGGCGTGCTAAGCGAGTAAAATTTGTCGATCATGTGGCGCGGATTCGGGCAAAAAAGATCCCCTCTCGTCTGTTTGCATGTCTATAAGTCTTCTCACCCATATTACTAATACGACTACTAGAGACAGCACGAAGTCGGCAGATAATCTGAGATGCTTACGATCCATTTTAATTATAAATAACTATACCTAATTTACCATCTAATTTAAGAAATCCAAAAGATCACTCTTACTTAAAGAGTTATTATTTCCTACGTTTGATGACGTCTGTGGTATTAACGGGACCTGACTACTTGACAGTTGATTCATTGGTGTCTTAGCGGCACTATTTCCGCTAGTCGGCAATAAATTATCTAGCGCAGACCAGTTTTTGAGATATTTGAAAGTTATTTTGAGATTTGTTGAAGTTATTTTGAGGCGATAATGCTTGATTGCTAGCCCACGGGCTAAAGTTTTGATTAGAAATAGAATTTGAGGTCATATTTTGATTTAAGTTGTAGTTTGGAGTGGAATTTTGAGCAACAGCGCTGTAACTTGATGTATTTTGCGAAAAACTAGGAGTTTGGCGGAAATTAGTTGCATTCGAGTACTGATTAAAATTTCCCAAATTGCTCTTTTGACTACCACCAGTCAACTGCCTGAGATTACTACTTAATGTTTGATTAAGACTGCTATTATTATTTATACTGTTAGGAGTGGTAATATTGAAACTTCCTAAGTCGCCTATTAAACTAGAACTCAAATCTTTAGGCTGACTTTTGGGTGAACTTGAAACCCTTCTTGGTTCCAAACTTGGCTGATGCTTGAATGCTTTTAAGGTCTCTTGTTGCCTTGCCAGAGCTTGTTTCTGCTCTAACGTCATTGGAGAGGTTGCACTGCTGCTGTTGTTTACAGGACTAGTAATTTGAGAGCTAGATGAACTCGAAGATGAGAAAGTTTCTAAACCCATTCCTGTAAAAACCTCAGTATGTTCCACCGGTTTAACAGCAGGGGTCGCTGTCGGCATGGTAGAAGTCAAAATTTGTTGCTCATCCTTAACAGAATTAAGCTGTTCCAACTTGGTCCTGTGTTCATTTTCAACTAACTGAAAAACATTTCTTTAACCAACGATGTAACAGCACCGAATTGGGCTAAAGTGAGCCCATTTTCAATGCACAAAGGTATTAGAAATGGTAATATTCTTGTCGCTATTATTTCTTTACTGATTCCCAATTTTCTGTGATTCATTGCTATTTTGTAGATCCCTAAAATACCCATTAAAACCGCCGGTTCCCTAGAAGGAATTTGAGGTAAAAACGGAAGGACCTCATCCAAAACCAACCATTTATCTAAATGTTCCAAGAGTTTTCCCACACATATCAAACAATTAACCCTTACGCTCAAAGTAGAAGTACTAAGACATAACTTTTTAATTCGAGGTAATAAACTATTTTTAACGTTGCCATGATCTAACAGACCAGCAAATGTTGGTAAGACTGACAGGCACAATTCATGGATTTGAGGTGAGTCAGAATCCAATCCTCTATATAACATTGGTAGAACATGTTGCTGGATATCATCTGCTGGAGTCAGTTTTTAAAAGTAGTTCCATTCTTTGAAGCATTATTAAGAGAATCTAAAAAAAATAACCGGTCAAGTGCACTTATGCAATTAGTGTTCCATACATTGACTGCTTTTAAAATAAAACTTTTTGTTAAGAAGGTATAAAATGATCAATGACTTCATAAAACATACCCCAAAATGAGTTTTCAACAAAGTTTTGTTCTGATCTTTACTGAAAACTGATGACCTGGAAATTTTTCTTTTTTTCATATACCAGATAAATTATTAAAATTATTTTCGTTCAATCTATACCCTGTGAAGAATATTCCAGAATTTTTTCAAAATTTTTTGATCAGTACTTTTCGAGATAAGGAGGGGATAGCGATTTTTAAAAAATAGTACAAAGAGTGTGCCCAAGTATTACACTATAATTATTTTTGAACTAGTGTTTTTACAAGCTTTCATTTATTTAACACCTCACTCAATGACATGGCAAAAAAAATTTTACTTCAGATTTCACCCCCCCCAAAACTAACCCCTTTAGTCAAAATTTAACTTTCAAAACTACACAGCTCTGATGAGGCCATCAATTCCTATATTAGTACCAAATTTCCACTTTCTATGTCAAATAGTTTCAAAGAAAATCGGATGTAACAGACGGACACCAAAGTGATCTTATAAGTGTTCCGTACGAAATACTAAAAATAGAGAGTCCAATCACTAATTTAATTTCTAGTTCCAAATTTTAAAGACTAACATTATTATAAATAATTAAATAGCTTGTGTGCTAAGGGATTACATACACCTGGGAGCTGGTGATTTTTATTGTACTTTAAATTCTAAGAAATTTTTTTTTTTTTTTAAATATGTTTTAAATGTTAACAGTATTTTTTATCGAGTTAAATGGACCAGAGATGAAAACTATAGCGACTCCTTTTCTGCAGGATAACTTTCCAAAAAATAACACAGATATAAAAAAAAAATAATTTTGTCTTTTAAGTGAGACACGTGTTTTCATAAGTATTTTTTTATGCTGAATGCAAAAAAATCATAAAAAAGACATCCACGTGAGATTTTTTTCAAAAAAAACACCCTTAAAGTTGTCAGGAAACTATTCAATTGAAAAAAATAAATTTTAATAAACAATGTAATGGATGGAAAAGATAATAAAATCATCCGAAATCAAATAGACTATATAACCATCAATAAAAGACAATGAAATATAGTCAAATCTGACAAAACCTATCCTGGAGCCGATATACCTACAGACCATAATTTGCTGCTTACAACTATAAAGATTAGACTAAAAAAGTTAAAACATGAACAAAGAACAACAAATATTAACATGGGCAACCTCAAAGAAGAAGTCATAAAGAAGAGGATTCATTAGGAGATTGGTAGAAGTCTGGATGCAAACAAGCTGGGAATTCATCAGACACCGGAAGAAAAATGGCACTACATCAGAGAAACACTGGAACAAATAATAAAAAAGCACCTGAAACAAAATACAACCAAAAAGAAAGAATCATGGATGACGGAGGAAATATTGGATATGATGGAAGTAAGAAGAAAATATAAGAACAATAAAATAAAATACAAAGAAACGCACAACCTAATAAAAAGAAAGAGAGGCTAAGGACATGTGGCTAAATGAACAATGCACGGAAATAGAAGCATTAGAGAAGAAATACGATACATTTAATTTACATAAGAAAATCAAAGAAGATGCTGAACTAAGCTTACAAAGACAACCACAAGTAATAGAGGCTAAAGAAGGTAAACTACTATTGAACATGCAAGAAAGAATAGCTAGATGGGGGGGAAATGTATAGCGACACAACTAGACAACATAATACAAATAAGCGTAATACAACGGGCCCCCTCCTTTCATAAATAAATATGAAATATTAGCAGTAGCAAATAAGCTTAAAAACAAAAAGGTAGTAGGAGAAGATAATATACCTACAGAAATCATTAAAATATTTCTTGAAAAACATACAGACATTATACAGGACTTCTTCAACAGCATATACAACACAGGTGATGTACCTCATCATTGGTTGACATCAACTTTATACCATTGCCAAAAAAGAATAACCCTAGAAAGTGCGAGGAATACCGGAATATAAGTCTAATGAACCACATCTTGAAACTATTCCTTAAAATAATTCACTAAAGAGTATACAAAAAACTAGATGAACGTACTGGACAAACACAGTGCGGCTTTAGGAACAGACTAGGAACATTCTCCATCCGCGTTCTGACCAAAAGATGTAGGGATGTCATCTCTGATGTTTATTTATGCTTCATAGATTTCGAAAAAGCCTTTGATATGGTAAATCATGAGAAAATGATGGAAATACTACAATCGTGTAACATTGATGACAAAGACTAAAAAATAATATCAAGTTTATACTGGCACCAGACTCAAAATAAAAGTTGAGAATCGCAGGTCCAAAGAAATAAAAATAGAGAAAGGCGTACGTATTTTGTCACCCCTGTTATTCAATGTCTATTCGCAGGAAATCTTCAATAAAGCACTTTCTGATAAAAAAGATGGAATTAAAATTAATGGTGTGTGTGTGTGTGTAAATAACCTCCGCTACGCTGATAATACTGTCATTCTAGTAGACAGTGAAGAAGACCTACAACGACTCATGAATGGAATTGTTGATGCATGTGAGGAATATGGAATGAAACTAAATACAAACAAAACAAAAACAATGGTGGACAGAAAAAATCCTAATACAAACATAAATATTAAAGTACATTAACAAACCCTTGAATGGGTAACAAAAATAACGTACCTAGGAAGCGTAATTAGTGAATATTGGGACTACCCTATTGAAATAACGCTTAAGAATTGAAAAAGCACAAACCTCCTTTAATAAAATGCGCAGCATACTCGGTAACTGTCAACTAAACTTAAAAACAAGAACAAGAGTGCTAAGATGCTACGTGTTCTCGGTCATGTTATACGGTATAGAAGCTGCAACAATCACAGAGACAACATAACGAAAAATGGAGTTATTCAAGATTTGGGGCTATCGCCGAATGCTGCGTGTTCCTTGGACAGCGCATACCACAAACATGGAAATACTTGATCGGATGGGAAAGGACCGAGAGTTGATTCCAGCTGTTAAAGAAAGAAAAAGCACTTACTTTGGCCATATTATGAGAAGTCAAAAGTATGAGCTCCTGCAACTTATAATTGAGGACCAGGACGGCGTCGCAACTCCTGGTTGAAAAACTTACACGACAGTGAACAAACATAACACTACCGAACTGTTTAGAGCGACAATAGATAAAATCAGATGGGCAAATGTGATCGCCAACGTCCTTAAAAGATAAGGCACACTAAGAAGAAGAAGAAATATTGTAAAACTATATAATCATTAAAGTTATGGGATAAAACTATTATTTCGGCCATCTTTAAATATTTTGAATCCACATTTATCATAAAAACTTTAAAATATTAGGTTTTAGGGTTCATGTTTAACAAAAAAACACGCATACACCACCTTTAACTAAGCTATGTAGCAAAATGCTACATAGCTTAGTTTTAAATAAATATGTGCTGCTATTAAAAAATTATTATTTCATTGCGTTTATTGACTTAAAAAAGCATTTTACCAACCACATAGCATCCTTGTAAGTATTAAAAGCGAGTTTTTTGTTGAAACTGAACATAAAACTTTATTTTTTGATGTCAAGTCAGAATTAAGAACTTCAAAAAACACTGGAAATAATAGTTTTTCAATATTAATAAAAATTAAGAATCATTTTTAGTGTTCCGTACGGAACACTTATAAGATCACTTCGGTGTCTGTCTGTCTGTCACACCCGATTTTCTCCGAAAACTTTGACATAGAAAGGTGAAATTTGATAATAATATAGGAATTGATGGCCTCATCAGAACCATGTAGTTTTGAGAATTAAATTTTGACTTAAGGGGTTAGTTTTGGGGGGTGAAGTCAGAAGTGAAAAAAAATTTTTTTACTAGGTCATCGAGTGTGGTGTCAAATGAAAGCTTATGAAAACACGAGTAAAAAATATACATATAATATTATGCTTGCGCGCACTTTTCTTTGTATTATTTAAAAATTCGCGAAAAATCGCTGTCCCGGGCCTTATTTCAAAAAGTACCTATTAAAAAATTTCGAAAAAATTCTGGAATATTCTCCACGGGGTGTAGATTGAACGAAAATGATCACGAGAGCATTACCTTTAATAATTTGTATGGTATATAAAAAAAAAACAAAAATTTCAAGGTCATCAGATTTCAGTAAAGATTAGAAACAAACTTTGTTGAAAACTCATTTGGGGTGTGTTTTGTGAAGTCACTGATCATTTTTATACCACCGTAACATAAATTTTGACTTAAGGGGTTCGTTTTGAGGGGTGAAATCGGAAGTGAAAAAAAATTTTTTTTACTAGGTCATCGAGTATGGTGTCAAATGAAAGCTTGTGAAAACACGAGTAAAATAAATATATAATGTAATACTTGCGCACACTTTTCTTCGTATTACTTTTAACATATCGCTGTCCCTACCTTATCTCGAAAAGTACTGATCAAAAAATTTTTGAAAAAATTCTGGAATATTCTCTATGGGGTATAGATTGAACGAAAATTATCACGAGTGCATTACCTTTAATAATTTATTTGGTATATATAAAAAAAAACAAAATTTCAAGGTCACCAGTTTTCAGTAAAGATTGGAAACAAACTTTGTTGAAAACTCATTTGGGGTGAAGTCACTGATCATTTTATACCACCCTAACAAAAATTTTTATTTTAAAACAATCAATGTACGGAACACTAATTTGTGCAAGTTCAACTTGCACTTGACCGGTTTTTTAATTTAGCAGTTGCACATATTTATTTTTAAACAGCATTTTGCAAGTTTTTCTAATAAATGTACATTCAGAACATTTAAAGATGTCCGAAATAATAGGTTTATTCCATAATTTTAATGATCATACAGTTTGACAAAAAAATTGATGAGGCCATCAATTCCTATATTATTACCAAATTTCACCTTTCTATGTCAAATAGTTTCGGAGCAAATCGGGGTGTGACAGACAGACAGACAGACACCGAAGTGATCTTATAAGTGTTCCGTACGGAACACTAAAAATGCGTAAATTAAAAAATAAAATTTTGAAAATTTGAGATGTATGTAACCCTATATGTGATTCAGATCTTTTGTAGGTTGAATCAACTTTCTGAAAAAGATAGATCGGCTCTACAGTAAATTTTTATTAGTATATTAATTATAAAACATACCTGAATGGGGTCAGTTAATTTCATTAACGGTTTCAAATGAGGCAAAACGTCAGTTTTAAACTCCTCCTTAGTACAATTTTGGGCAATATCGAAAATACTGGGCAAAATAAAAGGCACCATAGTTGGCTGTCCTAAATCTCTAACCAGGACAGGCCAAAACCCTTTGCAATTTTACCCGATGGGGTAGTTTTAAACAAGGCTTCCGGTAAACCTTTGTAAAATTGAGATTTTTGAAGGTTGTCCCACTGCAGAAGAGAGTCTAAGTATGTTAATGTTTTTATACCTACATCATCAAAATATGGAATCTAAAAATTAAATGTACAATGATAATTAAAAAATAATTACATGGAGTAAAAAGTCCTGAGACATTCTGAGAGATGGCAGCATAAACAAAAAACATGATGAGTTAGCATCTACTCTCAGGAGATTCGTGTAAAATTTTCATGACAACGATGGAACAAAGAATATTTATATTAAACGTCACGTAATACAACCAGAACCCAAAAATGGCTTGAGAAGTGTTACACACCTGCTCTGCCGAAAGGAACTACAGGGAGTTCGTTTATAACGACGGCCAATGGACAACTATATTCTATCCTACTAACCGGATGACGTTATGGACCACATAAAATTAAACAGCTATTTATTGAAACATGTGTTGTGTAAACATATTAGTCTGGTCAAAATACGACCAAAAAAGGCCAAAAAACAAAAAATCGACGGGGATACTGCTACTTTTTTTAAAAAATACTGGTCTCAACGATTACATTAAGGAAAAAAATATTGCAACCCCTAAAAACTGGGACAACACCCTCAAAAATGGGAGAATTGGCCCGTTTTTGGATTTTTTAGCATATTTTTGCAATTTTATCATAAATTATGGAAAATAAACTAAAAATTGTGACAGATTTTGATTTTAGATAAAAAAACGAAAAATTTAAGGAGCTATGGATGTCATTTGAACCTTCTGGTCGGGAGAAATTGGCCGTTTTTGTTCTTTTGTCATTTTTTATGATTAAATTGGTGTACTTGCTAATTGTAAGCTATTTTTTTTTTAGTTAACTCTGGAAATGTTACATGAATATTACTATAATTGATCCAAACATAATTTTAGCCATTTTTTACATATTAGATATATTTTTCACTCAAATATTGATAAATTTTACCCATTCACGTTTTTTTCTTCTGACGAAACGTATACTGTCAGTATACCTTAATTAAAATATCAGAAAATGTTCCTTAGTCCCTAAACTTTCATTTGAGGTACTTAAGAACTCATTTAAACAATTTAGGCCCGAGAAATTGGTCATTTTTTCTCAAATTTAATTTTTATAATGCAAATTTCGATTTATTTTTAAAAAATTATTTTTTCTTGAGTGTTATAATATTTTCAGCAACTAAAGTTATTTTTAATTTTATTATACACATGTTACTGTACATGTTGAGTGGCTGAGGAAGTCATTTGGCCATTTAGGCTGGCAGTAGGACTCTTACATTTGTAGGTCATATGTTTTATGGAATATTATTTAATACGATTTTTATACAAATAAAAAATAAATTAACCAACAATGATGTTTGAAAAGATTACTTTTTTTATTGATAATTTTATATGAAGATATAATAATTAAATTAATAAAAGTTATAAAGTTACTGCACAAAATAATAATTTTAATGGTACAAGTTTAACTAGTTTAAATAAAATAATAAATTATATTTAAATTGTTGTAGCAATGTATTTTTTATTTAATAGAAATATTACTACTTTTTCAAAAACATTATAAAGTCAAATAAAATTAATTTTCTTTAAAAAAAAATCCTATTAGAAACCGGTCCAAGTTGCAAGTTAAACTTGCACAAGTTAGTGTTCCGTACGTTAATTGCTTTTAAATAAAAAATTTTGTTACGGTGGTATAAAATGATCAGTGGACTTCACAAAATACACCCCAAATGAGTTTTCAACAAAGTTTGTTTCCAATCTTTACTGAAAACTGGTGATCTTGAAATTTTGGTTTTTTTCATACCAGATAAATTATTAAAGGTAATGATAATTTTCGTTCAATCTATACCCCGTGGAGAATATTCCAGGATTTTTTTTCAAAATTTTTTGATCAGTACTTTTGAGATAAGGAGGGGACAGCGATTTTTCACGATTTCTTAAAAGTAATACGCAAGAAAAGTGTGCGCAAGTATTACATTATATATATATTTTTTACTCGTGTTTTCACAAACTTTCATTTGACACCACACTCGATTACCTAGTAAAAAATTTTTTTTTCACTTCCGATTTCACCCCCCCAAAACTAACCCCTTAAGTCAAAATTTAACTTTCAAAACTACATGGCTCTGATGGGGCCATCAATTCCTATAATACTACCAACTTTTCCACTTTCTATGACAAATAGTTTCGGAGAAAATCGGGTGTGACAGACGGGCAGACTCCGAAGTGATCTTATAAGTGTTCCATACGGAACACTAAAAAGCATAAAATTGAAAGTAAAATGGCCAGTTTTTTCAGCCTAAATGGACCAAATGACTTCTTCAGCTACTCAACATCTACAGCAACCTGTGTTTAATAAAATAAAAATAACTTTGGTTACTGAAAATATTATAAAACTCAAGAAAGAATAATTAAAAAAAAAAAAATCGTAAATTTGCATTAAACAAATTAAAGAGACTAAAATGGCCAATTTCTCGGGCCTAAATTGTTTAAAAGAGTTCTTGAGTACCGCAAATGAAAGCTTAGAGATTAAGGAACATTTGCTGATATTTTAGGTACAGGTAGTAGTATGCTGAGAAAAAGTTGTTTCAAAAATTCGTCAGAAGAAAAAAAACGTGAATTGGTAAAAAATTTTATCAATATCATGAGAAGTGAAAAATATAACTAATATGTAAAAAATGGCTAAAATTATGTTTGGATCAACTAAAGTAATGGTCTTGCTAAATGACCTAGGTAGTCGATGCGCCCTACCCCCTTAAATAAATCAATTAAAGTAATGGTCAAGGAAGATATTTCCAGAAGTAAACCAAAAAAAATTAGCTTACAGTTTGCAAGTACACCTATTTAATCATAAAAAATGACAAAAGAAATAAAGACGACAAAAACGGCCAATTTCTCCCGATCAGAAGGTTCAAATGATAACCATAGCCCCTTAAATTTTTCGTTTTTTTTTTTTATCTAGAATCAAAATCTGTCAGAATTTTTAATTTATCTTTCATAAATTTATGATAAAATTGCAAAAATATGCTAAGAATCCCCCAAAAACGGACCAATTCACCCATTTTTAAGGGTGTTGCCCTAATTTTTCAGCGATCGCAATATTTTTTTCGTCAATGTACTAGTATTTTTTTTTAAAAAAGTAGCAGTATCTGACGATTTTACCTCAATCGTGTTCTGACAAGACTATATGTTAGGTATACACGCAAGTCTAATCAAAATTAAAATTTATAAAAATACGTTTATAGCAAAAGTTAGAAAATCTAAAGTTACATACAGAAAAGTTCTTAAACTTTATATGTAGTGCACATTTATCGGCTTTATAGTAGAAATAACGTATTAAATTATAAAGATTAGACATTGTAGGTTTTATATTGCCATCTTCATAATTGGAATGTATGCAGCTTTCAGGACCTCGACGATGCTCGGAGGCGATTGTATCTCTCGATCTCACCACACGCGTAGTCGCCACTCTAGTGTCCTTCGGCGATAAATATTCTGCATAATGAACTAATCAGAGGGATCCTCACATGTGAGAATATTATTATTGACATTGAATATTGCTCAAGCTCCTAGCTTCTTATTAGCAGCTACCCAAATGGAAAGTGGTCTGTCATCTTCGTCGTCGAAGTTTATAGAAGAGTTGTTGGAACTTTGATCGAGTCCTGCTTGTAAATCCGGCGTCTCTAAAATAAATCTTTATTATACTTTGTGTAAGTTTAACCATAAATCATCAGGATTCGTCTTTGCTTCAAGGTTTTCGCTGTCAACTCACGATCCTAGGAATGTTCTCATTTTGTGAAAATATCAGATGTTATCCAAGCTTTCCGATAATTCTCGTACTCTACTGGTAATGACTGCACACCTCTGATACATCTTGGGCATTGAGATTTACTAATCACCAATTTTTTTTAAATCGTGCCACTCGTGTTCGCAATTATCATAACTTCTCCTTTAAATTTTAAAATTTTATCTGACATTAGTCTATAAATCAATCATGTCTCATCAGCATTTAAAAATCTAATCACCTGTAAATCTTGCACCAATCACTGACGTCATTTTATCTCAGCGATAATGATTCTTTACTTATCTTACCGGCGACAATAATTTGTCTAGTTTTGAATTGGTTGATCTAATTTGGTGTACATGTGAAATTCGGAACATTAAACTGCGGAGTAAAGAAACGGACTTTTCCTATAAAATAGGACCATTTACAGGTATTCCTTGATTTCGTTACAGTTTTAAACCAATGTTGCAATGCTTATTCCCCTTTTTCCTGTGTAGATTTCTTAATCCGATTAGAATTCAAAACGTCAGAAATAAATAAGTCTTCAATCGTGCTTTTGCTCTTCTTTGTTATCGAAATGCAAATACAGCGCGCGATGATTACAAAAAAATGAATGATCTTCGCAAGCGATCCACAAGTGCACGGAGCAGCGGAAGTACTGCTCAGAATTCGAGGAAAAAGAATTATTGTTTGTAAACAAATTTCTGACGCGTCGTTATAACCGAACGAATCAAAACGTAATTACGTCGCTTTAAGCGGTGGGTCACTTTATCGAAGTCGTTATAAACGAATTTATCGTGATAATAACCAAAAAAATCTTCACACTTAAGTCGCTATAAGCGGCTGGTCATTTTATCCAAAGTCGTAATAAGCAGACTCCACTGTTTAGTTTAGTGAATTTAAATGCGCTGATGATGCACTATGTTCCAGACGTCCGAAAATAGGCAGCCACTCCACACAAAAAATTCACTACATGGCGGAATCCCGGAATCCCCCAAAGGCAGTCTGCAGGCATCACATAAAAGCCAAAGCATCCAAAAACACAAACATCATCTAGAAAAGTTTTGGCCAGTATTTCTTGAGATGTGCATGGACTAATACTTATCGACTACCTTCAGAAGGGGCAAACAATCACAGGAGACTATTATATTGGATTATTGGATCATTTCAAGGGTGATGTAAAATAACAAGAGAGAAAATAAATAAGAATGGTATCCAAATACTGGAAGATTACAGGAATAAGTGATTGAAGGAAACTATGTTGAAGAATAAAATCGATTTTTGGCAAAAACATTGTTTTTTCTTCAAAAATCTCGAACTTTTCACTCCATGTACTAAGAAAATATATCTGAGGAATATGAATCATAAAAAGTAAATTTTACTAATAAAAAACCAAAATACTGTACTTTTAAAAGTGATCCATCATATCTGTTATCGAAGTAAAATGAATAGGTACAGTTATTCTTATCTTAAAATGGCATTAAAAGTAAGTAAATCATGCACTAACTTACTTTTATAAACTGATGTGCATCCGGTCTTATTTCAGATGTAACATTTAGTAAAAGCTTCACAAATTCTTTTAAATCATCTGGAATAGCTTGTAATTTACCTGTACTCAAATTTTTTAACTGTTGGGCTCTACTTTTTGAACTGATGCATATCCTTTACAGGGAAAAGACATTGTTTTCCTGGGAGAATAAAGGTTTATAGACTAACATTCCTAAAAACAAATAATCAATCAATCAATATTTATCAATACTGATAAGTTTTTAATGGTGTAAACTAGCCCAAAAGATTCTAGTGGTGAAAGTAATGTCTCTTTTACTCATTAGTAACTAAAATTGCAGTTATACTTAATGCTTTTACATATATACAATATCTTATAGGCTATTTTATACCTCTAAAATTTCATTATTAGATGAAAAATAGGGTGTAAATTTACCAAGGGAGAACATATCACTAGCAGTTGAATGACTCTGACTCAAAATACATTCTGTGGCTAAATAATTTAAGTTCGGTTGACAAACATTAGGTAGAGTAGGAGAATAATCTTGAAATGGGTAATTCGCCACTTGATTGGTGGATTTGTATTGTGAACACAAAAATCCAAACCAAAAATTTTCCAAGCCCCTGATGAATTTACTATTATGCTTTCAGGGACTGATATTTTTATGTAACAGTTTAACATCATTATGTAGAAAATGCCAGACCTTCGGATATTTGTAACAACCCATATATGATCTCTATATCAAATAGTTTATAACTAGTCATATTAGCAGGTTGAGGCATATTAATAGTTTCCCCTAATATGTTTGCTAAACTTGCAAAAACTGGTTCTGTTGCAAATGCTATACTTTCTCGACTTTCTTCTAATGGGTGCTGAATGGTTAATACTCGAGGGTGTCTAATCTTAGTTCAATTGTTGTACCCCATGTCTTAAAGTCTCTAAAATTAGCTCTCTGTCGTTTTTATTCCATTTTTCTAGCTGTCGTTTTTTCAAATACAAAAATTGATGCTTCCTGTTTTGTTGATCGCTTTGTCCCTTGTATATCTTCCATAACAAACCTAATGAACAAAGAAATCATAATTTGCAGAGAATCATTGAAAGCATATTAACAATTGAAGGAAATGTATTTCCGGTTTCCTACTTACCCGGTCCAGCAGCAGAAGCAATATGTGCAGAAGAATCGTACTCTCTTGTTACAGGATTGCCTGGCAGGACTCCTGAGAGTTGTGAGACAGTCCTGGCTTACTGAACTACTTACTTGAGATAAGTATTTATTAAAAAACGTCCATATTTTTTACTAAAATAACTCCTGCTTTGTCGGATTATCCTTATTTACTTCTTTTAACCCAGTAGCCATATAACTGTCAAAAATGACAGTAACTGCTCACCATCTTCTTTTTTAGTGGTTTGTCGCCTTATACCAGAAATCTTAGTTCAAGAAGTTAGTGCTAATTAATAGTGCTTTTTTGCTAATTTCAAGTTACTTTAAAAAATTCTAAACCTAAAAAGTAAGTAAAATATGGCATATTTTTCTATTTTATTAAATGATATATTTATTATTTCTAGAAATTAATAGGCAAATCATAACGAAAATGGCAGGAAAACCATCTATAGAACGAATCAAACAAAATGCCCAAGTAGCAAAAGATACCATCGTCACTTTAAAAAATGAGGTAAATATTTAATAGTTTTCATCATGTTTTTAAATTACAAGAAAAAATTTTCAGCTAAATAACATAAATAAAGAATATAACAACATGTTAGCAAAACAGTTAAGAGAAGAAAATGCAAGATTATTTGCCGCTGTTGAAGAAGCAAAGAGAAAGTTGGTTCAACTAGAAGTTCAAAATGGAGTTGAGCAAATTCCTGTACCGAACCAAAAATCAACCGTTTTGTCGACTTCTGCAAAAGAACCTGAAATAATACCCTCTGAAACTGAACAAGAAAAACCATCAGAAAAGCCAGTAGCTGAAGCCAAGCCTAAAAAAGAAAAAAAAACCAAAAGAAGCCAAGCCCCAAAAAGAGGTTCCAGCAGAGCTTCCTGTAGATGTTGGTCGTTTAGATCTTAGAATTGGTAAAATTGAAGATGTACAAAGACATTCAGATGCCGACTCTCTTTACGTTTTTTAAAAATCAATTGTGGAGAAGATAAGCCAAGGACTGTATGTTCTGGATTGGTAAAGCATATTCCTATTGAAGAATTGAGAGATCGACTAGTGTTGCTTCTCTGCAATCTGAAACCTGTTAAGGTGGGTAAATATTTGGGTTATAATTTTTTAATTTAGTAAGGTGAACTAGGGTAAATATAAAATAACATAAGTTATTTCTTATTCTCATTTTTATTAAATTATTTTTTCTTTAATAAAGTGCAACAACTCAGATCAATTATGTAACTAAAAAGTAGTATAGTTACATTCAAAAAGATGGAGCTTAGATATAAGGTAGTTTTGAACCTATATTTTTAAGTAATCTGAAGATAGTTTGATTTTTTCTCATTTGTATGAGGATAGATCAAATATAAATGAGATTTATTTTTTGAAATTTTTTTATTTACTATAACAAATAAATCGAGTACATATCATTTTTCAACCTAATCTCCTTCTTTGGAAATATAATTTTTCCATCCATTTGTTACCGTCTTCATAAAAGGAAGGGGTTGTGTCAGTAACCAATTACCCACAAAGCCCTCCACCGTGTTGTCATCATGAAATCGTGGCCTCCCAGCATTTCTTGAATGACCCAAAGAGATGAAACCGCAGGGTGATAGGGCAGGGCTGTGAGTGAGAGTTGGAATGTGGAGTCGAGTCTCGTCATGGAGAAGAATCATGTCTCTTATCAGTTGGTCACGTCTTTTGTGGCAATAAACAAGTTTTAACATTATCCGAAAGATTGCAGTAGTACGCCGCATTTGGTGGTGCAACGTTCATGCAAAAAATCAATGTGCACAATGCCATGTCCGTGGGACGACAATCATTAGTTCTCATTTTTGACCCCCTTCGCGGCCTCCCATGAACTCCTTAGGCCAGATGAATACACAAGGCCTCGATAGTGTTTGATACTCGAACTGTGCCATCAATCTCCGCAGAATTTCGGTCGGTTTTTTGACGCTTTCACAAGTGAGAAATTTAATAATGACGCGTTGCGCAATTGAAGGGTGCACATCGCGCTCCTACATTGTGAGCTGTACTACTGAATGTACCTGGCGAGGCCAACTGATCATTCTTCCTACTCCCAAACACACCTAACCAACATTGCTAGAAGCAGCAGCCCCCTCTGAATGATACCAAGCGCTCAGAACAGCAAGTCTTGTTTATATTTAATCTACCCTCGTAGCTTACCAAGCTCTAAGTATAATGAAATATTAACGGAAAAATCTGTAAACAGTAACTTAGTTTTTCTTTATGAATGACTTATATTCATATAGGAAGACTTTATTTTAAATTAGTTAATTAATTAAATTAATCTAGCACAAATAAATAAGCTTCATGATCTTTACTGAATATTATGTTTTGTTTCAAAATTTTAATTGGTTTTATATTTTCAGATGCGTGGTGTAACCTCAGAAGCCATGGTTTATGTGTGCCAGTAGTGAACCAGGGTGTAGAGGTCTTAATTCCTCCTGCAAACAGTGAACCAGGTCTGTTATTAATTTTAAAACAACCAATCAAGTGCAAGTTGGACTTGTGCAATTAGTGTTCTGTACATTGATTGCTTTTTAAAACAAAAAATTTTCATTATGGAGATACAAAATGATCAGTGACTTCACAAAAACACATCCCAAATAAGTTTTCATTAAACCTTCTTTTCAATCTTTAGTGAAAAGTCTAGACCTTGAAATTTTTGTTTTTTTTTTTATATCAGATAAATTATTAAAGGTAATGCACTTGTGATAATTTCCGTTCAATCTACACCCTGTAGAGAATATTCCAGAATTTTTGAAAATTTTTTGATTGGTACTTTTCGAGATAAGGTGGGGGGGACAGCTATTTTTCGCCCTTTTTAGTGTTCCATACGGAACACTTATAAGATCACTTCGTTGTCTGTCCGTCTGTCACACCCGATTTTCTCCGAAACTATTTGTTATAGAAAGTTGAAATTTGGTAATAATATAGGAATTGGTGGCCTCATCAGAGCCATGTAGTTTTGAAAGTTAAATTTTGACTTAAGGGGTTAGTTTTGGGGGGTGAAATCGGAAGTGAAAAAAAAATTTTTTTACTAGGTAATCGAGTGTGGTGTCAAATGAAAGATTGAACGAAAATTATCACGAGTGCATTACCTTTAATAATTTATCTGGTATTTAAAAAAAAAAAAATTAAAAATTTCAAGGTCATCAGATTTCAGTAAAGATTGGAAACAAACTTTGTTGAAAACTCATTTGGGGTGTGTTTTGTGAAATCACTGATCATTTTATACCTCTGTAACAAAATTTTTTATTTGAAAAGCAATCAACGTACGGAACACTAATTGCGCAAGTTCAACTTGCACTTGACGGTTATTTAAAATAATACAAAGAGAATTGTGCGCAAGTATTCATTTTTTCTTGGATAATAATTTGTCTATCTATCTGCAATTGTAGGTTCCATCCTTATTATCCGGTCCTTCCACTTATCCCTATCCATTAACATTTTGTTCATTTTTTCTGTTGTTTTTCCCCTTTGCTTTTCCTATCTCTTCAATGCCCCTCATCCAAGTTAGTATATGTAATATTATTTGGTCCTTGCACTTCCCTTTTATTTATATACGTTAGTTTGCTTTTATCTACATTTACCTCCATTTTCAGCTTGGTGTCTCTGTCTGCTATAAGCACTAGGTCATCAGCATATAATAAGCTATCCATTCTGATTGGCCTCATATTTCTATATCCCACTGTAGTTTGGACATTCTTTGTCTCAAATTTTGTGAGTAGTCTATCCATTACTATTATAAAAATATACGGACTCAAACTGTGTCCTTGCTTATTCCCTTTATTTCCCTTAATTGTAAATGTTTCTGATCTATGTCCATTTACTTGCACTTTTGCTTGTGTGCCTTCTTATGTTGACTTTATGATTTGTCTTAGTTTCTTAGGCGTCTCTATTAATTTCAAACAGTTTTCTACCACTTGTCTTTGTACTGAGTCAAAAGCGCCCTTAGGTCTATAAATGCGAGTATGAATTCTTCTCCTGTCTCTATTTTCCCTTCTATAAGTTGTCTTAATATAAATATATTATCTGAGGTTTGCCTCGTCTCCCTGAATGCTGTTTGCTCATCCTCCAGTTTGTTTTCTACATTTATTTTTACTTTGTTTTGTATTATTTTTGTGTAGACTTTGTATACTACCGGTGATAGGCAAGTTGGTCTATAGTTATCGCACCGGGTTCTGTCCCTTTGCTTGAATATGGGCACTATTATGTTGTTTTTCTGCTCCTCCAGTATCTTATTCATTTCCCACGCCTCCGACAATATTTTATATAACCAATCAGTCTCTTTCTTTCCCATGTATTTGATCATTTCTGGGTCTACCTCATCTTCGCCACTTGCTTTATCAATTTTGATGTCATTTATTGCTCTTCGATGTCAATTTTATTTTGGTGCATTTCACCTTCTTGTTGTCCACCAGCTATGTTTACTTCTATTGGCTGAATTCTGTCTTTCATCTAGATCAAATTTTTGTTCATAATGTCTTCTCCAAATTCCATTTTTCTAGCAGAATTTGTTATAATTATGTTATTTTCATCCCTTATGCCAGAATCTACTTTCTTTTCCCTCTTAGACCTTTGATTGTGTTGCAGAATTTTCGATTGTTATCTTTGTATCCTTCATTTAATTCCTTTCCAAAATCTTCCATGTTTGTTGTTTGGCTTTCTGCACTAATTCTGTTATTTCTCTTCGTTTCTTGTCTTATATTTCCTTGTCTTTTAGCTCTTTGGTAAGTGTATATTTTTTCCATATTTTTTGTCTTGTACTGCCAGTTTAAGTTCTTTTGTCCACCACCTTGTTCTTTTCCTTCCAGTATTTATTATCCTATATCCACAAACTTCTCTTGCCGTGCTAATTAAAATTTCTTTTAATGCTTGCCATCTGTCATCTAGTGTCCATCTTCTATTTGTTTCCTCAAACCTGTTTATTTTTGTTTCTATCATCTTTATGTATTTACACTTATTTCCATCTTTTGATAATTTCTTTATATCTATTCGAGTATATTTTTTTGTTCTCTCTGTGTTTAGTTTAAAATTCTGTTATTTCTCTTCGTTTCTTGTCTTATATTTCCTTGTCTTTTAGCTCTTTGGTAAGTGTATATTTTTTCCATATTTTTTGTCTTGTACTGCCAGTTTAAGTTCTTTTGTCCACCACCTTGTTCTTTTCCTTCCAGTATTTATTATCCTATATCCACAAACTTCTCTTGCCGTGCTAATTAAAATTTCTTTTAATGCTTGCCATCTGTCATCTAGTGTCCATCTTCTTATTTGTTTCCTCAAACCTGTTTATTTTTGTTTCTATCATCTTTATGTATTTACACTTATTTCCATCTTTTGATAATTTCTTTATATCTATTCGAGTATATTTTTTTGTTCTCTCTGTGTTTAGTTTAAATTTTTTAATCTTCCTATTACTAGTCTGTGTTGTGTATCCATTTTTGCTTGTGGTTCTACTTTTACCTCTTCTACATCTTCCTCCATTTCCGCTGTATACACTATGTAGTCTGTGATGCTCCTCGATTGTCATTCTTGTGCCACGAATGTGTATCTATCTCTTGTTCTTGTAGCCAGAAGGAGTATCCAATTTTCAGTTTATTTGCTATACAAAATTGTATCATTCTATTTCCATTTCTGTTTATTTCGTTTTTTTCCCTTATGGTCCTCTACATCCCAGTCCGTTATGTATATCTTTGCCTATTCTACCGTCCCAGTCTCCATTATAATAATTTTGTTTTGTTTCTCTCGTAATTTATCCATGGTCTGTTCCTTCAATTGGGCTGTATAGTTGCATTATATTTATTTCTTCTCCCATATCTATTGTTATACTGATAATTCTTGCTGATATTGGGTCGAAACTGATAATTCTTTTGTTGATCTCTTCCTTTACTATTATACCCACTCCTTACTTTGGTCTCCCTCTGGTTCCATTCTTGAGTAATATAGGCTATACTCTTTATTTAAAATTGTATGTCCCTTTCCTATTTTCTTTGTTTTGCTAATTTCTAAAATGTGTATATCATATTTCATTTCCTCTATAATTTCTGGCTCTTTGCCAGTTAATGATTTTATATTCCATGTTGCTATCTTTGGACTTTTCTATTTATCATTGTCTTCCTTTCCTATTCCATTTTTTCCTGTATTTCCTTGTTTTGGTTATTTCGAGATTCCGTTTTCGTTTCCTTACTCATTGCGTTTTTTCCTTGTCCTTTCTTCTTCCTCCTTCCTCTCTGTCTCATTGGGTGATCTTTCGCTAACATATTTATAATATATATATATATATTTCTGATCCTCTTGGCTTACTCTTTCTTTTAAGAATTTCCATTTTTTGATTCCACGTTCTTACTTCTATTAGTATAGGCCATTTGTTATCTTCTTTTTCCTTCTCTATTCGTCTCATTTCTGTGATGTCATTCTCCAACTCTATTTTCATTTATAGTTTGTTAAAGACATCTCTCACTTTGTTTTTAATTTGCTCTTCATCTTCATCCTTACTTCATCTTTGGCCTGTATAACTACCTTCCTTTTTCTTATCTCCCTCTCTAGAAGCTCTATTCTAGTTCCTTGTATCTTTGTCGATTCCTTCAGCGCAAGTATATTACATTATATATATTTTTGAACTCGTCTTTTTACAAGCTTTCATTTGACACCCCACTTGGTGACCTGATAAAAAAAAAATTTTCATTTCCGATTTCACCCCCCTTAAGTCAAAATTTAACTTTCAAAAGTATACGAATCTGATGAGGCCATCAATTCCTATAATTATGCCAAATTTCAACTTTCTATGTCAAATAGTTTCGGAGAAAATCGGGTGTGAGACGGGTACCGAATTAATCTTACAAGTGTTCTGTATGGAACACTAAAAATGGGTATAGTTATGAAATATTTAAATTAAAATATTTCTGGCCGACTGGTTTTTCACTTTTCCCACTTCAGTATATTGCTATTGTTATGGGTCTGATTAATAACATAACGAAAAAAAAAATGCATATTATAAAATATCTCCTTTTTGTAGGTGATCTAATTCACTGTGAAGGTTACACAAGGCAACCAGATACTGTTATGAACCCTAAAAAGAAGATTTTTGAAACAGTATGTCCAGATTTGCACACTAATGATAAATTGGAGGCTTGCTATAAAAATACTCCCTTGAATATACCAGGTAAAGGAAATTTTGTTTCTAAAACTTTAAAGAATGTTCTGTTAAGTAAAGTTTAACAATTGTCAAACACAGTTCTTTGATAGAAATAATAATTTAAAATATTTTGTACTCAAAAGTTAACAAACTTCATTATTAATAAAAGTGTGTATTTATTCATTTAGTTGGATTTTTATTTTTATCTCTTGTGCTGAAAGCTGGTGTCTGCAAACACAAGCTGATTAAAACTTACTTAAGACAGGAGTGATGGTAACCCAATAAAATAAAACCCAGCCAACAGCTTTTTTTAAAAAAAGTAAATGTAGAATCTGACACAATTATGTTGGACCTCACTAGCATTGTTTCTCGGCTTCGAACATTAACGGAAAGCAATTATGATGATATATAGCAAAAAACAAGTTTATCATGAGTACATTATTCAATCTACACCCTGTGGAGAATATTCCAGAATTTTTTTCAACATTTTTTGATCAGTACGTTTCGAGATAAATGTGCGCAAGTATTACATAATATATATTTTTCAACTCGTGTTTTTACAAGCTTTTATTTGATACCCCGCCCGACGACCTGGTAAAAAAAAAAAACATTTTCACTTCGATTTTACCCCCTAAAACTAACCCCTTCAGGCAAAATTTAACTTTTAAAACTACATGGCTTTGATGAGACCATCAATTCCTATATTAGTGCCAAATTTCAACTTTCTGTGTCAAATAGTTTCGGAGAAGATTGGGTGTGGCAAACGGACAGACACCGAAGTGACTTTATAAGTGTTCCGTATGGAACACTAAAATTTAGAAATTTCCCTTGTTTAAACAATCAAATGAAAGTACGCAATGATTAAAAAAACTACAGTGGTTCCTTTGAAATCACATCGAACAAAATATATACTCTATGCCATCAAAATACGTGCGTAAGAATAATATTCAAATGTGAACTGTACTGAAAAAAAAATTGTCAAGTATGCTAAGAAAACCTCTCGAGGTGTAAATAAAAAACAAACTTTTTTTGTGACTTATACTTAGATATTATTTTTGAGATATTTAATATTATTTATTATGAAATGTAAGAAATATGTTTTTCGTGATCTAAAAACCCTGAGACCTGAAAAAAATAAAAATTTCGGAGGGCAGTTTTTTCACAAATACGATACTTTCTGTTAACAGGAAACGTAAATACAATAATTTACCTGCAGTCCGAGAAAAGACTTGTAACAAAGCAAATACAAAATCATTCTTCTATCTCCCTTCCCCACCACTTTAGCACCTTGTATGTTTTATTATAAATAATTATGTTTAAAATTTTCCCCATTCTCTCTCAAAATTCTCATACTATTGAAACTACACAAGATTCTTCCATCTCGTTCACCCCTTAGTAAAATTGATAGTAACGAAAAAAATAACCGAATTTTCATATTTCTACAGTCCAAGAACTCTGAAAAGGGCACAAAGCAGGATTTATATGAAGCAACGCCGGTAACTCTCAAGCCTACCCCATTCACCCCTTATATATTTCACTATAAATTAAATATTTAAAATTTTTCAATTACGTCGACCAAAAAACCTGCAAAAATTCCCAAAATATTATTGAAACTGAAATATTTACCGATTCCTCCACACCTTTTACCCCAGTCATGGGTTAAAATTGAAAATAATGAGAAAATAATCTAATGTTTGAATGTTTCGACGCTAAAAATCTTGAGAACATATAACGCTATATATAAGCGAAACAACCCCTCTAATCTCATCCCAAACCTCATTTATGTACTACTGTAAATACTACTGGAAAATATTTGTTCATTATTTCAACAAAAAACGAGGAAAAATTACCAAAAATACTATTAAAACCCTGCAAAATTTATTGACTCCCATCAGTTTCACCCTTTCGCCTTAAGCGATTAGTTATTATATATGTATCAAGTTTTAAATTGACATCTCATTGCGTTGGAGAGTTATCGTGCCAACAGACCGACCGAATGACCGATGGAAATGAGTGACTATGTTTTTAGTGGTCCGTACGGAACACTTAAGGGATCACTTCTGTGTCCTCTGTCTGTCTATCACACTCGATTTTCTCCGAAAAACTATTAGATATAGAAAAGTTAAAATTTGTCATAAGTAGAGGAATTGAGGGCCCACCCCCAATCGCAGCCGGATAGTTTTGAAAGTTAAAATTTTGACTTAAGGGGTTAGTTTTGGGATGTGAAATCGGAAGTGAAATTCTTTTTGCAAGGATATCGAGTGGGGTGTCAAATGAAAGTTTGTGAAAACGTAAGTTCAAAAATATATGATTTAATACTACCTCTAAGAGAACGCATTAAAAAATTTCAAAGACATTCTGGAATATTTTCCATAAGGTGTAGATTGGATGAAAATTTTCATCATACAATACTTTCCTTTAACAAGGTAAATAAAATTTTCAACAGCATCACAATAATAAACGAAAATATCAATTTTCAACAGATAACTTTATTTTTGTTATTTAATAGACGAAGCTACTAGGAAAGAAAAAACTGTACAATCCAAAAAAAAACTAATGATAGCTACAATGAAAAATTTGATTGCAATAAAGTCAAGGAAGACTAAAATATTAGTCAATAAGTTAAAAATTCAATGAATAAACATTAGGGTTTTGAAATTTTTAAAATTACTAGTAACATTACAAATCTTTCTTTGTATATGTTTGAGGATTAACGACTGTAGGTCTTCTTGAAACCTGTGAAACAAAAATTCGTGTTAAACGTGTTATAATTTTAGAGAGAATATTTCAAAAATGTGCAAAAAATTGACCTTTACATAGGACAACAAAATTTTAGTTGTTTACTATCACAGATTATTTATCACAAAAGATTCTCGTTTTTTAGCACATTTTTTCGCTTTAAATTTCAAGTCAAATTATAAATGTAATGTTAAACATAAACTTTTGGTTCTAGTGTCTGATCAATTTAAAAATTTATAAATATACAGGGTGTATTTTAAAATCGAGTTTTACTGTTAGCTAGTTATAGTAGGGTTTTTTTATATTTCAAGTCCGAAGTCAATTTTTGAGTAGGGGATGTGGTGGATTTTTAGCCTGCTTATGTTAAAATTTGACATATTTAAAAACGGGCATAATTCTGACATATAGTTACGACCAGTCTCATTTTAATTTGTAGTTTTTCCAAAATTTTTAAGATTTTATTATATGACTGCTCAATATGACTGCTCAAAACTGAATCGGCTTTTTGACGCGACAGTCAACTAATATGAATCTGGCATGTTTTGAGAAATTTTTATCAAGTGGTATTGACAATAAGAGCCACGTTGATGTAGTTTTCAACGATTTCTCTAAATCTTTTGACCAAATAGTCTTCAGGGTCATTCTGGCCAAGCTTAGAGCCATTTTTTCGAGTCATATCTGCTACAGCGATTTCAATATTTTCACGGGTTTAAAATTTCTTCTTTTGGCGCCTCATCTGGAGTGCCCACGGTTCCAACCTGGGGCCCCCACTTTTTAAAATATTTATAAACCATATCTCTAAAGTTATAGATGTCAATTATGAAATATTTGCCTATGACTTAAAACTGTATTTACCGGTGCCGAGATTTGATACCCTTAACAGAGTTTATAACTGGTTATGTGGTCAATAAGTTGATGCTGAACGCTAGTAAATGCTCAGTACTGTCGTTTACTATAAAATTGTGTTCTTTGCTCTATGATTATTATGTTGATGGATCAATGTTGGTTAAAGTAGAAAATACACGCGATTTAGGGATTCTATTTGACTCTAAGCTAAGTTACAGTGCTCATATAAATAAAATAACAGTTTACAGTTTATTTAAAATCTTGTCTACATCCTTAGTGAAAAGCATATTGGAATATGATGCCTTGATATGGTTATGATAAATATATATTCGCATTGGAACAAAACAAAATTTTTAAAATATCTTTCTTTAAAATAAAAATGGAGTGTGCCTGCAGAGGGGGATAGACAATGCAATATTATTACAGCGGTTTAATTTTGACAGTCTTCAGACAGGGAGAAAATTTCATTCAACAATATTTTTGTTTTTAAAATCGTTAATGGTAGTGTTGTTCGTCTTTCTTTGTTGGGAAAACAGTAAGTTTGTTATTCCTAGAGGCCCTGATAGATCAACTAACTGTTTCTACAGCCGATCAAGTAAGAACGTATTGCGCATTGTTCATTAAAAAATTTTAAAAGTTTTTTACATCATTTGACAGTAAAGGATTGCCATTAAAATGTGAATGATTCAGTAGTTCATCCAGTCCCCATCAGCGTAGATGATCGCCTGGCACCTTCGGAGCATACTTTTGACGAGATTTTCCGCGTATTCTGGGGGCAAAGATTTTTAAATTGCTCGAATTTACCGTGACAGCGGCTTGACTTTGTAGACCTTTTTACCACGAAGCTTCTGCTTGATGTATAACCACACGTTCTCGATTGAGATGGCCACGACCGATACCAGATTCCCCTTTCCATTGGCTACACGTTTTACATCGATGTTTGGGGTCGTTATCCTCTTGAAGAATCCATTCATCTTTATCGACAAACCGTCGTTTGGCACCTTCTTGTAAAACTGGAACATGTTTTCAGCGTTCAAATTGTAGATAAAGATGAAGGGACTCGCAAAACTTTTTTCCGAAAGACATCCCCAAACATGGATCTTCACAAGGTGTCTCACGGTGCGCTCAACCAATCGGAAAGTGGAAATTGACCAGGCTCGTGGGGTGACAACATCACCCCAAAATCAAGCTTCTTCGGGAAAAATTACATTGCTCCACTCTCGGTTTATACTTTCCTCTGCCCACGAGAGTCATTTTTCTGTGTTTGGCGCTCAGCAATGGTTTCTTGATTGTACTCCGACACTTTAAATTGTTAGCCCGGAGATGAGTGCGAATCGTCTCATACGATATAATTTTCGGACATTTTGGATGATTACGCAGGAACACAGCCTCGAAAAAGCAAACCGTATGCTGAAGTCATGTTCGATAATGTACTATTTAACCATAAATAAGGTTAGAAACGAATCTCTTTCCACAAAGCATTGTTTGCAGGAGTGCCAACAATAACCTCAAAAAGAAAGGAATTTCTTTTACCGACTACAAGTTATAAGCGATACTTTCCTACTTGATCAACTGTAATATATACATGGTTGACAAAAATTAACAACTCATAAATGTAATAATAGGATTGAGTCGAAATTTTTATTCCAAGTGTTACAACATAGGATAACAATAAACCACCTGTTTTTTTAACAAAAAACAACTATAACAATACAGTAAACGTAAAACACAGTAGCGACGCTCAAAAAAACTTTTAGGTCCTGTTTTTTATCATGCATGCGTCCCCCACCATACCAACAACATGGCTATCAGTGCGGTCGCTGGTTGTGTTTACATCTGGATTTCAAGGAGAATCATTTTATAACGTGCTTCGAAATTCATTATTAATAATTTTCCAATAAGTAAATGACTAGTTTGACGTTTTAATTGAAAATAATTATAAATAACCGGTCAAGTGCAAAGCTGAACTTGCGCAATTCGTGTTCCATATGTTGATTGCTTATAATTTTTTTTTTGTTACGGAGGTATAAAATGATCAGTGACTTCACAAAACACACTCCAAATGAGTTTTTAGTAAGGTTTGTTTCCGATCTTTATTGAAAACTGATGACCTTGAATTTTTTTTTTATATACCAGAAAAATTATTAAAGATAATGCACTCGTGATAATTTTCGTTCAATCTACACCATGTCGAGAATATTCCAGGATTTTTTCAAAATTTTTTGATCAGTACTTTTCGAGATAAAAGTGGGGGACGGCGATTTTTCGCGATTGACCTTTACATAAGACAACAAAACTTTAGTTGTTACTATCACAGATTATTTATCACAAAAGATTTTCGTTTTTTAGCACATTTTTTTCGCGTTAAGTTTCAAGTCAAATTATAAATCTAATGTTAAACATAAACTTTTGGTTCTAGCGTCTGTGATCAATTTAAAAATTTATAAATATACAGGGTGTATTTTAAAATGGGGTTTTACTGTTAGCTAGTTATAGCAGGCTTTTTTATATTTCAAGTCGAAGTCAATTTTTGAGTAGGGGATGTGGTGGATTCTTAGCCTGCTAATGTTAAAATTTGATATATAGTTACGGACGAGTTTCATTAATTTGTGTTTTTTCCAAAATTTTTAAGATGTTATTATATGACTTCTCCATAGATAAAACTGATTCGCTTCTTATTCTAAAACAACATGACTTTTTGACGGGACTGTCAACTACCACCAATCTGGCATGTTTTGCGCAATTTTGATCACGTGTTATTGACAATAAGAGTCAGGTTGATGTGGTTTTCACCGATTTCTCTAAATCTTTTGATAAAATAGAATTCAGAGTCATTCTGGCCAAGCTTAGAGCCATTTTTTCGAGTCATATCTGCTACAGCGATTTCAAAATGTTCACGGGGTTTAAAATTTCTTCTTCTGGTGCCTCATCTGGAGTGCCCACGGTTACAACCTGGGGCCCCCACTTTTTAAAATATTTATAAACGATATCTCTGAAGTTATAGATGTCAATTATGAAATATTTGCCTATGACTTAAAACTGTATTTACCGGTGCAGAGATTTGATATCCTTAACAGAGTTTATAACTGATATGTGGTCAATAAGTTGATGCTGAACGCTAGTAAATGCTCAGTGCTGTCGTTTACTATAAAATTGTGTTCTTTGCTCTGGTTATTATGTTGATGGATCAATGTTGGTTAAAGTAGAAAAATACACGCGATTTAGGGATTCTATTTGACTCTAAGCTAAGTTACAGTGCTCATATAGATAAAATAACAGTTTACAGTTTATTTAAAATCTTGTCTACATCCTTAGTGAAAACCATATTGGAATATGATGCCTTGATATGGTTATGATAAATATATGTTCGCATTGGAAAAAAACAAAATTTTTAAAATATCTTTCTTTAAAATAAAATGGAGTGTGCCTGCAGAGGGGGATAGACAATGCAATATTATTACAGCGTTTTAATTTTGACAGTCTTCAGACAGGCAGAAAATTTCATTCAACAATATTTTTGTTTAAAATCGATAATGGTAGTACTTTTCGAGATAAGAGTGGGGGGCGGCGATTTTTCGCGATTTTTTAAAAATAATACAAAGAAAAGTGTGCGTAAGTATTAATAAATCAGTGCGTGAATTTAATTTTTTTTATATAAGTAGTATATACGCACGAAAAGTCGGTAGTTGTATAAAAATTATTATATTTGATTTAACTAATGATAAAATGGAGCAAAAAGTGTTGTTCACTTCATTTTGAAGTTCAGAAGAGAGATGATCTCATCTTAAAATGATAATTATAATTATTTCCAATCTCTCCAGATTACTGGGATTCGCTGAAATGTAAGGAGCATGATTGTTGACATTATATGCGCAAAGCTGAAGGTGTAGAGTGTGCAGAGATATATTCTCTAAATGAACATTTTCTCCCGGACAATATCTATCAAAATGCGTTAAAGCCAAATGTATTTTTTTCCTTGTATTTTTTCCCTGTTCCTGTTTTAATAAGAACTTGATAAAAAATGTTTCTAAAAAAAACTTTTCCCGTTTTTTTCTTCCTTCCAATCAGCAAAACTCATTTTTATTCTACAGGATAGGATTTTTCTTGAAAGAAGGAATTTGAATATTTCAAAAACTCGCGGGCATCTTACCAGCAATATGGCGACAGGTCATGTGATAATTACAAACTCGAACCCTTTGAGATCAAAGGTGCCGAGTCGGACTTTCGCTACTGTATTTTATATTTACTGTGATAATAACTTATTCTTTTATTTTACTCAATAAAAAAAGCCGCAAAAGAATGTATTCATTCGACACGTCAGTTTAACGCTGATTTTCTACCAAAGAAAATTCCAGGCATTTTATCATCAAGAATTATTATTAATAAAAGGGTTTATTTTCTCCAAGGAACGTCAAATTTGAGGCTTTTTATTCGCTGAGAAAAATCCTAAATAAAAATGTCTAAAAACTAACACTGAAAAAGTCCATATTTCAGCAGTTACTTACTATTTTCTCATCTGTCAATCTACCTCGAGACGCGTTTCGTCATATCACGACTCATCATCCGAGCTAGGTAGGTATGCTGTCAAAATTAAGCTTATAGCAGCCAGAATTGCAAATTGTTGTATCTTACTGATTCTTTGCGCTAGTAGTGTAATAAATACGTTCGAGTTCTGTTCCCTTCGCTGTCGATCCTAGCCCGGCTGATGAGTTGTGATACAACGAAACGCGTCCCGAGATGGATTAACAGATAAGAGAACCGTAAATAATGGTTAAAATATGGATGTTCTTCAATTTTAGCAATTAATATTAATTTTTATATACATGAGGTAGAACTCTAAAAATAGCACTGCCTACCAGTATTTTAGTGAGTATTTATTATCCCTGTAAACGTTTTAAGTAGATATCTTTACAGCTGAAAATTGATCACTATTAAAACCTTCCGGCATGTTTTAAACGTTTATACTTATAATTTGACTTTATAATAATGTATCATCAAGGCATAGTAGTAATGTTTACATTATAACAAACTTTTCAACATTACTTCACTACACTGCCGAAATGACACCTATTTAAATTAAGATTTTAAAAAATACAACCTGTGTAATCCATTTATTTTTCAATCTCTCGGTTTTTCTCAACGTCTGTGAGACCTCTTACCCCTGCTGGACGACCTTGACGACCTCCGTCTTCTATCGGACCTCCGCTTCGATCTATAAGATCTCGATAATGACCTCCTCGACGATCGTTTTCTGTGCGAATCTCGCGATCTCGAATGCGATCTGCGAGAGGAGTTTTTGGAGGAGGGGTATCTGCGGTCACGTGATCTACTTCTAGATCGTGACCTCCGCGAGGGAGTAGCGTGACCTTTTCGATGACCTTCGTGACGAGTATGATGATTTGGAGTGCGAGCGTGACTTTCGGGAGCGTCGAGAGTAACGAGAATCTGATCTAGATCTAGAATGGAAGATTTTTTTTTCTAAAAATATATATAAAAAAACTGGTTTAAAATGGACATTGTGGCTATATTCCTTTGTCTTTCTCGAAGGCTAGATAGTCACAAGTTACCCTTGTTAATTATTTATGGGTATTTCTAATAAAACACACTTTATCTCAGCCTTACCTTTTACTCCTCTTTTTAAAATCAGTACTTTCTCTTCTAGATGAACTATCAGCCGATCTATCCCTTCTAGAACTCTCACTCTCTGACCTAGACTTTTGCGATCTTTCTGGCGACCTAGAATAGCGACTCGCATTTGACACTTTCCGACTTGACTCAGGCGTTTGACTTCGTGAACGACTTTTTTCTCGACTAGTATCGTGATTTTTCGAGTTACTGTACGATCCACGGCTCGATGAGGAATCTCTACGTGATTTAGAATTCGATTCTACGGAATTAGTACTATTTGAGGAGTTGTCTGAGCTTTGGTCTTTACTTTTGGGACTTTTTTCTGCCTCTGGGTAGCTTCGGCGGGATTCTGGAAAATATTAAAATGAAGGGATATTAGGATGTTTAATAAATTTGATAATTTAATGATCCCAAAATCATATAGTTTAGTCTAAAGATTAGTTTTGTAAATGATCGGAGAGTATTAGCACACGTTTTGAGAAATTATGCACTCTAAATTTAAAATTATGTGACTTTAAGGTTTGATTTGCGCATGGATGTTTCCAATGTTGCTTTTGATAAATAACTCAATAAAATAAATAGTAAAACACGAGACAAGTATTCTACCTAGCCATTCAAAAATTTGCGCGATTTTTTTACGTCTTACAGTTTTTATGATTTTTCCGAAAAATTGGGGAAAGTAATTTCAAAATAACCTCAGATCTAGAACACTAGTTGAGGCTAAAACGAAACACACATCAGGCTTTTTTGATGATTTGCCACTCTAAATAAACGTCCTTAGTGCTTCTTAAACAAGTGTGAGTGTCTTAACGTACAGTTTTCAAGATTGTAGGGATGAAAAAAGTTTCTGCACAAACACCTAAGCAGAAACTGACAAGGAAAAGAATTTTTCAAGAACATTTGGCCGCTATAGAGAATGACAAGAGTTATTTTTGAGAATTGACCCTGGCGGCAAGAATTGGCTGTTGAGATCTTCCCATAAAGCAGAAGTCGAGGTAATGGATTTATAAGGGAAGGCGAAACTAAGTGGTCTTTTGGAAAAATGATGGCGAGACTTAAAACATTGCTGTTGTACACGACTGTAGCGTCATATAACACGTAGGCTGAAAAGTTTTTGGTCTGACACATAGATGTCGCCGTTTTCAAAAAATCCATATGATTTTTAGGAAATGCGAACCTTCAAACCATACGTGTCAAAATTTCATGACATTTCGACGATTAGTTTACAAGTTACCGTGGTTTTAGTGACGCTACTTTTGATATTTTCAAAACAATGGAAAAGACCGAATTTCGGGTGTTGATTAAACACTGTTTTTTGATGGGAAAAAATACCGTTCAAGCAAAGCAATGGTTTGATAAGTGTTACGTGGACTCTGCCCCTGGAAAATCACTAATCATTTTCTGATATGCCGAATTTAAAGGCGGTCGTACAGATACAAATGATGCTGAACGCTCTGGACGCCCAAATGAGGTGGTTACACCGGAAGACTTCAAAAAATCTACAAAATTGTTTTGGATGACCGTAAAGTGAAATTGCGTGAGATAGCTGACACCCTAAAAATATTAAAAGAACGTGTTGGTCATATTTTGTATGAACATTTGGGCATGAAAAAGCTCTGTTCAAAATGGGTACCGCGTTTGCTCACAGTGGACCAAAAACAACAACGTGTTGATGATTCTGAGCGCTGTTTAGACCTGTTTAAGCGCAATAAAAAGGATTTTTGCATGGGGTATGTGATAATGGATGAAACATGGATCCGCCACTACACACCGAAATCAAATCGGCAGTCAGCTGAATGGACAGCAGCCGGTGGAAGCCGCCCGAAGCGACACAAAGTTGGCTCGGAAGGTTTTGGCCACTGTATTTTGGGATGCGCATGGAATAATTTTCATCGACTATGCTGAGAAGGGAAAAACCATCAATAGCGAATATTATATAAAGTTATTGGTGTGTTTGAAGGCAGAAATCGCGAAAAAACGGCCCCAAATGAACAACAAAACGTGCTCTTTCATTAAGACAATGCACCATGTCACAAGTCAATGGTTATGATGGCAAAATTGCATGAATTGAAGTTCGAATTGCTTCCTCGTCCACCGTATTCTCCAGATTTGCCCCCCAGCGACTATTATCTATTCGCATATCTCAAAAAAATGCTCCCGGGAAAGAGATTTGGCTCTAACGAAGAAGTTATCGCCGAAACTGAGGCCTATTTTGAAAGCAAAGACAACTCCTTTTATAAGAAAGGTACACAAACGTTAGGAAAGCGTTGGACAGATTGTATCGCTCTTGAAGGGGACTATATTGATCAAGAAAGTCGAATTTTGCAAAAAAATGTGTTTTAAGTAGCTAGAGCAAAAACTTTTCGGCCTACATGTTAGTTCAAAAATGCCCTGATTTAGCGCCCTGTTACTTTTAACTAAAGAAAGACATCAGAGGCCGAAAATTGTTACCAGGTGATACGATAAAAGCCACCTAAGCATTACCTAAACCCACTATGATAAACTACAAAAACATTTTTTTTAATTTAAGAAGAATGGCAATAAACAACGTGATGCGAATTTAATTATCTTACAAACATCGTTCACTTGTTCTGTTACATAAGCAAATTAATTTGGGGATCACTTATATTTGAGTACCAAAGCAAAAATCGAGAAAATCACTAGAAATTACATGATTGGAAACTTCATACTTGACTGCTGATCATTAATTTTATAGATATATTCCAATCAGGAATGATTTAAAAATAAAGAGCCATGAACTCCATTAAAAAATCTTAATTTTGTAATTTCTAGTTAAGACCAAAGAAAGAAACAAACAAAAACAGGAATTCCTTACGGGATCACTTTCAGAAACATCTAAATACTGACCTTGAGTGTTTGCGTCTACCTGTGATTCGTTATCGTTAGATTCCGGACTCGAAGAACGACTTCTGCTGCTGCTTCGGCTTTGTTCCTTTCGTCTATCGGCCTCGGCCAGTCTATCCTCGATTTCTTGTTCTGTTTTGGAGAAAGCCGCTTGGCGTTTCCTGATTGAATCCTAAAGAGGACGACTTATTATCGAAACATGCATTTTTTAACGTTTGTTCAAACTAGTCTATTTCAGAGATATGAATATCTCATTATTTATTCTACGGCTACACCGAACATAGTGGTGCTTGGGATTAGATCGTGTCAATCCTCACACATATAGTATTTATTTACATATAAAATCGGCAGAGTGCAAGAAGGACTTGCGCAATTAGTGTTCCGTACATTAACTGCTTTTAAAATAAAAATGTTTATAACGGGGGTACAAAATGATTAACGAACGTACCAAAGACACCCCAAATAAGTTTTTTCCGATCTTTACTGAAAACTGATAATTTTGAAATTTTTGTTTTTTTTTTTTCATATACCAGATCAATTATTAAAGATAATGCACTCGTGATCATTTTCGTTAAATCTACACCCTGTGGAGGATATTCCAGAATTTTTTTTTAATTTTTTGAGCAGTACTTACAAAGAAAAGTGTGCTTTCATTTGATGACCCGGCAAATTTTTTTTTTTCACTTTGGACTTCACCCCCCAAAACTAATCCTTCGAGTCAAAATTTAATGTTCAAAACTACACGGTTCTGATGAGGCCATCAATTCCTATATTAGTGCCAAATTGCAACTTGCTACGTCAAATAGTTTCGGAGCAAATCGGGTGTGACAGACGGACAGACACCGAACTGATCTTATTAAGTGTTCCGTACGGAACACTAAAAAATCATCTTTAAAATTAAGAGCATCGTCAAAGAGAGAATGAAATAGGTAATAGAAGATACTCACCCTTAACTCAGAATCTGAATCGGACCTGTCAGTTCTCCTGCCTTCATCGTCGGACTCATTACTGCTAGAAGATCCGTCACCATAGACACCCAGACCTAATAGTTTTCAGTGAGGTTATTTTGAGAGTATTTTTAAAAAGTAGGGAGCTTCAGTTTTTATTTTAGGGCTTCATAGCTATATTTTCATTATCTCTTTTTCAATGAAAAACAAACAGAACTATCCTGCCGCCAGAGTACAAAACAGCTTTTGTTGCATTTAATCGATTTTACAGATATATACAGAGAGAGAAATTTATCGCTAACATAAAATAAAATGAACTTAAGGAATTGGAGATGTAAAAATATAACTATATAGCTAAAAAAGCAGACATTTCAAAAAAATAAAACTAAGGCTTTGTTCATTGAAAATAAAGTAAGGTTTGTTAGGTTTTAACACAAGTCATGACTTATCAGATTACTTATCATACACCCAAACTTCTTTTTCTTTTAACCAATAAAGTATAACATTATGTGGAAGGATACGTGCATAATGAACACTAAAATCTTAACTCCCCTGTAGATTCTTGAACCCACAAGATAACATTACAGTGTAAAATCCAGATTAAGATTTATTACTTTAGTATGATACTAAATTGGAGGATGATATATCACAGGTAGCCCAGAGGAACTACAACGTGGGGTGAAAAGTCCCGAGACTTTTGCAGAAAAAAACAATGTTTTTACCAAAAGTTTATTCTTCAACATAGTTTCCTTCAAGCGATTCCAGCGATCTTCCAACATTTGGATACCTTTCATATAGCACAAGTTGTCGAGCTCTCTAAAATAAGACTCAGTTTCCCATTCGCCTTCTTCATTTGAGCCAAATCTCTTTCCCTGGAGCCACCTTTTGAAATTTGGAAAGAGGTAATAATCGCTGGGGGCCAGATCTGGTGAATATGGCGGATGAGAGAAGCATTCATTGCAATTTGTCCAATTGTACCATCGATTTTATGGAGTTGTAAGCTGGTGCATTATCTTTATGAAACAACACTTTTTCTTTGCTAAATGCGGCCTTTTTTCTAAATTTCACCTTTCAAACGTTCCAATAAACGAACGTAATAGTTTCCGGTGATTATTCGCCCCTTCTCAAGACCGTCGGTCAGTATTATTCCATGCGCATCCCAAAAACTACTTGCCAAACGCTTTCCAGCTGATGGACGTTTAGGTTTGCAGTGCCAAATAGCGTTTGGGTACATAATTTTTTCATATGCAAATATTCATGCAAAATATGCCTCAAGCGTTTTGTTGATATCTTCACGATATCAGCTATCTCTCCCCTTCACTTTACGGGCATTCAGAACAATATGGTGGATTTTTTTGTATTTTTTAGAGTGACTGCCTCATTTGAACGTTCCAAAGGTGGTCCATCGTCGAGGCTTTTACGACCGCATTTAACGAATTCAAACGAAATTCTTTTTGTCCCATGGTTTTGCAAAAATCAAAAGCGTCACTCAAACAGCTGTAATTTGCAAACTAATAGACAAAATGTCACGAAAATTTTACACGAATCTTCGAGAGTTGACACTAACCGAAAATCATATAGTTTTTTGTTAGTGCTGTCATCTCTCGGGACTTTTCACCCCATGTAGTATAAAGGGGATCAACAAAGTAACCACTAAGGATATTTGGTCGAAAAGAACATACCGCTAATATTACAATTAAGAATTTTTTTATTGGAAAATATTTATTTTATGTTATAACAGATGTAGTTATATGGCGCTTCGCGAAACAAACTTCCTCCTAATATCCCGTATAAGTTTCTAGTAACCCGAAACAAAAAAATAAAGCGGAGTTTTAAAACATATTATAGAAACCTTGTAGTACCCGCTGACAATGCATCACCCGAGCGGGCGTGTCGTGTCCTGGACGCGTTAATAGAAAATGCGCTATAATTTTATTAACATTAACATAACATTTTCTCAAAGATTGTCCTCTTCACCTAGATTAGCCGATGAGCTTAAAAATGAAGTGAAAGGTGCTATTTTCTAGTTTGATAATATGTACGACCGAGTCGTCTATTATTCTTGAATCTCCCATACTTTTAATATGAGGACAAATCTTATTAACATTCTTCGTACGATAACTTAATATCATCCTCAAATTTTAAACTACAAAATTATTATTTAATCTAGACTTCGCCAGTAGTGTTATCCTCTTCAGTTAGAAACTTAGCAAGAAGAGAAACTGAACTCTCGGTCTTTGCTGTCCAAAAATAAGAAAATATAAAAGAAAAACTTATAACAAGGTAAAAAAAAAAACCATAAACACTTACCGAGTTTAGCACTTAGGTTGGCACCACTCGGTGCTGAAGCTAGTTGACCAGTGGCTGAAGGTTATAATATTCGATTAATAAAATCTTTTGGAAATTGTTGTTCCAAATACCGGCTATAACAAGTCTTAAATACAATGAGCAATAGGGATGCTGACTGGTTAAACATGGCATTGGTCAAAAAATGTTCTACAAATATTTCCTGTCAGCTAAACTACCTCAACAATCACAATTTAATGGAAGCGATTTCCGTCGTTCCGTGTATTCTCATATTATATTCTTAAATGAAATATCATTTTCATATTTGGTATACACATAATACTTGAACTAAAAAAGGAACCTATAGTTGTTGAGCAATATTACCGCTTTGAATTTTCTAATCCAATAGAAAGCTCGTTAAGGATGCTCAGAATTGTCCGACAACGGTCGTCACGGATGATTTGTTGAACTTTCACGATGATTTCAGGCGTGGTTGCATTCGAAAATTTTCCGGAACGTTAGCCGTCCTAGGTTCGAACAGCCTTAAGTTGCGAAAACCACTTGAAAATTTGCGTACAGTTCAGGCCTTCGTCCTCGAATGCTTTCCGAATCGCTTCATCGCATTTAAAACAAAATTTCACATACACCCGCTGCCCTTTTTGTCGTATGCAAGGTACAGAACAAATTGAACAAGCTAGCAGGTTGAAACTGGATACGCAGCATTGTTGGAGATGTACCTACTACCGCCTATCAGCGCGAGAAGATACTACTATGTATTCTTGCTATATAGCGTTAGTCCGGGAAGTTTTGCTTTGCACTACATACCTTTCGTTCAGTCCAGTGATATAATTTCAGAATTTTTGTTTTTATCTCAAAATTTCCAGTCATACAATACTAATTTATCCATTTGAAAAATTAAACATTTTTTGATCACACCATGTAAAAATGAAAGATACTTTCAAGTCTATCTATCTTACCCAAAACTGCTATTTTTTTTTCTTAAAATGTTTTACAAATAATAAGTTTGTCACAACGATTTCACAATAAAATATTACACTTTCATGAACTAAAAAAAAAAAACGTTTTAACAACAATAAATATATAAATAATTAAAATACCTCTTCTTTTCCTAATATACCGTTGCCGTTCCTCTTTGCAGATCTGTTCAATATATTGAGTGGTCACTTTTAGTAATATTTCCGTCATGGTTTTGCGAACTTTCAGCATCTGCAAATTCAGTCTTATTTAGCATATTATAAGATGTATCTCACTTTTAACCATTCAATCCTCTACTATGTTGGGACTGTGGAATCTTTGACAGAATGGCACTACTCAGTATATATCACACCATTTTATTTTTGCACTCGATGCGCGTTTCGCTAATCGTGTTAGTTTTATTAGGAGCAATGATTGACTAAAGCTAAACTACAAATCTACCCTATTTATACTTAACCTAACACTTGAAGTACTCAGGTGGAAGTAATGGCGTAGGCGAGGCCATCAGTTTCGGTCAAGGAACCAGTAGAGGGGACTATAAGGAATAGGCCCTCTGTCTTTATTTAAACTACTTTTACATTTTATAATTCCCATACTTTCATATGCATTCAACAATCTCCTATTAGATACACTTTTAATTAATCTTAGATTATTTAAGGTTACAGTATGATCAGCTTCAAGGGCCTGTTTCGGCAATGCTAGACTTTTCTGTTGTACTGTATTTTAAATGTGCTAAATGTTCTTTAAATCATGTTTTAATTGACCTTTTACTTTGTCTAACATACTCCTTGTTACAATTGTTACAACTAATTTCATAAATTCCACTTTTCTCACGATTAGGAATCTTGTCTTTGCAATTTCCTAAGACATTCCTCAAAATTATCTGATGACTTATAGACTAAGGTGAAGCCTACCTTATTAAATACCTTACTGAGTCTCCTGCTATATTTCGGATTATATGGTATCGAGACATACTTGGTCTTATTTGCTTCACGTGTGAAAATTCTGAATATTTAACCCAAACTTATGTCTATTTATTAACTTGTTTATTAAGTCATCGTCGTAATCATTAACTCTAGTTAAATTCCTAATATAATTCCTTTCATTATTGAAGTTTACTCTATTCATAGGAAAAGTGACCAAACAATGAACTAAAAAATGTAATGCGGCTAATTTATGTTGTTTGCAATGAAATAAATCATTAGGAATATATCTATCTATTACTCTGTCTTTTCTATAGATATAAAATTCTAACTTATTATTATTTTTATTAATTAAAACATCTAGAAATGGTAATTGTTCTTTGTTCTCTATTTCATAAGTAAATTTACTGGAATCATATCAACTACTTAGTTTGGAAATAAAATCATCTATTACTTTCTTTGTATCAAAAATCGCAAAAGCATCCTCCACATACCTATACCATGCCCTTGAGAAATACTCAAATTCTTGAATGGCTTTGGTTTCAAATTTACTCATGAATAAATTGGCAACGAAAAAGTAATAAGCAATTACCCATAGCGGTTCCTTCTTTCTGAACATAAAATTGACTGTTAGATTGAAAGTATTCATAAATAATTTCATCCTCAAAGTCATTCCTAAGTAATTCTTGGAGATAAAGTTTGTGCTATTGGCACACTTGGAAACAAAGAACTAACATCCAAAATATAGCAGAGGGTTCAATAGGGTATTTAATAAGGTAGGCCTCACCTTAGTCTATAAGTCATCAGACAATGTGAGGAATATCTTAGGAAATCCCAAAGACAAGATGCCTAACTGCGAGAAAAGTAAAAATTTATAAAATTAGTTGTAATGACTGAGACAAAAAGTATGTTGGGCAAACTAAAAGGTCAATTAAAAAAACATGATTTAAAGAACATTTAGAACATTTAAAATAGAGTAGAACAGAAAAGTCTAGCATTACCCAACATGCCCTTGACCTTGATCATAGATAATCTAAGATTAATTAAAAATGTATCTGATTGGAGATTGTTGAACGCATACGAAAGTACGGAAATTATGAAATGTAAAAGTAGTTTAAATAAAGACAGAGGGCCTATTCCTTATAGTCTCCTCTACTGGTTACTTGATCGGAACTGATGGCCTCGCCTATACCATTAGTTCCCCCTGAGCAATTCAAGTGTTAGGCTAAGTATAAACAAATAATATAGATTTGTAGTTTAGCTTTACGCGCGTCAAGCCCAAAAGTAAAGTGTTTGGAGTAGTGGTGATATATGCTGAGTAGATTCAATCCTCTAGCTCAGTAATTAATGAAATCCGTTTTATAATAATTTATAACTTCACTACAAGGATGCATGAGTAAAAAATTTTTAATTAAACAAATAAAAATATCTTTGTTTTATTTATTTCTATAAATTAATTACCAATTCTTCCTGTGTTAAAGGGCGAGGAGGTGATGGTGATGCTTTCTTTCTTACAGTCTTTTCACTCTCGGAATCTTCATTATCGCTATCCTAAAAAAATATCAATTTTTTAGAAAACAAGTTCACGAAAAAAAATTACTCCTTCGTACAAATCTGCTTTTCCTCAACATGTCCTTCTCTTTTATGGTATTTTTAAGAATTTCCATTGTTTCCTGCTCTTCTAGCTTGATTTTTTCCGTCTGTTCCTCTCTAGCTTGTTTTTCTTTTTCCTTTTCTAGCTGCCTTTGTTTGTCTCTTTCCATTTTTTCTAAACCTGAAGGTAGAGTTTAAAGAAAAATATAGAATGAAACACAAACTCTTCAAATGTTTATAACATATTAACTATTTATTATACCTTCTCTAATCCAAGCTGGTAACTGCTTTCTCTTATTAGCATCTATTGTAGGTGTAGGAGCAGGTGGCACAACTGGAATTTCTGGAGCTGGCATCAAGGGTCCCCCAACAGGTGCAGGAGTTATAATAGTTACTTTTGTGGGCACATTTACTTTACTGTATCTTTTGTTGTGTGGTTTGATTTCTGTCTGAGTTATTTTACCCACTGCCATGCAGTCCAAAATGCTGGAGTGTTATAATTATTAGAAGCAGGTGGGCCAGAATTGTAACCTTGAAAAGAATAATAATATATAACACTTTTGGTATACAATATAGAATTGGTCTGACACACTTCCAAACTGATTTTTTCCCAGCCCATAAGCAGTATCATCTCTTGAATTACAAATGCTGATGGTGATGATTGTTTATTTCATTCGCAGGTGTTTAGGAAGTAGGGGAGTCGTTCAAGGATGATGTTAAGGTGCAGTATCCCAGCGGATACAAACACTGCAAGGACTTGTGTCGACAACATTAGCTGGAATGTTTTTGAGATAAGAAAGGTATGTTTGAAATTTATTTTCCACAGCCTAAGATACCAGCAAAAGAATAATGGGTGGATGCCAGCCACAACTTCATTAAAATAAGAATGCATGAGATGTAGTGTTACAAATATGTACCTAACACAAAAAAAAGTGCCTAATGGGTTAATAGTGATTTGCCAAGACCGAAAGGACTGACAAAGGTAAAAACAAACATAATGCTCACCACATTTGATGATGCTCAGGGGATTATCCACAAAAAACTTGTTCGCTGGAGCAAAACAGTAACTGAATAGTACTATGTGGGTGATATAGAGTGGCTTGACAAGATGATTCAGTGAGTATACCCATAACAATGGATTGGAAAACATTTTGTCTTGTTTTTATAACACCGTGACTGTGCACACTCTTGAAACTGTATTGCAGTTTTTTAGCGTAGAAACAAGTTTTGCTACTCTACTACCGTTAATATTTCCCTGATTTGCCTTTAAGTGACTATCTTATTTTCTTAAGTTACGCTCCACATGTACAGTCAACACAATAATAATTTAAAAGACATTAAAGCTGTTGTAATGCTTAGAATTGCTTTAAATTGAAGAAAATCTTAAAACAGATATTTTCTAACAGCTTCAAGTGTTTATAGGAATGTGATAACATTGTATTGAGGTTGAAGGAAACAATGTAGGACATCTGAAGCAACAAAATTTTTATTTCTTAAGTTTTTCTAGTTTATATTATCTAAAGTCCATTATTTTTTCTGCATTTAAAGTCAAAGTCAGTAAATCAAAATCGGCCTTAAACTTAAAATAGAAGAAAAATAGTATTACCTGCATAAGCTACTGCATTATCATTGCCACCATCTGGAGGTCCATTATAGACACTATTTGGAGTAGGTAACAAAGGAGTTTTTAACTGGTGGTACTCCAGGAGGAGGGGGGTACCGCGCTAGGCGGGTTCCAACTATTATTCCAGTTCCAATTTTGCCCTCCAGATGAGTTCCAATTAGTCCACGCTTCTGCTCCAGGAGGTGGGGGGCAATATCAGGTGGTGGTGGATTCCAATTATAGGAATCTTCTTTTCATTTTCCACTTCCATTTCAGCTTCTCCACCCTCGTCAGAATCAAGTTTATGGGTGTCATTTGTGGTTTTGTTTAGGTCTACCTTTAATTTTGATAAAAAATTCATAAGATTCATAACAGATCCTTTAGTGAAATAATATTCAATGTATTTTTATTACAAGTTAAAAAAAAATAATAAAAACCTGCTGCTCTCCAGGAATAGGCGGCGGACCAGCCTCTTTCATAATGATCCATTGCTGAGCCAAAGCAGCCCAATCTACTTGGTCATTAGCAGTGTTTTGGTATGCTGAAGGATTCATCGCCCATTGTGTGTATTTTTGAGACTCAGTAGAGTCGCTGCCTGAATGCATTATATTTTGTAGAACAGAATATACTTATTTACATTAATAAATCCATGATTTTTTACTGATTAACTTATAATACTTGCGATAATTGAAAAAAATCACACCGGGCATCACAAAATGACAAAATATTGACAACTAAATGAAAACTGAAGTTAGAAAAGAAATATCCATTTTCATATTGCCAGTTAAATTACAAGAAAAAAAAGAAGATTACTACTGCATTATAGTATCACCAGAAGGGAAGAATCAGTATAGTATTATAATTCCAAATTTGTCTTAGTGTATTCCAAATAGAAAGTTATCCTGTTAAAAAAAAAAAAATTGCTATAATGATTTACCCAGTACTTTCCTTGCAAACATGTAGTTCTAGAATAAACACTAAATTTGACTATCTCATACTAAAGAATCAATACGATTCACTTTATGGTAAAATATTTTAAAAAATTAGAAATTTAGGTACCTTGTAAAAATAATCAAAAAAAGAATTTAATGATTAAAAACTACTTCTAAAATCAAATTGAACAAAATATATACTCTTTACCAATTCAATTGTGAACCATAGATTCCTTCTTTCCTTCAGCAAGGAAAGTAAAGAAGAAATAGGTTATATTCACTTCTAGGTTAGTTTGAGCTGTGATTTGTGTTTGTGTTACTAATGTTTATAAAAACTAGACGGTTGGACAAAACTACAATATTAATAAAAAAATTAGTAATATTAAGGAAAGAATAAGTAAAAATGGACATAAAATGCAGGGTTTGCTTGGCTACCACCGAAGCAAAGATGTACCATACTCTTTTAACTATATTTCCAGAGTATTTGAAATCAAACCTGACAGTGTTGAATTTATTAGAAAATTGTTACTTCTACTAAGGTGAGTAGGATTTTTTTAAAACTCAGACCTTTTTTGCAGGATTTATATTATATGTAATAGAAAAGTGATATAATAACATTTGGTTTTTGTGTTTACATGTGTTATCGGTAATTAATATCCATATCAAAGTTGTTGGAATGTCACATACTGCCTGATAATTTTAGGTAGTGTTTGTTACAGTTAGATAAATATTAATAATAATAATAGTGTTTTGTTTGCCAATTTATACAATGTTGCAATATACATATTAATAATAAAAAAATATATTCACATACACAAAAGGCAAAACGGAGGTTAAAAATCAGTTTTAAAAAGATTCTGGTTAACTCCCTTAAAAATCTAAAATAAGTAATTCTCTTACTGTCTTGCCAATTACCATTACACAGCCGCTATGCCTAAAAACAGTTGTTGTGTTTTCTGCCACAAATGTTTTAATTATTCCCACTATAACCTCTAACTACTTTTTGGTTTCAAATCCAAACATTTCCTTTGAGATTATTTACTAAATATATTTGAAAACTTTACTATTTAACCCTAAAATAAAATAACTATATTAAAGGAGCGTTGCTTTAAAATATTAACTGATCGCTTGTTTAGTTTCTTCAGTGATAAGTGTTGGTTTCTTTCTAAAAATGTAAACTAAAGTAAACTTTACAATCTTCTCTACACAGTAATATTTTTTTTTTTTTTTATGGGCCTAGCACACATGCTATGTTGTTCTTGAATCAAATGTAAACTGTACTCGGTGGAAACACAGTCCCAGGGCAAAATTTTTCCAAAGGGATGATGTTCTCCATTTATAAATGACATATATAAGACTGCTTGAGAAGCTTTGTACACAGAGTAACAAGCTGAACCTCATATGGGATGTGTAAGTATTAGCGCGACCGTGGTACTTTTCTAATATGCATTTACGCTCTGGGAGGCGTGGAGTTTAAGGGATTCCTAAAGCCATTAAAGTTAAAAGTGGGCCACATCTCTTCGAACACGTTTCCATGAAATACTTGTAGAATGACTGGCTCAAGTCAAGACAACGAAGTTTTCTTCGATGTTTCCAGCGATTCAAGGCCGCCTGTCCAGTTCCGGGTCTCCAATCAGAAATGAACAGCTCTTCTACTGAACAGCATCCAACAAATGCCAGTGTATGTTTGGGGAGCGGAGCCCCAAACATGTGGGAGCATTATTCCATAGGTTGGTCGAATGTTTGAAACTTTGTAAAGAATTAACAGATTGTTGTGGAGTGTAAAGCTTTCTGGTTCTATTATTCTCAACTTTGAGAAGCTCTCCTTACTATTACCTGCAACATGTTCATGCCAGGACATATTTGCTCCAAAAATTAACGCCGAACAAATTGAGTGGCGAGGTGTTAGAGGAATGGAGTGCCCCGACATAACTTATGTCGGGTTTAGCAACATTAACTTTTTTAGAAAAAACTGCCACCTGGGTTTTTTGCAGCTCAAATTCCACTTGGTTACTGTCACCCAAGATAAGAATTTCTTCCAGGTCTTTGTTAAATTGACCTAAAATGACTTCCTACTGTCTGCGGATATTCACCTGAGTAACGATGTCCGAGCGATTCAAGTGAATGAAGAGATAAGTGTGTACTGTCATCTGCAAAGCTGTAGATTGGATTCTTCGGTCTTTTCCAGCAGATCGTTTAATATAAATGAGAAAGAGAGTAGGACAGTATGAGGCCTTGGGGTTACACCGGTGTTGATAGTGAAGGTGTTAGAAAGAAAATCCGTTCAACTGCCACTCGTAAAGAACGCTCTCTGAGGAAAACATAGGAGCCAGAGCCACAAAACAGAACGTTTTTAGACATACACATAAGAACGTAGCTTAGCCAACAGCCCATCATGCAAACTAAACATGATCCGAATGCCTTGGATATGTCAAGAGCAACCGCTCGAGATTCTCCAAAGTGTTCAAATTGCGTTGTTCTAAACATGTGGTTACATTAAGTCAGGAGAATCTCCTGTTGATCTATTTTTACGAAAATCATATTGGTGATCGCTAATAATGTTGAATTCTTCAAGCATATTTTAGAAGTTGCTGATTGATAGCCTTTTCCATGACTTTTGAATATTATTGAAAGCAGTGCGATTGGTCGGTAGTTAATTTGGCAAGGTCTTCTTGCGTTTTTTAGGTATCTCGCTGAACTCGAGGCACATTTCCAGCAGGAAGGAAATATTCCCTTTCTGTATTACAGGTTTGAAAAGTCCTAAAGAGAACTGGGGCGTTAGTTCCCTCGCACAGTTTTTGGAATTATTGGCAGGTATTTATTCCGTCAGCGCCAGAAAGCCTTTTTGGTGTCTAGCTTTCCTCAAAAATACGTTTTTTTATGATACAATTTTTATAATATAATAGCTCTGAGGGATTACATTATACCTACTGAACAAGGTCGTTTTATGGTGGAACTTTCTATTCTTCGACAATTACTCTTTATATCTTTTATGGAAAATTTTGTGTGAAATTAAACTGTTCTAAAAGTTATATTTAGTGCCTCTTACTACTTTATCTAAATGACATTTTAATAAGTAGGTTGTATTCCTAGAAACGTCTTCTTGTTTATTTAAGTATAGGTCAATAACTAAATATTTTGAAGGGAAAGTTCCATAAGGCTCATGAATTTTTATAATATAAATAATACTAATAGAATATAAAATAATAATAGTAAAATAGTTGGGTTACACAAAGTAAAAATAGATATATATATGTTTTCCTCATAAAATTACATGTGTTGGGTCAACTGTGTATTTTCCTTGTATGTTCCTTAGAATTGAGCAAGAACTTTTTAAATTAATATTTAAGTACTGTGACTGTATATACTGTACATGTTCTGAGAAACATAACTTAAAAATAAATACAGGAAAATTAACTTTTTCAATGTTTGGAAAAGATCATGAGTTATTAGTGTTCCGTACGGAACACTTATAAGATGACTTCGGTGTCTGTCTGTCCGTCTGTCACCCGATTTTCTCCGAAACTATTTGTCATAGAAAGTTGAAATTTGGTAATAATATAGGAATTGATGGCCTCATCAGAGCCATGTAGTTTTGAGAGTTAAATTTTGACTTAAGGGGTTAGTTTTGGGGGGTGAAATCGGAAGTGAAGAAAAAAATTTTTAGTAGGTCATGGAGTGGGGTGTCAAATGAAAGCTTGTGGAAACACAAGTAAAAAATATATATGTAATGTAATACTTGCGCGCACTTTTCCTTGTATTATTTTTAAAAAATCGCTGTCCACCCGCCTTATCTCGAAAAGTACTTATCAAAAAATTTTGAAAAAATTCTGGAATATTCTCCACGGGTTGTAGATTGAACGAAAATTATCACGAGTGCATTACCTTTAATAATTTATCTGGTATATAAAAAAAAAAAAAATTTCAAGGTCATCAATTTTCAGTAAAGATTGGGAACAAACTTTGTTGAAAACTCATTTGGGATGTGTTTTGTGAAGTCACTGATCATTTTATACCTCTGTAACAGATTTTTTATTTTAAAAGCAATCAACATACGGAACACTAATTTCGCAAGTTCAACTCGCACTTGACCGGTTATTATATATATTAGATAGATAATAGAAATAATATTATTTTCAGTTGGACATGAAGCATGGTTATCCCAACAGTATATGTACTGCTTGTTTAAGGCAACTAAAGGAATGTTACAATTTCACTGAACAGTTTAAAATAACCAGTCTTGGCTTCAAGAAAATTTTTCAGAAATTTCCTGTATAAAAGAAGATTATGATGAGTTGATGGAAGAGTCTAACAATAGGTCCATTGATGAGGAACACATTATTGTTAAAGTTGAGGCCATCGATGAAAGCTTTTCAAGACCAGTCATTCTTGATATGGATGGAAATGATATCATTCAAACAGGTTTTTGAAAAATTTATTTAATTCATAATAATAATCTTTATTATCAGCAAAGCTAAACAAGTACAATTACAATATATATATATATATATATATATATATATATATATATATATT
>CM032454.1:171181049-171182468 GCA_019049505.1 Pachyrhynchus sulphureomaculatus | reverse complement strand
TTATATATATATATATATATATATATATATATTATATATATATATATATATATATATATATATATATATATATATATATATATTATATATATATATATATATTATATATATTATATATATAATATATATATATATTTATATTATATATATATATATATATATAATATATATATTTAATATATATAATATATATATATATAGATAAATCTATATATATATATATATATAAATTTATATATATAGATTTATATATATATAAATATATATATATATATGTTTTGACGAATGTTCTCACGGGTGTGAAATTGTAGTATATGGTTTTTCGGGTATCCCGTGTTAGCTTGAAGTCCCTTGATGGACGGTTTCGCTGACGTTTCGGATGGAATCCTTCAACCATCTTTTTCAAAGCGTTGATCACTGTGTCGGCGACTTGGCGATGAATGTTCGAGACTGGCCCTGAGTGTGCGCGGTTTTATGTACTCGGGAGTGTTTCTATTGTCCCGACGGATCTGGATTCAATCGAGACTCGGCGTAGGGCTGCGCTTTGTCGGTCCTGTGGTTCTTTGCCATCCCCCCCCCTTTCCCCCCCTAATGTTTTTGTGTTGGAGAAGTAAACATATGGTTGATTTATTGGTTGCTCTTGGTTGGAATTGGTACTGGGGATCGTAATATGTTTCCAAGAGTTCGGTAAACGTTGGCTATCATCCCGATTATTTAAGTTGTTTTTATGGGTCCTCTTTTACTATTTCTTTGGCTTCTTTGATTATCCTAGTGGATATAGTTTTATTACTTTTTTGTAGGGTTCTGGTTTTGTCAAAATCGAATTTTGTTGTGCCGGTATTGTGTGCATGTTGTGCTAGAGGAAGAGGTGGTGGATTTTTGTTTTACGACGGCGTTTTTGTGCTCGTCTCTTCTGGCACTAATTTTCGCTGTTTGTTTTGGCCTTTGTATGCAAGAACCGCAGTCCCTGACACGGAATTTCATTTTCGCCTTGGTCCTTCTAAGGCTTATATTGTCTTTTGGTGTAGGGTAGAATATCTTTCATTTTTTGGGTTGGTTTTTGTAAATGGGTCTCAATTTGTGTAGTTTTTCTCTAGAAGTCTTCCTATTTTGTCTGGGATGCCGTTTACATATGGGAGAAGTGCTTTTGTATATATGTCTTTCTTTTCCTGTTTGTGTTGTTTTATTTAGGGGCCCGCCGGATCGTGTTTTTGACTGTATCCATTAGGAAAGTAAAACGTTTCGAAGGAGCTTGGTTTTCTTGTTGCAAATGTTCTTTGTACTGTTAGGGTTTCTGAGTCGTGAGCTAAGGAGATTAGCAACGGAGAAGAGTTGGGCCTGGGTGATGATGTGAGCTGGCATTTTAAAGTATCTGTTTGTGTTTTTCGGTTTTTCTATTACTGAGTGAGACAAAGAACC
>CM032454.1:170943549-171176049 GCA_019049505.1 Pachyrhynchus sulphureomaculatus | reverse complement strand
AAATGGATCTTTTTTTTTCAAAATTTAGGTCTCAATGCCTTCCTTTCCGATGCCATTAGAAAAGTTTTTTTTTGGAGTCATTTTAACCATTTTTTTTAGTGTTCCGTACGGAAACACTTATAAGATCACTTCGGTGTCTGTCTGTCTATCACACCCGATTTTCTCCGAAACTATTTGATATAGAAAGTTGAAATTTGGTAATAATATAGGAATTGATGGCCTCATCAGAGCCAGGTAGTTTTGAGAGTTAAATTTTGACTTAAGGGGTTAATTTTGGGGGGTGAAAATCGGAAGTGGAAAAAAAAATTTTTTTACTAAGTCATCGAGTGTGGTGTCAAATGAAAGCTTGTGAAAACACGAATAAAAAATATATATATAATGTAATACACGCGCGCGCTTTTCTTTGTATTATTTTTGTAAAAAAATCGCGAAAAATCGCTGTCCCTCGCCTTATCTCGAAAAGTACTTATAAAAAAATTTTGAAAAAATTCTGGAATATTTTCCACGGGTGGTAGATTGAACGAAAATTATCACGAGTGCATTACCTTTAATAATTTATCTGGTATATAAAAAAAAAAACAAAAATTTCAAGGTCATCAGATTTCAGTAAAGATTGGAAACAAACTTTGTTTGAAAACTCATTTGGGGTGTGTTTTGTAAAGTCACTGATCATTTTGTCCCTCTGTAACAAAATTTTTTATTTTAAAAAGCAATCAAAGTACGGAACACTAATTGTGCAAGTTCAACTTGCACTTGACCGGTTTTTTTATTAATCAAATAACATTTTGAAAAAAAATTCTTAACAATAATTGAAATTTTTTATTTTTTAATAAAGGTCTCTCGATTCTCCATCAGATGTGATAAAGTTTTTCCATTTTTTTTTCCAAAATGTCTGAAAAAACGCATTTGTAGTTATTTAATTAATAAACAAATGTAAAAAAAACGGTTAAAATGGCTCAAAAAAAAAATCTTTTTTAATTGCATTGGGAAAGATGATATCGAGGACCTAAATTTTGAAAAAAAAAGATCCATTTTGAACCAAACGACATAAAATGGCGGCAAATCAAATTTTAAATAACAAATTCAATTGTGCCCACTGGGTTTCAATATTTTTGTACCAAAATTTCAGGGTATTTTTGCTATAACAAAAGGAATATTTTCTGAAGCGATCGGTTCACTCAGTCGACCTGTAAAAAAAGTTTTTTTGCCGGGCTTTTTTCAATTTTGTAGGTTATGTACGCACTTGAGCGACTTTTGTTATTTTTTTTGGCTCGATCTGACTTATATAACTGGAGTTATATAACTTCAATTGTTTATAAACAAAAGAGCACAAGTTTTTCAAGGTCAAAACTCTGGACAATACTCCTGGTAATTTCCCAGAGAGGATAAAATCATAATAGTGCTGTATTTAGACTATGCAATTCCAATGCTTTTTTTTACTACACTAAAAGGGTTGCTGAAGGAGGAGTAATTAATCTTCAAATTCATAGACCAATATTCACAGAAAGTGGTAACTGTCATCTAAGGAGAATGTTGAGTCCTTTTGACTGGACAAAAAGGTCACAAAATTCGAAGGTCCAGTATTTACTGTGATTATAACTTTTGGGTGTCCCCTTAGATACATTTTGACTGCCTCATAGCCCTATTAGTAGAGCTCCAATGAAACGAAAGGATTACTGAAGAGGACTAATTAGTCTTCAAATTCATAGACCAATATTCACAGAAGACAAACTGTCAATTAAGGAGACTTTGAACCCTTTTCCTGGGCAAAACTCTTAATTCCTGCACTACAATTCAGCTAATATTCAAAAAAACTCAAGAAGACTGCTAAATAACTACTGACCAGTAGCACTGCTTTCCATAATATCAAAAGTTATGGCAAAGGCTATCAATCAGCATCTTTTAAAATATCTAGAAGGATCTAATATTACTGGTGATCATTAATATGGCTTTTATAAGCAATCATCAACAGGAGATCTTTCAATTTCTGAAACACATGTGTGGAACAATGCAATTGAACACTATGGAGATTTTCAAGTGGTTTCACTTGAAATATCCAAGGCATTAGACCATGTTTGGCATGGTGGATTGTTCACTAGGATACACTCTTACCGGATGGCTAAAAAGTTTTGTTTATTTATGGCTCTCGTGTTTCTTCAGAGAGCATTCTTCATAAGTGGTAGTCGACAGATTTCTTTCTAAAATCTTCACTATCAACGCTAATGTGCCCCAGAGCTATATACTGTCTCCTACTCTGTTTTTCATTTACATTAACTATCTGCTGGAAAAGACCAAGAATCCAATCTACAGCAATGCTGAGCACAGTATGCTTATTTCTTTATTCACTTTGAATGCTCAAACATCAGCTGCTCATGTAAGTATCCACAGACAGCAAGAAATGGATCCACATAACAAAAAACCTAGAAGAAATTCTATCTTGGCATAACAGTAATCAAGTACAATTTAATGCCAGAAAAACCCAGGTGATAATTTTTTCTAAAAAAGTTAATGTTGCTGAACGTGCCATAATTATGTTGGGACACTCCATTCCTCCAGCTTCGTCACTTAAGTTGCTGGGTCTTAACTTGGGGAGAGAGAGCTTTTCAAACCTTGAGAATATAATTTCGAACTAGAAAGCTTTACATGTGTCATTTTCTATAAAAAAGTATGAAAAAATTACTACAAGAACTTTAAACATTTGTAAGATTAAAGATGCTATTTCAAAGTTTTTAAAAAATTTACCTAATGTTACACAGTCTGGAAGCGTAATAATCACTTGCCCCAACTCATCTTCATAAATACTCTTAATATTTCTTATAATACAGTGAAAAATTTTTATTCTAGCTGCAGTTACATGAAGTCCTTGTAAACTTGCTATTGTAGGCACTGGAAGGGACGGTTCTGGATCAATTTTTAACAAAACTTCATTGATTGCTTGTCCATCAAAAAATGTCTCGTATACTTGAAGGGTATCTGGTTTTTTCACACAAGTAGAAAGCTGTAATGAAAGTAATAACTTTTCATTGAAAATTAAAGTAAATAAGGGTGTAACTTTAAGGAGGATATAGCACTGTAAACAGTATCTTTCCTACACTCAATTCTGTTAACTTTGAAGTAAAGAAATAGAGTTGGTAAAAATTAGCTTACCCATTTGACTAAGGGGCCGCCCCCCCAAAAAATCTTCAATATCACTTGCAGAAGCTGCCATTTTACCACTTTAAATAACAATTTTTAAGATACACCTTCAAAGATAAAAAATTTTAATCCATGTTGATAACTTGATAATAAAATTAAGTTAAAAAAAACTAATACAACTCGACGTTTCTTGAAAGAAGCACTTGATGATCTGAATTTCGAATCGCGGTAGGCGGTCATATACCTTTATTTCTTGCTCATTTGTTTATTGTTTTCCTTCTAAAGAAAAGAAAAATGTTCTCACGGTTCAAAAACCCAGTAAAAAAGATCATCGGAATTGTATTAACGCCTCGAGAAAAAAACGGGATTAAAAAGTTCGATATTCACAGCTAAAACGCACCGTAAAAACTAAACTGTAAAACCTATTTTTCATCCCAGTTTATTTGTTTTTATTTTTTTCAAAACAAGAAATCACTGCTTGCTTATTCGGCCATTTTGCAATTTGTCATCCTGTTTTAATATCTATTTCGATCTTTATCTTTCTTCCTTTTACCGAGTAAACACTAGTAACAGCGAAAAATGGCTTTAGGATAACTAGCCCGTTTAGTAAATGCCTAAATTGTAACTCCTTAATTTCGCATTACTTAGTTGCCAACCGAAATCATTTTTATACCAAGTAAACTTAAAAATCCCCTAACAAAGTCAAGAGGGCGAGATAAGAGCTCCACGGTGTTTGCCACGATGGTTTTAAATTAATTTGCAAGTTAAATAAACTAAACTATGTGAAAAGTACACGTTTTCCGCTCGGAATGGCTAGTGGTCTGTTATACAGGGCGATATACGTCCTCGTGCATAGCGTATTTACAGTTTTCGAGTGTATATACCGTGCGCTCGAACGAATAAAGCGCTACATTTGTTGATTTTTGTCACGAGTTTTGTCTTAATCAAAGGACTAATTATTTGAAAAATGAAATTAAAAAGAGTAATAAACTGCCGAAAAATTTAACGATACTATTGGGAAATGAGGAACCCTCTTATAAAGATTTAGCCAATTTTGTTGTGTGGTGTTTGGCCAATCAGATTGTATTTCTTAGTTTTTATAATTATAAAGGTAAATATAAACTAAAAAAAGTTCAATACAAAGTAGTATCCAGAAAGGTATACCGTATTTATATTCTAATGCTTATTTAAATTAAAAACTGAAAACATTTTTTTATGGAGTGCCATTTTGGTCCCCTGCTTTCAGATTAAAAAATTTAATCGAAAAAATATATCACTCAATATTGAAACAAGAACAAGAAATTTAAGCGCTTTGATATTTAAAAATTTTTTTTTATATAATTTATCGGTTTAAGAAAACACCAATATAATTGGTTATATATCAGTAGGTAGAAGTCATCCAGACCTGTGAAGTTCGATAGGATGATGCAACATGTGATAGTTGTTAATATATAGTAAACAAATTTTAAATTCTTGTATACTACTGCTTCTGATTTTTATTTTATAGGTCTGATTTTTAGAGAACACACTTTCCAGTACTTTAAATTATTACAAACTTATATGTTATGCCCTTTTTTAATCGTTTGTGTCCATAAATTTTGATTGTAGTTTATAGAGCCGTGGCCACAAATATTTAAGTGTAAATATTAAACTATTGTAACTCACAAAAACACAGCTAGACTGTGACCTAAATGTATGATTGATCACAGCTGTATACAATTCTGGACACCCCATTTTTGCGACTGTGAAATCCAAAAAAAAAAAGGGTTTGTTTGCATGAAATATCATAAAGCATCTTTAAATGTATTGAGGATCTGAATTTTATTTTTAAAAATAAAAAAAAAAATTAAAAATTTTATTAATACAATTAGTTCCTAAAGTCAAAAAAAAATGGCACTCTAAGGAACCTAACAATTTATTTTTTTAAAGTAAAAAATTATTAAATTAAAGCTTACAAATGTCTAGAAACAGTATAGGTCAAAATTTATGATAAAATAAGTTTGCATTTGATATATATTTTTTTTATTATAAACCGATAATGCTATTTTTTAGGTACTTTACAAAAACACCAAGATAAGTTAGAAAAAGAAATAAGCAAAAAAGTACTGCCTAGTGATCACATAATATGGCATCACACCCCTGAGTCAACATACAAAAACGGCATTGTGGGAAGAAAAATACATCTCAAATTTTAACTGAAAATGATGGAAAACAGGGTGTCGTAAACTTAACACAAAACCTATGTAATTCACCGAAAAATATAGATTTTTCAATAGAAAGTATAGACAATTCTTTAAGAAAATACTTTGAATTTCCAGACCCTGACCTGGGGTTATATTGTGGCCCAAGTTTAAATTTATTTAGATATCCAACGTGGCAAATTAGGGTAACGGAATTTTTAAGTATAAGGTCACATCATAAATTTAGTTACAGAAGATTTTTAGAAACGTTTTATGTTTATAGTAAGTGTGAACAAAGATTAGGCACGTAAGTTTATTATTTTGTGTTGTATATATTTATTATATTAATATTACTAAAAATATACAAAATTGTATGTTTTTTTTAACCCTCTTACCCCTAACTAAACAAATTTAAAACATGTCTGTAGGGGTAAAATGCATTTCATTCATCATTTCCCAAGATGCTCGTCAAATTATAATTCCATATTTGATCAAGAAAAATCAGATTGATTTAAACTATTTTACGACATTTTAGTGTTATTTTGTCTTTATTGGCTACTTTTCTTTGATAGAATTACATTGGCACAAATAAGTAGTCATGTTGATCAATCTAACTTGTATAAATCTAATGCAATGTCTGCCTGTGACAGAATAGCTTCTAGTTTTAACAAGCCAGCATTTTCAAATATAACATAGAATCTCGTAGAATTATCAAAGTTTTAAGTTGATAATTCGTCGCGATTAGGATTCCGACGTTTTCTTTACGATTATACAGGACATCTTCAATGAAAATTTTGCTGATTATAGAAACGCCCAGTATACTTCAAAAAGGTATAGTAACAATGATCCATACAGATTATCGATAGTCTTATCAGTTTTGATAAAAAAAGCAGACAATTTGAATATACTTTATCACTTACATAACTGCCCTTTAACCTTAGTAAATAATTATTTACTTTTTATGATCTTTTATTTTTAATAAAGCATGTTGGGTAATTTTCAGTAAAAAGCTCTATAATGAATAAAATTTAATATCACATCATTTATTACACTTTTATAAATTACAAAATGGAATGTTTATATTTTTTTATTAATAACAAATTACAAGCTGGCGCACACTATTTAAACCTAAAAATATGTCCCGATATTAATTAAGTACATTGCCAAATTTCAGGACGTGATTCATCACTCAATTGTAAGAAAAAAATGTTTATACAGGATGTATTTTAAATTGAAGCATTATTTTTACGAGTCAACAAAAATTAAAATCTAAAAAACACATATTACAGATCTAAATTTATCTTTTTCGGAAATAATTTTTTCTATTATTTCATAATATAAAACATTAATTTGACAATTTTGTCAATTGCTTAGTCCAAATATTCAAATAAATAAAATTTAATAACCTACATAAAGCACACTAAATCCGACTGTTCGGCTCCTCGCCGTAATAGCTTTATAGTATTTTTCCAGCTTCCCATACTCATAATCTTGAGTTTAATCCCCGGCAGGTGAATACATTTTTATTTCATAGTATATTTAGCTACGCCAACTACATTCCACGTTATGCTGCTCTCATAAGCACGCTGACGATGAAGGCACCACCCCTCTGTATTAGTGGGGCAGATACGTGAAATCGTCGGCCTTCGAACCGACTCGGACAGAAAAACTGCCGACAGCATGTTGTTGGAGTATGACAACTTGAGCCTGAAGGCGGTCGAAATAGATAGCGTTGGTCTGAAGTTGAGCTAAAAGGTTTGAACGCCGGCGCTACCACGGACATGTTCATAGAGACGATAAAAGTTGGGCAACCCGTCGAAGTTCGTGACTAGAGGGGAGTTAAAAGGCCAAGACCGTAAACCGGCGTGCTAAGCGAGTAAAATTTGTCGATCATGTGGCGCGGATTCGGGCAAAAAAGATCCCCTCTCGTCTGTTTGCATGTCTATAAGTCTTCTCACCCATATTACTAATACGACTACTAGAGACAGCACGAAGTCGGCAGATAATCTGAGATGCTTACGATCCATTTTAATTATAAATAACTATACCTAATTTACCATCTAATTTAAGAAATCCAAAAGATCACTCTTACTTAAAGAGTTATTATTTCCTACGTTTGATGACGTCTGTGGTATTAACGGGACCTGACTACTTGACAGTTGATTCATTGGTGTCTTAGCGGCACTATTTCCGCTAGTCGGCAATAAATTATCTAGCGCAGACCAGTTTTGAGATATTTGAAAGTTATTTTGAGATTTGTTGAAGTTATTTTTGAGGCGATAATGCTTGATTGCTAGCCCACGGGCTAAAGTTTTGATTAGAAATAGAATTTGAGGTCATATTTTGATTTAAGTTGTAGTTTGGAGTGGAATTTTGAGCAACAGCGCTGTAACTTGATGTATTTTGCGAAAAAAAAAACTAGGAGTTTGGCGGAAATTAGTTGCATTCGAGTACTGATTAAAATTTCCCAAATTGCTCTTTTGACTACCACCAGTCAACTGCCTGAGATTACTACTTAATGTTTGATTAAGACTGCTATTATTATTTATACTGTTAGGAGTGGTAATATTGAAAACTTCCTAAGTCGCCTATTAAACTAGAACTCAAATCTTTAGGCTGACTTTTGGGTGAACTTGAAACCCTTCTTGGTTCCAAACTTGGCTGATGCTTGAATGCTTTTAAGGTCTCTTGTTGCCTTGCCAGAGCTTGTTTCTGCTCTAACGTCATTGGAGAGGTTGCACTGCTGCTGTTGTTTACAGGACTAGTAATTTGAGAGCTAGATGAACTCGAAGATGAGAAAGTTTCTAAACCCATTCCTGTAAAAACCTCAGTATGTTCCACCGGTTTAACAGCAGGGGTCGCTGTCGGCATGGTAGAAGTCAAAATTTGTTGCTCATCCTTAACAGAATTAAGCTGTTCCAACTTGGTCCTGTGTTCATTTTCAACTAACTGAAACATTTCTTTAACCAACGATGTAACAGCACCGAATTGGGCTAAAGTGAGCCCATTTTCAATGCACAAAGGTATTAGAAATGGTAATATTCTTGTCGCTATTATTTCTTTACTGATTCCCAATTTTCTGTGATTCATTGCTATTTTGTAGATCCCTAAAATACCCATTAAAACCGCCGGTTCCCTAGAAGGAATTTGAGGTAAAAAAACGGAAGGACCTCATCCAAAACCAACCATTTATCTAAATGTTCCAAGAGTTTTCCCACACATATCAAACAATTAACCCTTACGCTCAAAGTAGAAGTACTAAGACATAACTTTTTAATTCGAGGTAATAAACTATTTTTAACGTTGCCATGATCTAACAGACCAGCAAATGTTGGTAAGACTGACAGGCACAATTCATGGATTTGAGGTGAGTCAGAATCCAATCCTCTATATAACATTGGTAGAACATGTTGCTGGATATCATCTGCTGGAGTCAGTTTTAAAAAGTAGTTCCATTCTTTGAAGCATTATTAAGAGAATCTAAAAAAAATAACCGGTCAAGTGCACTTATGCAATTAGTGTTCCATACATTGACTGCTTTTAAAATAAAACTTTTTGTTAAGAAGGTATAAAATGATCAATGACTTCATAAAACATACCCCAAATGAGTTTTCAACAAAGTTTTGTTCTGATCTTTACTGAAAACTGATGACCTGGAAATTTTTCTTTTTTTCATATACCAGATAAATTATTAAAATTATTTTCGTTCAATCTATACCCTGTGAAGAATATTCCAGAATTTTTTCAAAATTTTTTGATCAGTACTTTTCGAGATAAGGAGGGGATAGCGATTTTTTAAAAAATAGTACAAAGAGTGTGCCCAAGTATTACACTATAATTATTTTTGAACTAGTGTTTTTACAAGCTTTCATTTATTTAACACCTCACTCAATGACATGGCAAAAAAAAAAAAATTTTACTTCAGATTTCACCCCCCCCAAAAACTAAACCCCTTTAGTCAAAATTTAACTTTCAAAACTACACAGCTCTGATGAGGCCATCAATTCCTATATTAGTACCAAATTTCCACTTTCTATGTCAAATAGTTTCAAAGAAAAATCGGATGTAACAGACGGACACCAAAGTGATCTTATAAGTGTTCCGTACGAAATACTAAAAATAGAGAGTCCAATCACTAATTTAATTTCTAGTTCCAAATTTTAAAGACTAACATTATTATAAATAATTAAATAGCTTGTGTGCTAAGGGATTACATACACCTGGGAGCTGGTGATTTTTATTGTACTTTAAATTCTAAGAAATTTTTTTTTTTAAATATGTTTTAAATGTTAACAGTATTTTTTATCGAGTTAAATGGACCAGAGATGAAAACTATAGCGACTCCTTTTCTGCAGGATAACTTTCCAAAAAAATAACACAGATATAAAAAAAAAATAATTTTGTCTTTTAAGTGAGACACGTGTTTTCATAAGTATTTTTTTTATGCTGAATGCAAAAAAATCATAAAAAAGACATCCACGTGAGATTTTTTTCAAAAAAACACCCTTAAAGTTGTCAGGAAACTATTCAATTGAAAAAAATAAATTTTAATAAACAATGTAATGGATGGAAAAAGATAATAAAATCATCCGAAATCAAATAGACTATATAACCATCAATAAAAGACAATGAAATATAGTCAAATCTGACAAAACCTATCCTGGAGCCGATATACCTACAGACCATAATTTGCTGCTTACAACTATAAAGATTAGACTAAAAAAGTTTAAAACATGAACAAAGAACAACAAATATTAACATGGGCAACCTCAAAGAAGAAGTCATAAAGAAGAGGATTCATTAGGAGATTGGTAGAAGTCTGGATGCAAACAAGCTGGGAATTCATCAGACACCGGAAGAAAAATGGCACTACATCAGAGAAACACTGGAACAAATAATAAAAAAGCACCTGAAACAAAAATACAACCAAAAAGAAAGAATCATGGATGACGGAGGAAATATTGGATATGATGGAAGTAAGAAGAAAATATAAGAACAATAAAATAAAATACAAAGAAACGCACAACCTAATAAAAAGAAAGAGAGGCTAAGGACATGTGGCTAAATGAACAATGCACGGAAATAGAAGCATTAGAGAAGAAATACGATACATTTAATTTACATAAGAAAATCAAAGAAGATGCTGAACTAAGCTTACAAAGACAACCACAAGTAATAGAGGCTAAAGAAGGTAAAACTACTATTGAACATGCAAGAAAGAATAGCTAGATGGGGGGGAAATGTATAGCGACACAACTAGACAACATAATACAAATAAGCGTAATACAACGGGCCCCCTCCTTTCATAAATAAATATGAAATATTAGCAGTAGCAAATAAGCTTAAAAACAAAAAGGTAGTAGGAGAAGATAATATACCTACAGAAATCATTAAAATATTTCTTGAAAAACATACAGACATTATACAGGACTTCTTCAACAGCATATACAACACAGGTGATGTACCTCATCATTGGTTGACATCAACTTTTATACCATTGCCAAAAAAGAATAACCCTAGAAAGTGCGAGGAATACCGGAATATAAGTCTAATGAACCACATCTTGAAACTATTCCTTAAAATAATTCACTAAAGAGTATACAAAAAACTAGATGAACGTACTGGACAAACACAGTGCGGCTTTAGGAACAGACTAGGAACATTCTCCATCCGCGTTCTGACCAAAAGATGTAGGGATGTCATCTCTGATGTTTATTTATGCTTCATAGATTTCGAAAAAGCCTTTGATATGGTAAATCATGAGAAAATGATGGAAATACTACAATCGTGTAACATTGATGACAAAGACTAAAAAATAATATCAAGTTTATACTGGCACCAGACTCAAAATAAAAGTTGAGAATCGCAGGTCCAAAGAAATAAAAATAGAGAAAGGCGTACGTATTTTGTCACCCCTGTTATTCAATGTCTATTCGCAGGAAATCTTCAATAAAGCACTTTCTGATAAAAAAGATGGAATTAAAATTAATGGTGTGTGTGTGTGTGTAAATAACCTCCGCTACGCTGATAATACTGTCATTCTAGTAGACAGTGAAGAAGACCTACAACGACTCATGAATGGAATTGTTGATGCATGTGAGGAATATGGAATGAAACTAAATACAAACAAAAAAAAAAAACAATGGTGGACAGAAAAAAATCCTAATACAAACATAAATATTAAAGTACATTAACAAAAACCCTTGAATGGGTAACAAAAATAACGTACCTAGGAAGCGTAATTAGTGAATATTGGGACTACCCTATTGAAATACGCTTAAGAATTGAAAAAGCACAAACCTCCTTTAATAAAATGCGCAGCATACTCGGTAACTGTCAACTAAACTTAAAAACAAGAACAAGAGTGCTAAGATGCTACGTGTTCTCGGTCATGTTATACGGTATAGAAGCTGCAACAATCACAGAGACAACATAACGAAAAATGGAGTTATTCAAGATTTGGGGCTATCGCCGAATGCTGCGTGTTTCCTTGGACAGCGCATACCACAAACATGGAAATACTTGATCGGATGGGAAAGGACCGAGAGTTGATTCCAGCTGTTAAAGAAAGAAAAAGCACTTACTTTGGCCATATTATGAGAAGTCAAAAGTATGAGCTCCTGCAACTTATAATTGAGGACCAGGACGGCGTCGCAACTCCTGGTTGAAAAACTTACACGACAGTGAACAAACATAACACTACCGAACTGTTTAGAGCGACAATAGATAAAATCAGATGGGCAAATGTGATCGCCAACGTCCTTAAAAGATAAGGCACACTAAGAAGAAGAAGAAATATTGTAAAACTATATAATCATTAAAGTTATGGGATAAAACTATTATTTCGGCCATCTTTAAATATTTTGAATCCACATTTATCATAAAAACTTTAAAATATTAGGTTTTAGGGTTCATGTTTAACAAAAAAAACACGCATACACCACCTTTAACTAAGCTATGTAGCAAAATGCTACATAGCTTAGTTTTAAATAAATATGTGCTGCTATTAAAAAATTATTATTTCATTGCGTTTATTGACTTAAAAAAGCATTTTACCAACCACATAGCATCCTTGTAAGTATTAAAAGCGAGTTTTTTGTTGAAACTGAACATAAAACTTTATTTTTTGATGTCAAGTCAGAATTAAGAACTTCAAAAAACACTGGAAATAATAGTTTTTCAATATTAATAAAAATTAAGAATCATTTTTAGTGTTCCGTACGGAACACTTATAAGATCACTTCGGTGTCTGTCTGTCTGTCACACCCGATTTTCTCCGAAACTTTGACATAGAAAGGTGAAATTTGATAATAATATAGGAATTGATGGCCTCATCAGAACCATGTAGTTTTGAGAATTAAATTTTGACTTAAGGGGTTAGTTTTGGGGGGTGAAGTCAGAAGTGAAAAAAAAATTTTTTTTACTAGGTCATCGAGTGTGGTGTCAAATGAAAGCTTATGAAAACACGAGTAAAAAATATACATATATATATTATGCTTGCGCGCACTTTTCTTTGTATTATTTAAAAAATTCGCGAAAAATCGCTGTCCCGGGCCTTATTTCAAAAAAGTACCTATTAAAAAATTTCGAAAAAATTCTGGAATATTCTCCACGGGGTGTAGATTGAACGAAAATGATCACGAGAGCATTACCTTTAATAATTTGTATGGTATATAAAAAAAAAACAAAAATTTCAAGGTCATCAGATTTCAGTAAAGATTAGAAACAAACTTTGTTGAAAACTCATTTGGGGTGTGTTTTGTGAAGTCACTGATCATTTTATACCACCGTAACATAAATTTTGACTTAAGGGGTTCGTTTTGAGGGGTGAAATCGGAAGTGAAAAAAAATTTTTTTTACTAGGTCATCGAGTATGGTGTCAAATGAAAGCTTGTGAAAACACGAGTAAAATAAATATATAATGTAATACTTGCGCACACTTTTCTTCGTATTACTTTTAACATATCGCTGTCCCCTACCTTATCTCGAAAAGTACTGATCAAAAAATTTTGAAAAAATTCTGGAATATTCTCTATGGGGTATAGATTGAACGAAAATTATCACGAGTGCATTACCTTTAATAATTTATTTGGTATATAAAAAAAAAACAAAATTTCAAGGTCACCAGTTTTCAGTAAAGATTGGAAACAAACTTTGTTGAAAACTCATTTGGGGTGAAGTCACTGATCATTTTATACCACCCTAACAAAAATTTTTATTTTAAAAACAATCAATGTACGGAACACTAATTGTGCAAGTTCAACTTGCACTTGACCGGTTTTTTAATTTAGCAGTTGCACATATTTATTTTAAACAGCATTTTGCAAGTTTTTCTAATAAATGTACATTCAGAACATTTAAAGATGTCCGAAATAATAGGTTTATTCCATAATTTTAATGATCATACAGTTTGACAAAAAAAATTGATGAGGCCATCAATTCCTATATTATTACCAAATTTCACCTTTCTATGTCAAATAGTTTCGGAGCAAATCGGGTGTGACAGACAGACAGACAGACACCGAAGTGATCTTATAAGTGTTCCGTACGGAACACTAAAAATGCGTAAAAAATAAAATTTTTGAAAATTTGAGATGTATGTAACCCTATATGTGATTCAGATCTTTGTAGGTTGAATCAACTTTCCTGAAAAAGATAGATCGGCTCTACAGTAAATTTTTATTAGTATATTAATTATAAAAACATACCTGAATGGGGTCAGTTAATTTCATTAACGGTTTCAAATGAGGCAAAAACGTCAGTTTTTAAACTCCTCCTTAGTACAATTTTGGGCAATATCGAAAATACTGGGCAAAATAAAAGGCACCATAGTTGGCTGTCCTAAATCTCTAACCAGACAGGCCAAAACCCTTTGCAATTTTACCCGATGGGGTAGTTTTAACAAGGCTTCCGGTAAACCTTTGTAAAATTGAGATTTTTGAAGGTTGTCCCACTGCAGAAGAGAGTCTAAGTATGTTAATGTTTTTATACCTACATCATCAAAATATGGAATCTAAAAATTAAATGTACAATGATAATTAAAAAATAATTACATGGAGTAAAAAGTCCTGAGACATTCTGAGAGATGGCAGCATAAACAAAAAAACATGATGAGTTAGCATCTACTCTCAGGAGATTCGTGTAAAATTTTCATGACAACGATGGAACAAAGAATATTTATATTAAACGTCACGTAATACAACCAGAACCCAAAAATGGCTTGAGAAGTGTTACACACCTGCTCTGCGTTTGTTTCGAAAGGAACTACAGGGAGTTCGTTTATAACGACGGCCAATGGACAACTATATTCTATCCTACTAACCGGATGACGTTATGGACCACATAAAATTAAACAGCTATTTATTGAAACATGTGTTGTGTAAACATATTAGTCTGGTCAAAATACGACCAAAAAAGGCCAAAAACAAAAATCGACGGATACTGCTACTTTTTTTAAAAAATACTGGTCTCAACGATTACATTAAGGAAAAAAATATTGCAACCCCTAAAAACTGGGACAACACCCTCAAAAAATGGAGAAATTGGCCCGTTTTTGGATTTTTTAGCATATTTTTGCAATTTTATCATAAATTATGGAAAATAAACTAAAAATTGTGACAGATTTTGATTTTAGATAAAAAAACGAAAAATTTAAGGAGCTATGGATGTCATTTGAACCTTCTGGTCGGGAGAAATTGGCCGTTTTTGTCTTTTGTCATTTTTTATGATTAAATTGGTTGTACTTGCTAATTGTAAGCTATTTTTTTTTTAGTTAACTCTGGAAATGTTACATGAATATTACTATAATTGATCCAAACATAATTTTAGCCATTTTTTACATATTAGATATATTTTTCACTCAAATATTGATAAATTTTACCCATTCACGTTTTTTTCTTCTGACGAAACGTATACTGTCAGTATACCTTAATTAAAATATCAGAAAATGTTCCTTAGTCCCTAAACTTTCATTTGAGGTACTTAAGAACTCATTTAAACAATTTAGGCCCGAGAAATTGGTCATTTTTTCTCAAATTTAATTTTTATAATGCAAATTTCGATTTATTTTTAAAAAATTATTTTTTCTTGAGTGTTATAATATTTTCAGCAACTAAAGTTATTTTTAATTATTATACACATGTTACTGTACATGTTGAGTGGCTGAGGAAGTCATTTGGCCATTTAGGCTGGCCAGTAGGACTCTTACATTTGTAGGTCATATGTTTTATGGAATATTATTTAATACGATTTTTATAATACAAATAAAAAATAAATTAACCAACAATGATGTTGAAAAGATTACTTTTTTATTGATAATTTTATATGAAGATATAATAATTAAATTAATAAAAGTTATAAAGTTACTGCACAAAATAATAATTTTAATGGTACAAGTTTAACTAGTTAAATAAAATAATAAATTATATTTAAATTGTTGTAGCAATGTATTTTTTATTTAATAGAAATATTACTACTTTTTCAAAACATTATAAAGTCAAATAAAATTAATTTTCTTTAAAAAAAATCCTATTAGATAACCGGTCAAGTGCAAGTTAAACTTGCACAATTAGTGTTCCGTACGTTAATTGCTTTTAAAATAAAAAATTTTGTTACGGAGGTGTAAAATAATCAATGACTTCACAAAATACACCCCAAATGAGTTTTCAACAAAGTTTGTTTCCAATCTTTACTGAAAAACTGGTGATCTTGAAATTTTGGTTTTTTTCTATACCAGATAAATTATTAAAGGTAATGATAATTTTCGTTCAATCTATACCCCGTGGAGAATATTCCAGGATTTTTTTTCAAAATTTTTTGATCAGTACTTTTGAGATAAGGAGGGGACAGCGATTTTTCACGATTTCTTAAAAGTAATACGAAGAAAAGTGTGCGCAAGTATTACATTATATATATATTTTTTACTCGTGTTTTCACAAACTTTCATTTGACACCACACTCGATTACCTAGTAAAAAAATTTTTTTTTTCACTTCCGATTTCACCCCCCAAAACTAACCCCTTAAGTCAAAATTTAACTTTCAAAACTACATGGCTCTGATGGGGCCATCAATTCCTATAATACTACCAAATTTCAACTTTCTATGACAAATAGTTTCGGAGAAAATCGGGTGTGACAGACGGGCAGACTCCGAAGTGATCTTATAAGTGTTCCATACGGAACACTAAAAAGCATAAAATTGAAAGTAAAATGGCCAGTTTTTTCAGCCTAAATGGACCAAATGACTTCTTCAGCTACTCAACATCTACAGCAACCTGTGTTTAATAAATAAAAATAACTTTGGTTACTGAAAATATTATAAAACTCAAGAAAGAATAATTAAAAAAAAAAAAATCGTAAATTTGCATTAAACAAATTAAAGAGACTAAAATGGCCAATTTCTCGGGCCTAAATTGTTTAAAAGAGTTCTTGAGTACCGCAAATGAAAGCTTAGAGATTAAGGAACATTTGCTGATATTTTAGGTAAGGTAGTAGTATGCTGAGAAAAAGTTGTTTCAAAAATTCGTCAGAAGAAAAAAACGTGAATTGGTAAAATTTATCAATATCATGAGAAGTGAAAAATATAACTAATATGTAAAAAATGGCTAAAATTATGTTTGGATCAACTAAAGTAATGGTCTTGCTAAATGACCTAGGTAGTCGATGCGCCCTACCCCCCCCCCCTTAAATAAATCAATTAAAGTAATGGTCAAGGAAGATATTTCCAGAGTAAACCAAAAAAAATTAGCTTACAGTTTGCAAGTACACCTATTTAATCATAAAAAATGACAAAAGAAATAAAGACGACGAAAAAAACGGCCAATTTCTCCCGATCAGAAGGTTCAAATGATAACCATAGCCCCTTAAATTTTTCGTTTTTTTTTTTTTTTATCTAGAATCAAAATCTGTCAGAATTTTTAATTTATCTTTCATAAATTTATGATAAAATTGCAAAAATATGCTAAGAATCCAAAAAACGGACCAATTCACCCATTTTTAAGGGTGTTGCCCTAATTTTTCAGCGATCGCAATATTTTTTTTCGTCAATGTACTAGTATTTTTTTTTTAAAAAAAGTAGCAGTATCTGACGATTTTACCTCAATCGTGTTCTGACAAGACTATATGTTAGGTATACACGCAAGTCTAATCAAAATTAAAATTTATAAAAATACGTTTATAGCAAAAGTTAGAAAATCTAAAGTTACATACAGAAAAGTTCTTAAACTTTATATGTAGTGCACATTTATCGGCTTTATAGTAGAAATAACGTATTAAATTATAAAGATTAGACATTGTAGGTTTTATATTGCCATCTTCATAATTGGAATGTATGCAGCTTTCAGGACCTCGACGATGCTCGGAGGCGATTGTATCTCTCGATCTCACCACACGCGTAGTCGCCACTCTAGTGTCCTTCGGCGATAATATTCTGCATAATGAACTAATCAGAGGGATCCTCACATGTGAGAATATTATTATTGACATCTGAATATTGCTCAAGCTCCTAGCTTCTTATTAGCAGCTACCCAAATGGAAAGTGGTCTGTCATCTTCGTCGTCGAAGTTTATAGAAGAGTTGTTGGAACTTTGATCGAGTCCTGCTGTAAATCCGGCGTCTCTAAAATAAATCTTTATTATACTTTGTGTAAGTTTAACCATAAATCATCAGGATTCGTCTTTGCTTCAAGGTTTTCGCTGTCAACTCACGATCCTAGGAATGTTCTCATTTTGTGAAAATATCAGATGTTATCCAAGCTTTCCGATAATTCTCGTACTCTACTGGTAATGACTGCACACCTCTGATACATCTTGGGCATTGAGATTTACTAATCACCAATTTTTTTTTTTAATCGTGCCACTCGTGTTCGCAATTATCATAACTTCTCCTTTAAATTTTAAAATTTTATCTGACATTAGTCTATAAATCAATCATGTCTCATCAGCATTAAAAAATCTAATCACCTGTAAATCTTGCACCAATCACTGACGTCATTTTATCTCAGCGATAATGATTCTTTACTTATCTTACCGGCGACAATAATTTGTCTAGTTTTGAATTGGTTGATCTAATTTGGTGTACATGTGAAATTCGGAACATTAAACTGCGGAGTAAAGAAACGGACTTTTCCTATAAAATAGGACCATTTACAGGTATTCCTTGATTTCGTTACAGTTTAAACCAATGTTGCAATGCTTATTCCCCTTTTTCCTGTGTAGATTTCTTAATCCGATTAGAATTCAAAACGTCAGAAATAAATAAGTCTTCAATCGTGCTTTTGCTCTTCTTTGTTATCGAAATGCAAATACAGCGCGCGATGATTACAAAAAAATGAATGATCTTCGCAAGCGATCCACAAGTGCACGGAGCAGCGGAAGTACTGCTCAGAATTCGAGGAAAAAGAATTATTGTTTGTAAACAAATTTCTGACGCGTCGTTATAACCGAACGAATCAAAACGTAATTACGTCGCTTTAAGCGGTGGGTCACTTTATCCGAAGTCGTTATAAACGAATTTATCGTGATAATAACCAAAAAAATCTTCACACTTAAGTCGCTATAAGCGGCTGGTCATTTTATCCAAAGTCGTAATAAGCAGACTCCACTGTTTAGTTTAGTGAATTTAAATGCGCTGATGATGCACTATGTTCCAGACGTCCGAAAATAGGCAGCCACTCCACACAAAAAATTCACTACATGGCGGAATCCCGGAATCCCCCAAAGGCAGTCTGCAGGCATCACATAAAAGCCAAAGCATCCAAAAACACAAACATCATCTAGAAAAGTTTTGGCCAGTATTTCTTGAGATGTGCATGGACTAATACTTATCGACTACCTTCAGAAGGGGCAAACAATCACAGGAGACTATTATATTGGATTATTGGATCATTTCAAGGGTGATGTAAAATAACAAGAGAGAAAATAAATAAGAATGGTATCCAAATACTGGAAGATTACAGGAATAAGTGATGAAGGAAACTATGTTGAAGAATAAAATCGATTTTTGGCAAAAACATTGTTTTTTCTTCAAAAATCTCAGAACTTTTCACTCCATGTACTAAGAAAATATATCTGAGGAATATGAATCATAAAAAGTAAATTTTACTAATAAAAACCAAAATACTGTACTTTTAAAAGTGATCCATCATATCTGTTATCGAAGTAAAATGAATAGGTACAGTTATTCTTATCTTAAAATGGCATTAAAAGTAAGTAAATCATGCACTAACTTACTTTTATAAACTGATGTGCATCCGGTCTTATTTCAGATGTAACATTTAGTAAAAGCTTCACAAATTCTTTTAAATCATCTGGAATAGCTTGTAATTTACCTGTACTCAAATTTTTTAACTGTTGGGCTCTACTTTTGAACTGATGCATATCCTTTACAGGGAAAAGACATTGTTTTCCTGGAGAATAAAGGGTATAGACTAACATTCCTAAAAACAAATAATCAATCAATCAATATTTATCAATACTGATAAGTTTTTAATGGTGTAAACTAGCCCAAAAGATTCTAGTGGTGAAAGTAATGTCTCTTTTACTCATTAGTAACTAAAATTGCAGTTATACTTAATGCTTTTACATATATACAATATCTTATAGGCTATTTTATACCTCTAAAATTTCATTATTAGATGAAAAATAGGGTGTAAATTTACCAAGGGAGAACATATCACTAGCAGTTGAATGACTCTGACTCAAAATACATTCTGTGGCTAAATAATTTAAGTTCGGTTGACAAACATTAGGTAGAGTAGGAGAATAATCTTGAAATGGGTAATTCGCCACTTGATTGGGTGGATTTGTATTGTGAACACAAAAATCCAAACCAAAAATTTTCCAAGCCCCTGATGAATTTACTATTATGCTTTCAGGACTGATATTTTTATGTAACAGTTTAACATCATTATGTAGAAATGCCAGACCTTCGGATATTTGTAACAACCCATATTTGATCTCTATATCAAATAGTTTATAACTAGTCATATTAGCAGGTTGAGGCATATTAATAGTTTCCCCTAATATGTTTGCTAAACTTGCAAAAACTGGTTCTGTTGCAAATGCTATACTTTCTCGACTTTCTTCTAATGGGTGCTGAATGGTTAATACTCGAGGGTGTCTAATCTTAGTCAATTGTTGTACCCCATGTCTTAAAGTCTCTAAAATTAGCTCTCTGTCGTTTTTATTCCATTTTTCTAGCTGTCGTTTTTCAAATACAAAAATTGATGCTTCCTGTTTTGTTGATCGCTTTGTCCCCTTGTATATCTTCCATAACAAACCTAATGAACAAAGAAATCATAATTTGCAGAGAATCATTGAAAGCATATTAACAATTGAAGGAAATGTATTTCCGGTTCCTACTTACCCGGTCCAGCAGAAGCAATATGTGCAGAAGAATCGTACTCTCTTGTTACAGGATTGCCTGGCAGGACTCCTGAGAGTTGTGAGACAGTCTGGCTTACTGAACTACTTACTTGAGATAAGTATTTATTAAAAACGTCCATATTTTTTACTAAAATAACTCCTGCTTTGTCGGATTATCCTTATTTACTTCTTTTAACCCAGTAGCCATATAACTGTCAAAAATGACAGTAACTGCTCACCATCTTCTTTTTTAGTGGTTTGTCGCCTTATACCAGAAATCTTAGTTCAAGAAGTTAGTGCTAATTAATAGTGCTTTTTTGCTAATTTCAAGTTACTTTAAAAAATTCTAACCTAAAAAGTAAGTAAAATATGGCATATTTTTCTATTTTATTAAATGATATATTTATTATTTCTAGAAATAATAGGCAAATCATAACGAAAATGGCAGGAAAACCATCTATAGAACGAATCAAACAAAATGCCCAAGTAGCAAAAGATACCATCGTCACTTTAAAAAATGAGGTAAATATTTAATAGTTTTCATCATGTTTTTAAATTACAAGAAAAAATTTTCAGCTAAATAACATAAATAAAGAATATAACAACATGTTAGCAAAACAGTTAAGAGAAGAAAATGCAAGATTATTTGCCGCTGTTGAAGAAGCAAAGAGAAAGTTGGTTCAACTAGAAGTTCAAAATGGAGTTGAGCAAATTCCTGTACCGAACCAAAAATCAACCGTTTTGTCGACTTCTGCAAAAGAACCTGAAATAATACCCTCTGAAACTGAACAAGAAAAACCATCAGAAAAGCCAGTAGCTGAAGCCAAGCCTAAAAAAGAAAAAAAACCAAAAGAAGCCAAGCCCCAAAAAGAGGTTCCAGCAGAGCTTCCTGTAGATGTTGGTCGTTTAGATCTTAGAATTGGTAAAATTGAAGATGTACAAAGACATTCAGATGCCGACTCTCTTTACGTTTTAAAAATCAATTGTGGAGAAGATAAGCCAAGGACTGTATGTTCTGGATTGGTAAAGCATATTCCTATTGAAGAATTGAGAGATCGACTAGTGTTGCTTCTCTGCAATCTGAAACCTGTTAAGGTGGGTAAATATTTGGGTTATAATTTTTTAATTTAGTAAGGTGAACTAGGGTAAATATAAAATAACATAAGTTATTTCTTATTCTCATTTTTATTAAATTATTTTTTCTTTAATAAAGTGCAACAACTCAGATCAATTATGTAACTAAAAAGTAGTATAGTTACATTCAAAAAGATGGAGCTTAGATATAAGGTAGTTGAACCTATATTTTTAAGTAATCTGAAGATAGTTTGATTTTTCTCTTGTATGAGGATAGATCAAATATAAATGAGATTTATTTTTTGAAATTTTTTTATTTACTATAACAAATAAATCGAGTACATATCATTTTTCAACCTAATCTCCTTCTTTGGAAATATAATTTTTCCATCCATTTGTTACCGTCTTCATAAAAGGAAGGGGTTGTGTCAGTAACCAATTACCCACAAAGCCCTCCACCGTGTTGTCATCATGAAATCGTGGCCTCCCAGCATTTCTTTGAATGACCCAAAGAGATGAAACCGCAGGGTGATAGGGCAGGGCTGTGAGTGAGAGTTGGAATGTGGAGTCGAGTCTCGTCATGGAGAAGAATCATGTCTCTTATCAGTTGGTCACGTCTTTTGTGGCAATAAACAAGTTTAACATTATCCGAAAGATTGCAGTAGTACGCCGCATTGGTGGTGCAACGTTCATGCAAAAAATCAATGTGCACAATGCCATGTCCGTGGACGACAATCATTAGTTCTCATTTTTGACCCCTTCGCGGCCTCCCATGAACTCCTTAGGCCAGATGAATACACAAGGCCTCGATAGTGTTTGATCCTCGAACTGTGCCATCAATCTCCGCAGAATTTCGGTCGGTTTGACGCTTTCACAAGTGAGAAATTTAATAATGACGCGTTGCGCAATTGAAGGGTGCACATCGCGCTCCTACATTGTGAGCTGTACTACTGAATGTACCTGGCGAGGCCAACTGATCATTCTTCCTACTCCAAACACACCTAACCAACATTGCTAGAAGCAGCAGCCCCCTCTGAATGATACCAAGCGCTCAGAACAGCAAGTCTTGTTTATATTTAATCTACCCTCGTAGCTTACCAAGCTCTAAGTATAATGAAAATATTAACGGAAAATCTGTAAACAGTAACTTAGTTTTTCTTTATGAATGACTTATATTCATATAGGAAGACTTTATTTTAAATTAGTTAATTAATTAAATTAATCTAGCACAAAATAAATAAGCTTCATGATCTTTACTGAATATTATGTTTTGTTTCAAAATTTTAATTGGTTTTATATTTTCAGATGCGTGGTGTAACCTCAGAAGCCATGGTTATGTGTGCCAGTAGTGAACAGGGTGTAGAGGTCTTAATTCCTCCTGCAAACAGTGAACCAGGTCTGTTATTAATTTTAAAACAACCAATCAAGTGCAAGTTGGACTTGTGCAATTAGTGTTCTGTACATTGATTGCTTTTAAAACAAAAATTTTCATTATGGAGATACAAAATGATCAGTGACTTCACAAAACACATCCCAAATAAGTTTTCATTAAACCTTCTTTTCAATCTTTAGTGAAAAGTCTAGACCTTGAAATTTTTGTTTTTTTTATATATCAGATAAATTATTAAAGGTAATGCACTTGTGATAATTTCCGTTCAATCTACACCCTGTAGAGAATATTCCAGAATTTTTGAAAATTTTTTGATTGGTACTTTTCGAGATAAGGTGGGGGGACAGCTATTTTTCGCCCTTTTTAGTGTTCCATACGGAACACTTATAAGATCACTTCGTTGTCTGTCCGTCTGTCACACCCGATTTTCTCCGAAACTATTTGTTATAGAAAGTTGAAATTTGGTAATAATATAGGAATTGGTGGCCTCATCAGAGCCATGTAGTTTTGAAAGTTAAATTTTGACTTAAGGGGTTAGTTTTGGGGGGTGAAATCGGAAGTGAAAAAAAAATTTTTTTACTAGGTAATCGAGTGTGGTGTCAAATGAAAGATTGAACGAAAATTATCACGAGTGCATTACCTTTAATAATTTATCTGGTATTTAAAAAAAAAATTAAAAATTTCAAGGTCATCAGATTTCAGTAAAGATTGGAAACAAACTTTGTTGAAAACTCATTTGGGGTGTGTTTTGTGAAATCACTGATCATTTTATACCTCTGTAACAAAATTTTTTATTTGAAAAGCAATCAACGTACGGAACACTAATTGCGCAAGTTCAACTTGCACTTGACCGGTTATTTAAAATAATACAAAGAGAATTGTGCGCAAGTATTCATTTTTTCTTGGATAATAATTTGTCTATCTATCTGCAATTGTAGGTTCCATCCTTATTATCCGGTCCTTCCACTTATCCCTATCCATTAACATTTTGTTCATTTTTTCTGTTGTTTTCCCCTTTGCTTTTCCTATCTCTTCAATGCCCCTCATCCAAGTTAGTATATGTAATATTATTTGGTCCTTGCACTTCCCTTTTATTTATATACGTTAGTTTGCTTTTATCTACATTTACCTCCATTTTCAGCTTGGTGTCTCTGTCTGCTATAAGCACTAGGTCATCAGCATATAATAAGCTATCCATTCTGATTGGCCTCATATTTCTATATCCCACTGTAGTTTGGACATTCTTTGTCTCAAATTTTGTGAGTAGTCTATCCATTACTATTATAAAAATATACGGACTCAAACTGTGTCCTTGCTTTATTCCCTTTATTTCCCTTAATTGTAAATGTTTCTGATCTATGTCCATTTACTTGCACTTTTGCTTGTGTGCCTTCTTATGTTGACTTTATGATTTGTCTTAGTTTCTTAGGCGTCTCTATTAATTTCAAACAGTTTTCTACCACTTGTCTTTGTACTGAGTCAAAAGCGCCCTTAGGTCTATAAATGCGAGTATGAATTCTTCTCCTGTCTCTATTTTCCCTTCTATAAGTTGTCTTAATATAAATATATTATCTGAGGTTTGCCTCGTCTCCCTGAATGCTGTTTGCTCATCCTCCAGTTTGTTTTCTACATTTATTTTTACTTTGTTTTGTATTATTTTTGTGTAGACTTTGTATACTACCGGTGATAGGCAAGTTGGTCTATAGTTATCGCACCGGGTTCTGTCCCTTTGCTTGAATATGGGCACTATTATGTTGTTTTTCTGCTCCTCCAGTATCTTATTCATTTCCCACGCCTCCGACAATATTTTATATAACCAATCAGTCTCTTTCTTTCCCATGTATTTGATCATTTCTGGGTCTACCTCATCTTCGCCACTTGCTTTATCAATTTTGATGTCATTTATTGCTCTTCGATGTCAATTTTATTTTGGTGCATTTCACCTTCTTGTTGTCCACCAGCTATGTTTACTTCTATTGGCTGAATTCTGTCTTTCATCTAGATCAAATTTTTGTTCATAATGTCTTCTCCAAACTTCCATTTTTCTAGCAGAATTTGTTATAATTATGTTATTTTCATCCCTTATGCCAGAATCTACTTTCTTTTCCCTCTTAGACCTTTGATTGTGTTGCAGAATTTTCGATTGTTATCTTTGTATCCTTCATTTAATTCCTTTCCAAAATCTTCCCATGTTTGTTGTTTGGCTTTCTGCACTAATTCTGTTATTTCTCTTCGTTTCTTGTCTTATATTTCCTTGTCTTTTAGCTCTTTGGTAAGTGTATATTTTTTCCATATTTTTTGTCTTGTACTGCCAGTTTAAGTTCTTTTGTCCACCACCTTGTTCTTTTCCTTCCAGTATTTATTATCCTATATCCACAAACTTCTCTTGCCGTGCTAATTAAAATTTCTTTTAATGCTTGCCATCTGTCATCTAGTGTCCATCTTCTATTTGTTTCCTCAAACCTGTTTATTTTTGTTTCTATCATCTTTATGTATTTACACTTATTTCCATCTTTTGATAATTTCTTTATATCTATTCGAGTATATTTTTTTGTTCTCTCTGTGTTTAGTTTAAAATTCTGTTATTTCTCTTCGTTTCTTGTCTTATATTTCCTTGTCTTTTAGCTCTTTGGTAAGTGTATATTTTTTCCATATTTTTTGTCTTGTACTGCCAGTTTAAGTTCTTTTGTCCACCACCTTGTTCTTTTCCTTCCAGTATTTATTATCCTATATCCACAAACTTCTCTTGCCGTGCTAATTAAAATTTCTTTTAATGCTTGCCATCTGTCATCTAGTGTCCATCTTCTATTTGTTTCCTCAAACCTGTTTATTTTTGTTTCTATCATCTTTATGTATTTACACTTATTTCCATCTTTTGATAATTTCTTTATATCTATTCGAGTATATTTTTTTGTTCTCTCTGTGTTTAGTTTAAAATTTTTTAATCTTCCTATTACTAGTCTGTGTTGTGTATCCATTTTTGTTTGTGTTTCTACTTTTCCCTCTTCTACATCTTCCTCCATTTCCGCTGTATACACTATGTAGTCTGTGATGCTCCTCGATTGTCATTCTTGTGCCACGAATGTGTATCTATCCTCTTGTTCTTGTAGCCAGAAGGAGTATCCAATTTTCAGTTTATTTGCTATACAAAATTGTATCATTCTATTTCCATTTCTGTTTATTTCGTTTTTCCCTTATGGTCCTCTACATCCCAGTCCGTTATGTATATCTTTGCCTATTCTACCGTCCCAGTCTCCCATTATAATAATTTTGTTTTGTTTCTCTCGTAATTTATCCATGGTCTGTTCCTTCAATTGGGCTGTATAGTTGCATTATATTTATTTCTTCTCCCATATCTATTGTTATACTGATAATTCTTGCTGATATTGGGTCGAAACTGATAATTCTTTTGTTGATCTCTTCCTTTACTATTATACCCACTCCTTACTTTGGTCTCCCTCCTGGTTCCATTCTTGAGTAATATAGGCTATACTCTTTATTTAAAATTGTATGTCCCTTTCCTATTTTCTTTGTTTTGCTAATTTCTAAAATGTGTATATCATATTTCATTTCCTCTATAATTTCTGGCTCTTTGCCAGTTAATGATTTTATATTCCATGTTGCTATCTTTGGACTTTTCTATTTATCATTGTCTTCCTTTCCTATTCCATTTTTTCCTGTATTTCCTTGTTTTGGTTATTTCGAGATTCCGTTTTCGTTTCCTTACTCATTGCGTTTTTTCCTTGTCCTTTCTTCTTCCTCCTTCCTCTCTGTCTCATTGGGTGATCTTTCGCTAACATATTTATAATATATATATATATATTTTCTGATCCTCTTGGCTTACTCTTTCTTTTAAGAATTTCCATTTTTTGATTCCACGTTCTTACTTCTATTAGTATAGGCCATTTGTTATCTTCTTTTTCCTTCTCTATTCGTCTCATTTCTGTGATGTCATTCTCCAACTCTATTTTCATTTATAGTTTGTTAAAGACATCTCTCACTTTGTTTTTAATTTGCTCTTCATCTTCATCCTTACTTCATCTATGGCCTGTATAACTACCTTCCTTTTTCTTATCTCCCTCTCTAGAAGCTCTATTCTAGTTCCTTGTATCTTTGTCGATTCCTTCAGCGCAAGTATATTACATTATATATATTTTTGAACTCGTCTTTTTACAAGCTTTCATTTGACACCCCACTTGGTGACCTGATAAAAAAAAAATTTTCATTTCCGATTTCACCCCCCCTTAAGTCAAAATTTAACTTTCAAAAGTATACGAATCTGATGAGGCCATCAATTCCTATATTATGCCAAATTTCAACTTTCTATGTCAAATAGTTTCGGAGAAAATCGGGTGTGTGAGACGGGTACCGAATTAATCTTACAAGTGTTCTGTATGGAACACTAAAAATGGGTATAGTTATGAAATATTTAAATTAAAATATTTCTGGCCGACTGGTTTTTCACTTTTCCCACTTCAGTATATTGCTATTGTTATGGGTCTGATTAATAACATAACGAAAAAAAAATGCATATTATAAAATATCTCCTTTTTGTAGGTGATCTAATTCACTGTGAAGGTTACACAAGGCAACCAGATACTGTTATGAACCCTAAAAAGAAGATTTTTGAAACAGTATGTCCAGATTTGCACACTAATGATAAATTGGAGGCTTGCTATAAAAATACTCCCTTGAATATACCAGGTAAAGGAAATTTTGTTTCTAAAACTTTAAAGAATGTTCCTGTTAAGTAAAGTTTAACAATTGTCAAACACAGTTCTTTGATAGAAATAATAATTTAAAATATTTTGTACTCAAAAGTTAACAAACTTCATTATTAATAAAAGTGTGTATTTATTCATTTAGTTGGATTTTTATTTTTATCTCTTGTGCTGAAAGCTGGTGTCTGCAAACACAAGCTGATTAAAACTTACTTAAGACAGGAGTGATGGTAACCCAATAAAATTAAAACCCAGCCAACAGCTTTTTTTAAAAAAAGTAAATGTAGAATCTGACACAATTATGTTGGACCTCACTAGCATTGTTTCTCGGCTTCGAACATTAACGGAAAGCAATTATGATGATATATAGCAAAAAACAAGTTTATCATGAGTACATTATTCAATCTACACCCTGTGGAGAATATTCCAGAATTTTTTCAACATTTTTTGATCAGTACGTTTCGAGATAAATGTGCGCAAGTATTACATAATATATATTTTTCAACTCGTGTTTTTACAAGCTTTTATTTGATACCCCGCCCGACGACCTGGTAAAAAAAAACATTTTCACTTCCGATTTTACCCCCTAAAACTAACCCCTTCAGGCAAAATTTAACTTTTAAAACTACATGGCTTTGATGAGACCATCAATTCCTATATTAGTGCCAAATTTCAACTTTCTGTGTCAAATAGTTTCGGAGAAGATTGGGTGTGGCAAACGGACAGACACCGAAGTGACTTTATAAGTGTTCCGTATGGAACACTAAAATTTAGAAATTTCCCTTGTTTAAACAATCAAATGAAAAGTACGCAATGATTAAAAAACTACAGTGGTTCCCTTTGAAATCACATCGAACAAAATATATACTCTATGCCATCAAAATACGTGCGTAAGAATAATATTCAAATGTGAACTGTACTGAAAAAAAAATTGTCAAGTATGCTAAGAAAAACCTCTCGAGGTGTAAATAAAAACAAACTTTTTTTTGTGACTTATACTTAGAATATTATTTTTGAGATATTTAATATTATTTATTATGAAATGTAAGAAATATGTTTTTCGTGATCTAAAAACCCTGAGACCTGAAAAAAATAAAAATTTCGGAGGGCAGTTTTTTCACAAATACGATACTTTCTGTTAACAGGAAACGTAAATACAATAATTTACCTGCAGTCCGAGAAAAGACTTGTAACAAAGCAAATACAAAATCATTCTTCTATCTCCCTTCCCCACCACTTTAGCACCTTGTATGTTTTATTATAAATAATTATGTTTAAAATTTTCCCATTCTCTCTCAAAATTCTCATACTATTGAAACTACACAAGATTCTTCCATCTCGTTCACCCCTTAGTAAAATTGATAGTAACGAAAAAAATAACCGAATTTTCATATTTCTACAGTCCAAGAACTCTGAAAAGGGCACAAAGCAGGATTTATATGAAGCAACGCCGGTAACTCTCAAGCCTACCCCATTCACCCCTTATATATTTCACTATAAATTAAATATTTAAAATTTTTCAATTACGTCGACCAAAAAACCTGCAAAAATTCCCAAAATATTATTGAAACTGAAATATTTACCGATTCCTCCACACCTTTTACCCCAGTCATGGGTTAAAATTGAAAATAATGAGAAAATAATCTAATGTTTGAATGTTTCGACGCTAAAAATCTTGAGAACATATAACGCTATATATAAGCGAAACAACCCCTCTAATCTCATCCCAAACCTCATTTATGTACTACTGTAAATACTACTGGAAAATATTTGTTCATTATTTCAACAAAAAACGAGGAAAAATTACCAAAATACTATTAAAACCCTGCAAAATTTATTGACTCCCATCAGTTTCACCCTTTCGCCTTAAGCGATTAGTTATTATATATGTATCAAGTTTTAAATTGACATCTCATTGCGTTGGAGAGTTATCGTGCCAACAGACCGACCGAATGACCGATGGAAATGAGTGACTATGTTTTTAGTGGTCCGTACGGAACACTTAAGGGATCACTTCTGTGTCCCTCTGTCTGTCTATCACACTCGATTTTCTCCGAAACTATTAGATATAGAAAGTTAAAATTTGTCATAAGTAGAGGAATTGAGGGCCCAATCGCAGCCGGATAGTTTTGAAAGTTAAATTTTGACTTAAGGGGTTAGTTTTGGGATGTGAAATCGGAAGTGAAATTCTTTTTGCAAGGATATCGAGTGGGGTGTCAAATGAAAGTTTGTGAAAACGTAAGTTCAAAAATATATGATTTAATACTACCTCTAAGAGAACGCATTAAAAAATTTCAAAGACATTCTGGAATATTTTCCATAAGGTGTAGATTGGATGAAAATTTTCATCATACAATACTTTCCTTTAACAAGGTAAATAAAATTTTCAACAGCATCACAATAATAAACGAAAATATCAATTTTCAACAGATAACTTTATTTTTGTTATTTAATAGACGAAGCTACTAGGAAAGAAAAAACTGTACAATCCAAAAAAAAACTAATGATAGCTACAATGAAAAATTTGATTGCAATAAAGTCAAGGAAGACTAAAATATTAGTCAATAAGTTAAAAATTCAATGAATAAACATTAGGGTTTTGAAATTTTTAAAATTACTAGTAACATTACAAATCTTTCTTTGTATATGTTTGAGGATTAACGACTGTAGGTCTTCTTGAAACCTGTGAAACAAAAATTCGTGTTAAACGTGTTATAATTTTAGAGAGAATATTTCAAAAATGTGCAAAAAATTGACCTTTACATAGGACAACAAAATTTTAGTTGTTACTATCACAGATTATTTATCACAAAAGATTCTCGTTTTTTAGCACATTTTTTCGCTTTAAATTTCAAGTCAAATTATAAATGTAATGTTAAACATAAACTTTTGGTTCTAGTGTCTGATCAATTTAAAATTTATAAATATACAGGGTGTATTTTAAAATCGAGTTTTACTGTTAGCTAGTTATAGTAGGGTTTTTTATATTTCAAGTCGAAGTCAATTTTTGAGTAGGGGATGTGGTGGATTTTTAGCCTGCTTATGTTAAAATTTGACATATTTAAAAACGGGCATAATTCTGACATATAGTTACGACCAGTCTCATTAATTTGTAGTTTTTCCAAAATTTTTAAGATTTTATTATATGACTGCTCAATATGACTGCTCAAACTGAATCGGCTTTTTGACGCGACAGTCAACTAATATGAATCTGGCATGTTTTGAGAAATTTTTATCAAGTGGTATTGACAATAAGAGCCACGTTGATGTAGTTTTCAACGATTTCTCTAAATCTTTTGACCAAATAGTCTTCAGGGTCATTCTGGCCAAGCTTAGAGCCATTTTTTCGAGTCATATCTGCTACAGCGATTTCAATATTTTCACGGGTTTAAAATTTCTTCTTTTGGCGCCTCATCTGGAGTGCCCACGGTTCCAACCTGGGGCCCCCACTTTTTAAAATATTTATAAACCATATCTCTAAAGTTATAGATGTCAATTATGAAATATTTGCCTATGACTTAAAACTGTATTTACCGGTGCCGAGATTTGATACCCTTAACAGAGTTTATAACTGGTATGTGGTCAATAAGTTGATGCTGAACGCTAGTAAATGCTCAGTACTGTCGTTTACTATAAAATTGTGTTCTTTGCTCTATGATTATTATGTTGATGGATCAATGTTGGTTAAAGTAGAAAATACACGCGATTTAGGGATTCTATTTGACTCTAAGCTAAGTTACAGTGCTCATATAAATAAAATAACAGTTTACAGTTTATTTAAAATCTTGTCTACATCCTTAGTGAAAAGCATATTGGAATATGATGCCTTGATATGGTTATGATAAATATATATTCGCATTGGAACAAAACAAAATTTTTAAAATATCTTTCTTTAAAATAAAATGGAGTGTGCCTGCAGAGGGGGATAGACAATGCAATATTATTACAGCGGTTTAATTTTGACAGTCTTCAGACAGGGAGAAAATTTCATTCAACAATATTTTTGTTTAAAATCGTTAATGGTAGTGTTGTTCGTCTTTCTTTGTTGGAAAACAGTAAGTTTGTTATTCCTAGAGGCCCTGATAGATCAACTAACTGTTTCTACAGCCGATCAAGTAAGAACGTATTGCGCATTGTTCATTAAAAAATTTAAAAGTTTTTTACATCATTTGACAGTAAAGGATTGCCATTAAAATGTGAATGATTCAGTAGTTCATCCAGTCCCCATCAGCGTAGATGATCGCCTGGCACCTTCGGAGCATACTTTTGACGAGATTTTCCGCGTATTCTGGGGGCAAAGATTTTTAAATTGCTCGAATTTACCGTGACAGCGGCTTGACTTTGTAGACCTTTTTACCACGAAGCTTCTGCTTGATGTATAACCACACGTTCTCGATTGAGATGGCCACGACCGATACCAGATTCCCCTTTCCATTGGCTACACGTTTTACATCGATGTTTGGGGTCGTTATCCTCTTGAAGAATCCATTCATCTTTATCGACAAACCGTCGTTTGGCACCTTCTTGTAAAACTGGAACATGTTTTCAGCGTTCAAATTGTAGATAAAGATGAAGGGACTCGCAAAACTTTTTTCCGAAAGACATCCCCAAACATGGATCTTCACAAGGTGTCTCACGGTGCGCTCAACCAATCGGAAAGTGGAAATTGACCAGGCTCGTGGGGTGACAACATCACCCCAAAATCAAGCTTCTTCGGGAAAAATTACATTGCTCCACTCTCGGTTTATACTTTCCTCTGCCCACGAGAGTCATTTTTCTGTGTTTGGCGCTCAGCAATGGTTTCTTGATTGTACTCCGACACTTTAAATTGTTAGCCCGGAGATGAGTGCGAATCGTCTCATACGATATAATTTTCGGACATTTTGGATGATTACGCAGGAACACAGCCTCGAAAAGCAAACCGTATGCTGAAGTCATGTTCGATAATGTACTATTTAACCATAAATAAGGTTAGAAACGAATCTCTTTCCACAAAGCATTGTTTGCAGGAGTGCCAACAATAACCTCAAAAAGAAAGGAATTTCTTTTACCGACTACAAGTTATAAGCGATACTTTCCTACTTGATCAACTGTAATATATACATGGTTGACAAAAATTAACAACTCATAAATGTAATAATAGGATTGAGTCGAAATTTTTATTCCAAGTGTTACAACATAGGATAACAATAAACCACCTGTTTTTTAACAAAAACAACTATAACAATACAGTAAACGTAAAACACAGTAGCGACGCTCAAAAAAACTTTTAGGTCCTGTTTTTTATCATGCATGCGTCCCCCACCATACCAACAACATGGCTATCAGTGCGGTCGCTGGTTGTGTTTACATCTGGATTTCAAGGAGAATCATTTTATAACGTGCTTCGAAATTCATTATTAATAATTTTCCAATAAGTAAATGACTAGTTTGACGTTTTAATTGAAAATAATTATAAATAACCGGTCAAGTGCAAGCTGAACTTGCGCAATTCGTGTTCCATATGTTGATTGCTTATAATTTTTTTTTTGTTACGGAGGTATAAAATGATCAGTGACTTCACAAAACACACTCCAAATGAGTTTTTAGTAAGGTTTGTTTCCGATCTTTATTGAAAACTGATGACCTTGAATTTTTTTTTTATATACCAGAAAAATTATTAAAGATAATGCACTCGTGATAATTTTCGTTCAATCTACACCATGTCGAGAATATTCCAGGATTTTTTCAAAATTTTTTGATCAGTACTTTTCGAGATAAAAGTGGGGGACGGCGATTTTTCGCGATTGACCTTTACATAAGACAACAAAACTTTAGTTGTTACTATCACAGATTATTTATCACAAAAGATTTTCGTTTTTTAGCACATTTTTTCGCGTTAAGTTTCAAGTCAAATTATAAATCTAATGTTAAACATAAACTTTTGGTTCTAGCGTCTGTGATCAATTTAAAATTTATAAATATACAGGGTGTATTTTAAAATGGGGTTTTACTGTTAGCTAGTTATAGCAGGCTTTTTTATATTTCAAGTCGAAGTCAATTTTTGAGTAGGGGATGTGGTGGATTCTTAGCCTGCTAATGTTAAAATTTGATATATAGTTACGGACGAGTTTCATTAATTTGTGTTTTTTCCAAAATTTTTAAGATGTTATTATATGACTTCTCCATAGATAAAACTGATTCGCTTCTTATTCTAAAACAACATGACTTTTTGACGGGACTGTCAACTACCACCAATCTGGCATGTTTTGCGCAATTTTGATCACGTGTTATTGACAATAAGAGTCAGGTTGATGTGGTTTTCACCGATTTCTCTAAATCTTTTGATAAAATAGAATTCAGAGTCATTCTGGCCAAGCTTAGAGCCATTTTTTCGAGTCATATCTGCTACAGCGATTTCAAAATGTTCACGGGTTTAAAATTTCTTCTTCTGGTGCCTCATCTGGAGTGCCCACGGTTACAACCTGGGGCCCCCCACTTTTTAAAATATTTATAAACGATATCTCTGAAGTTATAGATGTCAATTATGAAATATTTGCCTATGACTTAAAACTGTATTTACCGGTGCAGAGATTTGATATCCTTAACAGAGTTTATAACTGATATGTGGTCAATAAGTTGATGCTGAACGCTAGTAAATGCTCAGTGCTGTCGTTTACTATAAAATTGTGTTCTTTGCTCTGGTTATTATGTTGATGGATCAATGTTGGTTAAAGTAGAAAATACACGCGATTTAGGGATTCTATTTGACTCTAAGCTAAGTTACAGTGCTCATATAGATAAAATAACAGTTTACAGTTTATTTAAAATCTTGTCTACATCCTTAGTGAAAACCATATTGGAATATGATGCCTTGATATGGTTATGATAAATATATGTTCGCATTGGAAAAAACAAAATTTTTAAAATATCTTTCTTTAAAATAAAATGGAGTGTGCCTGCAGAGGGGGATAGACAATGCAATATTATTACAGCGGTTTAATTTTGACAGTCTTCAGACAGGCAGAAAATTTCATTCAACAATATTTTTGTTTAAAATCGATAATGGTAGTACTTTTCGAGATAAGAGTGGGGGGCGGCGATTTTTCGCGATTTTTTAAAAATAATACAAAGAAAAGTGTGCGTAAGTATTAATAAATCAGTGCGTGAATTTAAATTTTTTTTATATAAGTAGTATATACGCACGAAAAGTCGGTAGTTGTATAAAAATTATTATATTTGATTTAACTAATGATAAAATGGAGCAAAAAGTGTTGTTCACTTCATTTTGAAGTTCAGAAGAGAGATGATCTCATCTTAAAATGATAATTATAATTATTTCCAATCTCTCCAGATTACTGGGATTCGCTGAAATGTAAGGAGCATGATTGTTGACATTATATGCGCAAAGCTGAAGGTGTAGAGTGTGCAGAGATATATTCTCTAAATGAACATTTTCTCCCCGGACAATATCTATCAAAATGCGTTAAAGCCAAATGTATTTTTTTTCCTTGTATTTTTTCCCTGTTCCTGTTTTAATAAGAACTTGATAAAAAATGTTTCTAAAAAAAAAACTTTTCCCGTTTTTTTCTTCCTTCCAATCAGCAAAACTCATTTTTATTCTACAGGATAGGATTTTTCTTGAAAGAAGGAATTTGAATATTTCAAAAACTCGCGGGCATCTTACCAGCAATATGGCGACAGGTCATGTGATAATTACAAACTCGAACCCTTTGAGATCAAAGGTGCCGAGTCGGACTTTCGCTACTGTATTTTATATTTACTGTGATAATAACTTATTCTTTTATTTTACTCAATAAAAAAAGCCGCAAAAGAATGTATTCATTCGACACGTCAGTTTAACGCTGATTTTCTACCAAAGAAAATTCCAGGCATTTTATCATCAAGAATTATTATTAATAAAAGGGTTTATTTTCTCCAAGGAACGTCAAATTTGAGGCTTTTTATTCGCTGAGAAAATCCTAAATAAAAATGTCTAAAAACTAACACTGAAAAAGTCCATATTTCAGCAGTTACTTACTATTTTCTCATCTGTCAATCTACCTCGAGACGCGTTTCGTCATATCACGACTCATCATCCGAGCTAGGTAGGTATGCTGTCAAAATTAAGCTTATAGCAGCCAGAATTGCAAATTGTTGTATCTTACTGATTCTTTGCGCTAGTAGTGTAATAAATACGTTCGAGTTCTGTTCCCTTCGCTGTCGATCCTAGCCCGGCTGATGAGTTGTGATACAACGAAACGCGTCCCGAGATGGATTAACAGATAAGAGAACCGTAAATAATGGTTAAAATATGGATGTTCTTCAATTTTAGCAATTAATATTAATTTTTATATACATGAGGTAGAACTCTAAAAATAGCACTGCCTACCAGTATTTTAGTGAGTATTTATTATCCCTGTAAACGTTTTAAGTAGATATCTTTACAGCTGAAAATTGATCACTATTAAAACCTTCCGGCATGTTTTAAACGTTTATACTTATAATTTGACTTTATAATAATGTATCATCAAGGCATAGTAGTAATGTTTACATTATAACAAACTTTTCAACATTACTTCACTACACTGCCGAAATGACACCTATTTAAATTAAGATTTTAAAAAATACAACCTGTGTAATCCATTTATTTTTCAATCTCTCGGTTTTTCTCAACGTCTGTGAGACCTCTTACCCCTGCTGGACGACCTTGACGACCTCCGTCTTCTATCGGACCTCCGCTTCGATCTATAAGATCTCGATAATGACCTCCTCGACGATCGTTTTCTGTGCGAATCTCGCGATCTCGAATGCGATCTGCGAGAGGAGTTTTTGGAGGAGGGGTATCTGCGGTCACGTGATCTACTTCTAGATCGTGACCTCCGCGAGGAGTAGCGTGACCTTTTCGATGACCTTCGTGACGAGTATGATGATTTGGAGTGCGAGCGTGACTTTCGGGAGCGTCGAGAGTAACGAGAATCTGATCTAGATCTAGAATGGAAGATTTTTTTTCTAAAAATATATATAAAAAAACTGGTTAAAATGGACATTGTGGCTATATTCCTTTGTCTTTCTCGAAGGCTAGATAGTCACAAGTTACCCTTGTTAATTATTTATGGGTATTTCTAATAAAACACACTTTATCTCAGCCTTACCTTTTACTCCTCTTTTTAAAATCAGTACTTTCTCTTCTAGATGAACTATCAGCCGATCTATCCCTTCTAGAACTCTCACTCTCTGACCTAGACTTTTGCGATCTTTCTGGCGACCTAGAATAGCGACTCGCATTTGACACTTTCCGACTTGACTCAGGCGTTTGACTTCGTGAACGACTTTTTTCTCGACTAGTATCGTGATTTTTCGAGTTACTGTACGATCCACGGCTCGATGAGGAATCTCTACGTGATTTAGAATTCGATTCTACGGAATTAGTACTATTTGAGGAGTTGTCTGAGCTTTGGTCTTTACTTTTGGGACTTTTTTCTGCCTCTGGGTAGCTTCGGCGGGATTCTGGAAAATATTAAAATGAAGGGATATTAGGATGTTTAATAAATTTGATAATTTAATGATCCCAAAATCATATAGTTTAGTCTAAAGATTAGTTTTGTAAATGATCGGAGAGTATTAGCACACGTTTTGAGAAATTATGCACTCTAAATTTAAAATTATGTGACTTTAAGGTTTGATTTGCGCATGGATGTTTCCAATGTTGCTTTTGATAAATAACTCAATAAAATAAATAGTAAAACACGAGACAAGTATTCTACCTAGCCATTCAAAAATTTGCGCGATTTTTTTACGTCTTACAGTTTTTATGATTTTTCCGAAAAATTGGGGAAAGTAATTTCAAAATAACCTCAGATCTAGAACACTAGTTGAGGCTAAAACGAAACACACATCAGGCTTTTTGATGATTTGCCACTCTAAATAAACGTCCTTAGTGCTTCTTAAACAAGTGTGAGTGTCTTAACGTACAGTTTTCAAGATTGTAGGGATGAAAAAAGTTTCTGCACAAACACCTAAGCAGAAACTGACAAGGAAAAGAATTTTTCAAGAACATTTGGCCGCTATAGAGAATGACAAGAGTTATTTTTTGAGAATTGACCCTGGCGGCAAGAATTGGCTGTTGAGATCTTCCCATAAAGCAGAAGTCGAGGTAATGGATTTATAAGGGAAGGCGAAACTAAGTGGTCTTTTGGAAAAATGATGGCGAGACTTAAAACATTGCTGTTGTACACGACTGTAGCGTCATATAACACGTAGGCTGAAAAGTTTTTGGTCTGACACATAGATGTCGCCGTTTTCAAAAAATCCATATGATTTTTAGGAAATGCGAACCTTCAAACCATACGTGTCAAAATTTCATGACATTTCGACGATTAGTTTACAAGTTACCGTGGTTTTAGTGACGCTACTTTTGATATTTTCAAAACAATGGAAAAGACCGAATTTCGGGTGTTGATTAAACACTGTTTTTTGATGGGAAAAAATACCGTTCAAGCAAAGCAATGGTTTGATAAGTGTTACGTGGACTCTGCCCCTGGAAAATCACTAATCATTTTCTGATATGCCGAATTTAAAGGCGGTCGTACAGATACAAATGATGCTGAACGCTCTGGACGCCCAAATGAGGTGGTTACACCGAAGACTTCAAAAAATCTACAAAATTGTTTTGGATGACCGTAAAGTGAAATTGCGTGAGATAGCTGACACCCTAAAAATATTAAAAGAACGTGTTGGTCATATTTTGTATGAACATTTGGGCATGAAAAAGCTCTGTTCAAAATGGGTACCGCGTTTGCTCACAGTGGACCAAAAACAACAACGTGTTGATGATTCTGAGCGCTGTTTAGACCTGTTTAAGCGCAATAAAAAGGATTTTTGCATGGGGTATGTGATAATGGATGAAACATGGATCCGCCACTACACACCGAAATCAAATCGGCAGTCAGCTGAATGGACAGCAGCCGGTGGAAGCCGCCCGAAGCGACACAAAGTTGGCTCGGAAGGTTTTGGCCACTGTATTTTGGGATGCGCATGGAATAATTTTCATCGACTATGCTGAGAAGGGAAAAAACCATCAATAGCGAATATTATATAAAGTTATTGGTGTGTTTGAAGGCAGAAATCGCGAAAAAAAAACAAAAAAAAAAAAAAAAAAATAAAAAAAAAAAAAAAAAAAAACGGCCCCAAATGAACAACAAAACGTGCTCTTTCATTAAGACAATGCACCATGTCACAAGTCAATGGTTATGATGGCAAAATTGCATGAATTGAAGTTCGAATTGCTTCCTCGTCCACCGTATTCTCCAGATTTGCCCCCCAGCGACTATTATCTATTCGCATATCTCAAAAAAATGCTCCCGGGAAAGAGATTTGGCTCTAACGAAGAAGTTATCGCCGAAACTGAGGCCTATTTTGAAAGCAAAGACAACTCCTTTTATAAGAAAGGTACACAAACGTTAGGAAAGCGTTGGACAGATTGTATCGCTCTTGAAGGGGACTATATTGATCAAGAAAGTCGAATTTTGCAAAAAAATGTGTTTTAAGTAGCTAGAGCAAAAACTTTTCGGCCTACATGTTAGTTCAAAAATGCCCTGATTTAGCGCCCTGTTACTTTTAACTAAAGAAAGACATCAGAGGCCGAAAATTGTTACCAGGTGATACGATAAAAGCCACCTAAGCATTACCTAAACCCACTATGATAAACTACAAAAACATTTTTTTTAATTTAAGAAGAATGGCAATAAACAACGTGATGCGAATTTAATTATCTTACAAACATCGTTCACTTGTTCTGTTACATAAGCAAATTAATTTGGGGATCACTTATATTTGAGTACCAAAGCAAAAATCGAGAAAATCACTAGAAATTACATGATTGGAAACTTCATACTTGACTGCTGATCATTAATTTTATAGATATATTCCAATCAGGAATGATTTAAAAATAAAGAGCCATGAACTCCATTAAAAAATCTTAATTTTGTAATTTCTAGTTAAGACCAAAGAAAGAAACAAACAAAAACAGGAATTCCTTACGGGATCACTTTCAGAAACATCTAAATACTGACCTTGAGTGTTTGCGTCTACCTGTGATTCGTTATCGTTAGATTCCGGACTCGAAGAACGACTTCTGCTGCTGCTTCGGCGGCTTTGTTCCTTTCGTCTATCGGCCTCGGCCAGTCTATCCTCGATTTCTTGTTCTGTTTTGGAGAAAGCCGCTTGGCGTTTCCTGATTGAATCCTAAAGAGGACGACTTATTATCGAAACATGCATTTTTTAACGTTTGTTCAAACTAGTCTATTTCAGAGATATGAATATCTCATTATTTATTCTACGGCTACACCGAACATAGTGGTGCTTGGGATTAGATCGTGTCAATCCTCACACATATAGTATTTATTTACATATAAAATCGGCAGAGTGCAAGAAGGACTTGCGCAATTAGTGTTCCGTACATTAACTGCTTTTAAAATAAAAATGTTTATAACGGGGGTACAAAATGATTAACGAACGTACCAAAGACACCCCAAATAAGTTTTTTCCGATCTTTACTGAAAACTGATAATTTTGAAATTTTTGTTTTTTTTTTTTCATATACCAGATCAATTATTAAAGATAATGCACTCGTGATCATTTTCGTTAAATCTACACCCTGTGGAGGATATTCCAGAATTTTTTTTTAATTTTTTGAGCAGTACTTACAAAGAAAAGTGTGCTTTCATTTGATGACCCGGCAAATTTTTTTTTTTCACTTTGGACTTCACCCCCCAAAACTAATCCTTCGAGTCAAAATTTAATGTTCAAAACTACACGGTTCTGATGAGGCCATCAATTCCTATATTAGTGCCAAATTGCAACTTGCTACGTCAAATAGTTTCGGAGCAAATCGGGTGTGACAGACGGACAGACACCGAACTGATCTTATTAAGTGTTCCGTACGGAACACTAAAAAATCATCTTTAAAATTAAGAGCATCGTCAAAGAGAGAATGAAATAGGTAATAGAAGATACTCACCCTTAACTCAGAATCTGAATCGGACCTGTCAGTTCTCCTGCCTTCATCGTCGGACTCATTACTGCTAGAAGATCCGTCACCATAGACACCCAGACCTAATAGTTTTCAGTGAGGTTATTTTGAGAGTATTTTTAAAAAGTAGGGAGCTTCAGTTTTTATTTTAGGGCTTCATAGCTATATTTTCATTATCTCTTTTTCAATGAAAAACAAACAGAACTATCCTGCCGCCAGAGTACAAAACAGCTTTTGTTGCATTTAATCGATTTTACAGATATATACAGAGAGAGAAATTTATCGCTAACATAAAATAAAATGAACTTAAGGAATTGGAGATGTAAAATATAACTATATAGCTAAAAAAGCAGACATTTCAAAAAAATAAAACTAAGGCTTTGTTCATTGAAAATAAAGTAAGGTTTGTTAGGTTTTAACACAAGTCATGACTTATCAGATTACTTATCATACACCCAAACTTCTTTTTCTTTTAACCAATAAAGTATAACATTATGTGGAAGGATACGTGCATAATGAACACTAAAATCTTAACTCCCCTGTAGATTCTTGAACCCACAAGATAACATTACAGTGTAAAATCCAGATTAAGATTTATTACTTTAGTATGATACTAAATTGGAGGATGATATATCACAGGTAGCCCAGAGGAACTACAACGTGGGGTGAAAAGTCCCGAGACTTTTGCAGAAAAAAACAATGTTTTTACCAAAAGTTTATTCTTCAACATAGTTTCCTTCAAGCGATTCCAGCGATCTTCCAACATTTGGATACCTTTCATATAGCACAAGTTGTCGAGCTCTCTAAAATAAGACTCAGTTTCCCATTCGCCTTCTTCATTTGAGCCAAATCTCTTTCCCTGGAGCCACCTTTTGAAATTTGGAAAGAGGTAATAATCGCTGGGGGCCAGATCTGGTGAATATGGCGGATGAGAGAAGCATTCATTGCAATTTGTCCAATTGTACCATCGATTTTATGGAGTTGTAAGCTGGTGCATTATCTTTATGAAACAACACTTTTTCTTTGCTAAATGCGGCCTTTTTTCTAAATTTCACCTTTCAAACGTTCCAATAAACGAACGTAATAGTTTCCGGTGATTATTCGCCCCTTCTCAAGACCGTCGGTCAGTATTATTCCATGCGCATCCCAAAAACTACTTGCCAAACGCTTTCCAGCTGATGGACGTTTAGGTTTGCAGTGCCAAATAGCGTTTGGGTACATAATTTTTTCATATGCAAATATTCATGCAAAATATGCCTCAAGCGTTTTGTTGATATCTTCACGATATCAGCTATCTCTCCCCTTCACTTTACGGGCATTCAGAACAATATGGTGGATTTTTTTTTTTTTTTAGAGTGACTGCCTCATTTGAACGTTCCAAAGGTGGTCCATCGTCGAGGCTTTTACGACCGCATTTAACGAATTCAAACGAAATTCTTTTTGTCCCATGGTTTTGCAAAAATCAAAAGCGTCACTCAAACAGCTGTAATTTGCAAACTAATAGACAAAATGTCACGAAAATTTTACACGAATCTTCGAGAGTTGACACTAACCGAAAATCATATAGTTTTTTGTTAGTGCTGTCATCTCTCGGGACTTTTCACCCCATGTAGTATAAAGGGGATCAACAAAGTAACCACTAAGGATATTTGGTCGAAAAGAACATACCGCTAATATTACAATTAAGAATTTTTTTATTGGAAAATATTTATTTTATGTTATAACAGATGTAGTTATATGGCGCTTCGCGAAACAAACTTCCTCCTAATATCCCGTATAAGTTTCTAGTAACCCGAAACAAAAAAATAAAGCGGAGTTTTAAAACATATTATAGAAACCTTGTAGTACCCGCTGACAATGCATCACCCGAGCGGGCGTGTCGTGTCCTGGACGCGTTAATAGAAAATGCGCTATAATTTTATTAACATTAACATAACATTTTCTCAAAGATTGTCCTCTTCACCTAGATTAGCCGATGAGCTTAAAAATGAAGTGAAAGGTGCTATTTTCTAGTTTGATAATATGTACGACCGAGTCGTCTATTATTCTTGAATCTCCCATACTTTTAATATGAGGACAAATCTTATTAACATTCTTCGTACGATAACTTAATATCATCCTCAAATTTTAAACTACAAAATTATTATTTAATCTAGACTTCGCCAGTAGTGTTATCCTCTTCAGTTAGAAACTTAGCAAGAAGAGAAACTGAACTCTCGGTCTTTGCTGTCCAAAAATAAGAAAATATAAAAGAAAAACTTATAACAAGGTAAAAAAAACCATAAACACTTACCGAGTTTAGCACTTAGGTTGGCACCACTCGGTGCTGAAGCTAGTTGACCAGTGGCTGAAGGTTATAATATTCGATTAATAAAATCTTTTGGAAATTGTTGTTCCAAATACCGGCTATAACAAGTCTTAAATACAATGAGCAATAGGGATGCTGACTGGTTAAACATGGCATTGGTCAAAAAATGTTCTACAAATATTTCCTGTCAGCTAAACTACCTCAACAATCACAATTTAATGGAAGCGATTTCCGTCGTTCCGTGTATTCTCATATTATATTCTTAAATGAAATATCATTTTCATATTTGGTATACACATAATACTTGAACTAAAAAAGGAACCTATAGTTGTTGAGCAATATTACCGCTTTGAATTTTCTAATCCAATAGAAAGCTCGTTAAGGATGCTCAGAATTGTCCGACAACGGTCGTCACGGATGATTTGTTGAACTTTCACGATGATTTCAGGCGTGGTTGCATTCGAAAATTTTCCGGAACGTTAGCCGTCCTAGGTTCGAACAGCCTTAAGTTGCGAAAACCACTTGAAAATTTGCGTACAGTTCAGGCCTTCGTCCTCGAATGCTTTCCGAATCGCTTCATCGCATTTAAAACAAAATTTCACATACACCCGCTGCCCTTTTTGTCGTATGCAAGGTACAGAACAAATTGAACAAGCTAGCAGGTTGAAACTGGATACGCAGCATTGTTGGAGATGTACCTACTACCGCCTATCAGCGCGAGAAGATACTACTATGTATTCTTGCTATATAGCGTTAGTCCGGGAAGTTTTGCTTTGCACTACATACCTTTCGTTCAGTCCAGTGATATAATTTCAGAATTTTTGTTTTTATCTCAAAATTTCCAGTCATACAATACTAATTTATCCATTTGAAAAATTAAACATTTTTTGATCACACCATGTAAAAATGAAAGATACTTTCAAGTCTATCTATCTTACCCAAAACTGCTATTTTTTTTTCTTAAAATGTTTTACAAATAATAAGTTTGTCACAACGATTTCACAATAAAATATTACACTTTCATGAACTAAAAAAAAAAAACGTTTTAACAACAATAAATATATAAATAATTAAAATACCTCTTCTTTTCCTAATATACCGTTGCCGTTCCTCTTTGCAGATCTGTTCAATATATTGAGTGGTCACTTTTAGTAATATTTCCGTCATGGTTTTGCGAACTTTCAGCATCTGCAAATTCAGTCTTATTTAGCATATTATAAGATGTATCTCACTTTTAACCATTCAATCCTCTACTATGTTGGGACTGTGGAATCTTTGACAGAATGGCACTACTCAGTATATATCACACCCATTTTATTTTTGCACTCGATGCGCGTTTCGCTAATCGTGTTAGTTTTATTAGGAGCAATGATTGACTAAAGCTAAACTACAAATCTACCCTATTTATACTTAACCTAACACTTGAAGTACTCAGGTGGAAGTAATGGCGTAGGCGAGGCCATCAGTTTCGGTCAAGGAACCAGTAGAGGGGACTATAAGGAATAGGCCCTCTGTCTTTATTTAAACTACTTTTACATTTTATAATTCCCATACTTTCATATGCATTCAACAATCTCCTATTAGATACACTTTTAATTAATCTTAGATTATTTAAGGTTACAGTATGATCAGCTTCAAGGGCCTGTTTCGGCAATGCTAGACTTTTCTGTTGTACTGTATTTTAAATGTGCTAAATGTTCTTTAAATCATGTTTTAATTGACCTTTTACTTTGTCTAACATACTCCTTGTTACAATTGTTACAACTAATTTCATAAATTCCACTTTTCTCACGATTAGGAATCTTGTCTTTGCAATTTCCTAAGACATTCCTCAAATTATCTGATGACTTATAGACTAAGGTGAAGCCTACCTTATTAAATACCTTACTGAGTCTCCTGCTATATTTCGGATTATATGGTATCGAGACATACTTGGTCTTATTTGCTTCACGTGTGAAAATTCTGAATATTTAACCCAAACTTATGTCTATTTATTAACTTGTTTATTAAGTCATCGTCGTAATCATTAACTCTAGTTAAATTCCTAATATAATTCCTTTCATTATTGAAGTTTACTCTATTCATAGGAAAAGTGACCAAACAATGAACTAAAAAATGTAATGCGGCTAATTTATGTTGTTTGCAATGAAATAAATCATTAGGAATATATCTATCTATTACTCTGTCTTTTCTATAGATATAAAATTCTAACTTATTATTATTTTTATTAATTAAAACATCTAGAAATGGTAATTGTTCTTTGTTCTCTATTTCATAAGTAAATTTACTGGAATCATATCAACTACTTAGTTTGGAAATAAAATCATCTATTACTTTCTTTGTATCAAAAATCGCAAAAGCATCCTCCACATACCTATACCATGCCCTTGAGAAATACTCAAATTCTTGAATGGCTTTGGTTTCAAATTTACTCATGAATAAATTGGCAACGAAAAGTAATAAGCAATTACCCATAGCGGTTCCTTCTTTCTGAACATAAAATTGACTGTTAGATTGAAAGTATTCATAAATAATTTCATCCTCAAAGTCATTCCTAAGTAATTCTTGGAGATAAAGTTTGTGCTATTGGCACACTTGGAAACAAAGAACTAACATCCAAAATATAGCAGAGGGTTCAATAGGGTATTTAATAAGGTAGGCCTCACCTTAGTCTATAAGTCATCAGACAATGTGAGGAATATCTTAGGAAATCCCAAAGACAAGATGCCTAACTGCGAGAAAAGTAAAATTTATAAAATTAGTTGTAATGACTGAGACAAAAAGTATGTTGGGCAAACTAAAAGGTCAATTAAAACATGATTTAAAGAACATTTAGAACATTTAAAATAGAGTAGAACAGAAAAGTCTAGCATTACCCAACATGCCCTTGACCTTGATCATAGATAATCTAAGATTAATTAAAAATGTATCTGATTGGAGATTGTTGAACGCATACGAAAGTACGGAAATTATGAAATGTAAAAGTAGTTTAAATAAAGACAGAGGGCCTATTCCTTATAGTCTCCTCTACTGGTTACTTGATCGGAACTGATGGCCTCGCCTATACCATTAGTTCCCCCTGAGCAATTCAAGTGTTAGGCTAAGTATAAACAAATAATATAGATTTGTAGTTTAGCTTTACGCGCGTCAAGCCCAAAAGTAAAGTGTTTGGAGTAGTGGTGATATATGCTGAGTAGATTCAATCCTCTAGCTCAGTAATTAATGAAATCCGTTTTATAATAATTTATAACTTCACTACAAGGATGCATGAGTAAAAAATTTTTAATTAAACAAAATAAAAATATCTTTGTTTTATTTATTTCTATAAATTAATTACCAATTCTTCCTGTGTTAAAGGGCGAGGAGGTGATGGTGATGCTTTCTTTCTTACAGTCTTTTCACTCTCGGAATCTTCATTATCGCTATCCTAAAAAAATATCAATTTTTAGAAAACAAGTTCACGAAAAAAAAAAAATTACTCCTTCGTACAAATCTGCTTTTCCTCAACATGTCCTTCTCTTTTATGGTATTTTTAAGAATTTCCATTGTTTCCTGCTCTTCTAGCTTGATTTTTTCCGTCTGTTCCTCTCTAGCTTGTTTTTCTTTTTCCTTTTCTAGCTGCCTTTGTTTGTCTCTTTCCATTTTTTCTAAACCTGAAGGTAGAGTTTAAAGAAAAAATATAGAATGAAACACAAACTCTTCAAATGTTTATAACATATTAACTATTTATTATACCTTCTCTAATCCAAGCTGGTAACTGCTTTCTCTTATTAGCATCTATTGTAGGTGTAGGAGCAGGTGGCACAACTGGAATTTCTGGAGCTGGCATCAAGGGTCCCCCAACAGGTGCAGGAGTTATAATAGTTACTTTTGTGGGCACATTTACTTTACTGTATCTTTTGTTGTGTGGTTTGATTTCTGTCTGAGTTATTTTACCCACTGCCATGCCAGTCCAAAATGCTGGAGTGTTATAATTATTAGAAGCAGGTGGGCCAGAATTGTAACCTTGAAAAGAATAATAATATATAACACTTTTGGTATACAATATAGAATTGGTCTGACACACTTCCAAACTGATTTTTTCCCAGCCCATAAGCAGTATCATCTCTTGAATTACAAATGCTGATGGTGATGATTGTTTATTTCATTCGCAGGTGTTTAGGAAGTAGGGGAGTCGTTCAAGGATGATGTTAAGGTGCAGTATCCCAGCGGATACAAACACTGCAAGGACTTGTGTCGACAACATTAGCTGGAATGTTTTTGAGATAAGAAAGGTATGTTTGAAATTTATTTTCCACAGCCTAAGATACCAGCAAAAGAATAATGGGTGGATGCCAGCCACAACTTCATTAAAATAAGAATGCATGAGATGTAGTGTTACAAATATGTACCTAACACAAAAAAAGTGCCTAATGGGTTAATAGTGATTTGCCAAGACCGAAAGGACTGACAAAGGTAAAAACAAACATAATGCTCACCACATTTGATGATGCTCAGGGGATTATCCACAAAAAACTTGTTCGCTGAGCAAAACAGTAAATGAATAGTACTATGTGGGTGATATAGAGTGGCTTGACAAGATGATTCAGTGAGTATACCCATAACAATGGATTGGAAAACATTTTGTCTTGTTTTATAACACCGTGACTGTGCACACTCTTGAAACTGTATTGCAGTTTTTAGCGTAGAAACAAGTTTTGCTACTCTACTACCGTTAATATTTCCCTGATTTGCCTTTAAGTGACTATCTTATTTTCTTAAGTTACGCTCCACATGTACAGTCAACACAATAATAATTTAAAAGACATTAAAGCTGTTGTAATGCTTAGAATTGCTTTAAATTGAAGAAAATCTTAAAACAGATATTTTCTAACAGCTTCAAGTGTTTATAGGAATGTGATAACATTGTATTGAGGTTGAAGGAAACAATGTAGGACATCTGAAGCAACAAAATTTTATTTCTTAAGTTTTTCTAGTTTATATTATCTAAAGTCCATTATTTTTTCTGCATTTAAAGTCAAAGTCAGTAAATCAAAATCGGCCTTAAACTTAAAATAGAAGAAAAATAGTATTACCTGCATAAGCTACTGCATTATCATTGCCACCATCTGGAGGTCCATTATAGACACTATTTGGAGTAGGTAACAAAGGAGTTTTAACTGGTGGTACTCCAGGAGGAGGGGGTACCGCGCTAGGCGGGTTCCAACTATTATTCCAGTTCCAATTTTGCCCTCCAGATGAGTTCCAATTAGTCCACGCTTCTGCTCCAGGAGGTGGGGGGGCAATATCAGGTGGTGGTGGATTCCAATTATAGGAATCTTCTTTTTCATTTTCCACTTCCATTTCAGCTTCTCCACCCTCGTCAGAATCAAGTTTATGGGTGTCATTTGTGGTTTTGTTTAGGTCTACCTTTAATTTTGATAAAAAATTCATAAGATTCATAACAGATCCTTTAGTGAAATAATATTCAATGTATTTTTATTACAAGTAAAAAAAATAATAAAAACCTGCTGCTCTCCAGGAATAGGCGGCGGACCAGCCTCTTTCATAATGATCCATTGCTGAGCCAAAGCAGCCCAATCTACTTGGTCATTAGCAGTGTTTTGGTATGCTGAAGGATTCATCGCCCATTGTGTGTATTTTTGAGACTCAGTAGAGTCGCTGCCTGAATGCATTATATTTTGTAGAACAGAATATACTTATTTACATTAATAAATCCATGATTTTTTACTGATTAACTTATAATACTTGCGATAATTGAAAAAAATCACACCGGGCATCACAAAATGACAAAATATTGACAACTAAATGAAAACTGAAGTTAGAAAAGAAATATCCATTTTCATATTGCCAGTTAAATTACAAGAAAAAAGAAGATTACTACTGCATTATAGTATCACCAGAAGGGAAGAATCAGTCATAGTATTATAATTCCAAATTTGTCTTAGTGTATTCCAAATAGAAAGTTATCCTGTTAAAAAAAAAATTGCTATAATGATTTACCCAGTACTTTCCTTGCAAACATGTAGTTCTAGAATAAACACTAAATTTGACTATCTCATACTAAAGAATCAATACGATTCACTTTATGGTAAAATATTTTAAAAAATTAGAAATTTAGGTACCTTGTAAAAATAATCAAAAAAAGAATTTAATGATTAAAAACTACTTCTAAAATCAAATTGAACAAAATATATACTCTTTACCAATTCAATTGTGAACCATAGATTCCTTCTTTCCTTCAGCAAGGAAAGTAAAGAAGAAATAAGGTTATATTCACTTCTAGGTTAGTTTGAGCTGTGATTTGTGTTTGTGTTACTAATGTTTATAAAACTAGACGGTTGGACAAAACTACAATATTAATAAAAAAATTAGTAATATTAAGGAAAGAATAAGTAAAAATGGACATAAAATGCAGGGTTTGCTTGGCTACCACCGAAGCAAAGATGTACCATACTCTTTTAACTATATTTCCAGAGTATTTGAAATCAAACCTGACAGTGTTGAATTTATTAGAAATTGTTACTTCTACTAAGGTGAGTAGGATTTTTTTTAAAACTCAGACCTTTTTTGCAGGATTTATATTATATGTAATAGAAAAGTGATATAATAACATTTGGTTTTTGTGTTTACATGTGTTATCGGTAATTAATATCCATATCAAAGTTGTTGGAATGTCACATACTGCCTGATAATTTTAGGTAGTGTTTGTTACAGTTATGATAAATATTAATAATAATAATAGTGTTTTGTTTGCCAATTTATACAATGTTGCAATATACATATTAATAATAAAAAAATCTATTCACATACACAAAAGGCAAAACGGAGGTTAAAAATCAGTTTTAAAAAGATTCTGGTTTAACTCCCTTAAAAATCTAAAATAAGTAATTCTCTTACTGTCTTGCCAATTACCATTACAGCCGCTATGCCTAAACAGTTGTTGTGTTTTCTGCCACAAATGTTTTAATATTCCCACTATAACCTCTAACTACTTTTTGGTTTCAAATCCAAACATTTCCTTTGAGATTATTTACTAAATATATTTGAAAACTTTACTATTTAACTAAAATAAAATAACTATATTAAAGGAGCGTTGCTTTAAAATATTAACTGATCGCTTGTTTAGTTTCTTCAGTGATGTGTTGGTTTCTTTCTAAAAATGTCTAAAGTAAACTTTACAATCTTCTCTACACAGTAATATTTTTTTTTTTTTTTATGGGCCTAGCACACATGCTATGTTGTTCTTGAATCAATGTAAACTGTACTCGGTGGGAAACACAGTCCTGGGCAAATTTTTCCAAAGGGATGATGTTCTCCATATAAATGACATATATAAGACTGCTTGAGAAGCTTTGTACACAGAGTAACAAGCTGAACCTCATATGGATGTGAAGTATTAGCGCGACGTGTACTTCTAATATGCATCGCTCTGGGAGGCATTAAGTGGGCCACATCTTTCGAACACTTTCCATGAAAATACTTGTAGAATAGGCTCAAGTCAGCAACCTTTCTTCGATGTTCCAGCGAATCAAGGCCGCCTGTCAGTTCCGGGTCTCCAATCAGATGAACAGCTCTTCTCTGAACAGCATCCAACAAATGCAGTGTATGTTTGGGAGCGGAGCCCCAAACATGGGAGCATTATTCCATAGTTGGTCGAATTTGAACTTTGTAAAGAATTAACAGTTGTTGTGGAGTGTAAAGCTTTCTGGTTCTAATATTCTCAACTTTTGAGAAGCTCTCCTTACTATACCTGCAACATGTTCATGCCAGGACATATTTGCTCCCAAATTAACGCCGAACAAATTGAGTGGCGATGTTAGAGGAATGGAGTGCCCCGACATAACTATGTCGGGTTTAGCAACATTAACTTTTTTAGAAAAAACTGCCACCTGGGTTTTTGTAGCGCTAAATTCCACTTGGTTACTGTCACCCCAAGATAGAATTTCTTCCAGGTCTTTGTTAAATTGAATGACTTCCTACTGTCTGCGGATATTCACCTGAGTAACCGATGTCCGAGCATTCAAAGTGAATGAAGAGATAAGTGTACTGTCATCTGCAAAGCTGTAGATTGGATTCTCGGTCTTTTCCAGCAGATCGTTAATATAAATGAGAAAGAGAGTAGGACAGTATGGAGCCTTGGGGTACACCGGTGTTGATAGTGAAGGTGTTAGAAAGAAATCCGTCAACTGCCACTCGTAAAGAACGCTCTCTGAGGAAACATGAGAGCCACAAACAGAACTTTTTAGACATACCATAAGAACGTAGCTTAGCCAACAGCCCATCATGCTAAACATGATCGAATGCCTTGGATATGTCAAGAGCAACCGCTCGAGATTCTCCAAAGTGTTCAATTGCGTTGTTCTAAACATGTGTTACATTAAGTCAGGAGATCTCCTGTTGATCTATTTTTACGAAAATCATATTGGTGATCGCTAATAATGTTGAATTCTTCAAGATATTTTAGAAGTTGCTGATTGATAGCCTTTTCCATGACTTTTGATATTATTGAAAGCAGTGCGATTGGTCGGTAGTTATTTGGCAAGGTCTTCTTGCGTTTTTTAGGTATCCGCTGAACTGAGGCACATTTCCAGCAGGAAGGAAATATTCCCTTTCTGTATTACAGGTTGAAAAGTCTAAAGAGAACTGGCGTTAGTTCCCTCGCACAGTTTTTGGGAATTATGGCAGGTATTCCGTCAGCGCCAGAAGCCTTTTTGGTGTCTAGCTTCCTCAAAATACGTTTTATGATACAATTTTATAATATAATAGCTCTAGGATTACATTCTACCTACTGAACAAGGTCGTTTTATGGTGGAACTTTCTATCTTCGACAATTACTCTTTATATCTTTATGGTTGTGAGAATTAAACTGTTCTTAGTTATATTTAGTGCCTCTTAACTTTATCTAAATGACATTTTAATAAGTAGTTGTATTCCTAGAAACGTCTTCTTGTTTATTTAAGTATAGGTCATAACAATATTTTGAAGGGAAAGTTCCCCATAAGCTCATGAATTATAAAATATAAATAATACTAATAGAATATAAAATAATAATAGTAAAAATAGTTGGGTTACAACAAAGTAAAAATAGATATATTTATTTTTCCTCATAAAATTACATGTGTTGGGTCACTGTGTATTTTCCTTGTATGTTCCTTAGAATTGAGCAAGAACTTTTTAAATTAATATTTAAGTACTGTGACTGTATATACTGTACATGTTCTGAGAAACATAACTTAAAAATAAATACAGGAAAATTAACTTTTTCAATGTTTGGAAAAGATCATGAGTTATTAGTGTTCCGTACGGAACACTTATAAGATGACTTCGGTGTCTGTCTGTCCGTCTGTCACACCCGATTTTCTCCGAAACTATTTGTCATAGAAAGTTGAAATTTGGTAATAATATAGGAATTGATGGCCTCATCAGAGCCATGTAGTTTTGAGAGTTAAATTTTGACTTAAGGGGTTAGTTTTGGGGGGTGAAATCGGAAGTGAAGAAAAAAATTTTTAGTAGGTCATGGAGTGGGGTGTCAAATGAAAGCTTGTGGAAACACAAGTAAAAAATATATATGTAATGTAATACTTGCGCGCACTTTTCCTTGTATTATTTTTAAAAAATCGCTGTCCACCCGCCTTATCTCGAAAAGTACTTATCAAAAAATTTTGAAAAAATTCTGGAATATTCTCCACGGGTTGTAGATTGAACGAAAATTATCACGAGTGCATTACCTTTAATAATTTATCTGGTATATAAAAAAAAACAAAAATTTCAAGGTCATCAATTTTCAGTAAAGATTGGGAACAAACTTTGTTGAAAACTCATTTGGGATGTGTTTTGTGAAGTCACTGATCATTTTATACCTCTGTAACAGATTTTTTATTTTAAAAGCAATCAACATACGGAACACTAATTTCGCAAGTTCAACTCGCACTTGACCGGTTATTATATATATTAGATAGATAATAGAAATAATAAATTATTTTCAGTTGGACATGAAGCATGGTTATCCCAACAGTATATGTACTGCTTGTTTAAGGCAACTAAAGGAATGTTACAATTTCACTGAACAGTTTAAAAATAACCAGTCTTGGCTTCAAGAAAATTTTTCAGAAATTTCCTGTATAAAAGAAGATTATGATGAGTTGATGGAAGAGTCTAACAATAGGTCCATTGATGAGGAACACATTATTGTTAAAGTTGAGGCCATCGATGAAAGCTTTTCAAGACCAGTCATTCTTGATATGGATGGAAATGATATCATTCAAACAGGTTTTTGAAAAATTTATTTAATTCATAATAATAATCTTTATTATCAGCAAAGCTAAACAAGTACAATTACAATATATATATATATATATATATATATATATATATATATATATATATATATATATATATGTATATATAATTACAAACTAACTTAAATGCTATGGTTATCTATTATGTAGCTTCTTAACAATTTTTTAAAGTTTACAAAGTTTGCATTTTTCAAATTTATTGGAAGATTGTTAAATTCTATAAGTCCTCGATGCAATAAGCAATTTTCAGCGTATGATGAATTCACAGTGGGAACATAAAAGTCCAATCTATTTCTAGTATTATATGTGTGAATGTCGTTGACATATTGTAATTTTTCTAAAATATGTTCAGGGTACATTCTATTTTTAATTTTAAAAACAACTATCATTGTATTTAAAAAGATATTTTGTTTTACACTTAATAAGTCTGTTGTTTTCAACATATCTTTTATTCTTGAATACCTGTTACAACCTATTATACATCTTAATGCCCAGTTTTGCTTTTTCTGGAGATTGTCTATATCTCTTTTGTTGAACATATAGAGAATTGTGGAACAATAATTGAGGTGGGGCATTATTATCAACTTATATATTAGCAATTTAGCCCAAGTACTTAAATTTTTACCTATTCTACATAAAAAATAATTTTTTTTTGATACTTTTTTTGTTAAATAAGTGGCATGACTAGAAAATGATAGATTTTCATCAATAACTACACCCAAATATTTACATTTTTTAACTTGTTCAATTCTCTCATTGTCTATCACAATGCCATTGTGAGTAGTGTTATCTAGAGTATTATTTTTGCCTTTTAGTATCATAAATTTAGGTTTTTTAACATTGACACTAAGACTATTACAACACAGCCATTTGTGTAACTTATCTAAGTCTTCATTTATTGTTTGCACTAGATCTGTTATGTTATCACTTTCATAATAGAGGATTGTGTCATCTGCGAATAGCTGTAATTCACATTTTTTTTTATGATTTTCACTGTATCATTTATATACAATATGAATAAGACAGGTCCTAGCACTGTGCCCTGTGGAACACCATGACTATTGATCCTAACAGAAGATAACGCTTCATTATATTTTGTTTGTTGTGTTCTGCTGTCCAGATATTCACAGAACCATTTTAACACATTTCCTCCAAAACCATATTTTTCCAATTTCTGAAACAACTTTCTGTTTATAGTTTCAAAAGCCCTTTGAAAGTCAAGTAGAAGTACACCAACCAATTTTTTCTCACCTATAGAAGACTTCCACTTGCAAATAACAGTCTGTAGTGCACTTTCACAAGAATGATTTTTTCCTAAAACCAGCCTGACAATATGTAAGCAACTTGTTTTCTTCTACATATTTTCTCATTTGTTTGCTTACAGTAGTTTCAAGAAGTTTTTCATATGTAGCTACCATATTAATTGGTCGATATTCTTCACATCTATTAGTGTTAGTTACTTTCTCAATAGGAATAATCGTTGTCATTTTCCATTCTTGGGGGAATCTTCGTCTTACTAGGCTAGTGTTAATTAGTTTCAGAAAGCAATCACCAATTACTTCAAATGCTAGTTTTAAAATTCTGACATTAATGCCATCAACACTACTTGTCTTATTTTTTAAATTTTTTACAGTTTTTCTAAGGTCAGTTAGTTTTAATGTATCAAAATTATTAAACTTATTTATTGGGGTTTCGATATTGTTTAGAACTTCCTGGGTTTCAATTTCCCCCATGTCTTTTCTTATGGCACTAATACTTTGCAAAAAGTAGTCATTAAATTTTTCTGCTATTATTTTGTTATCCTTTTCCATCTTTCCCTTGAAAAAAATGCCTTCTTGTCGTTTATTGTTTTTACTAGAAATGATTAGACCCTTCAGAGTCCTCCACATTTCTTTAGAATCTCCGTTAGCTTCATCTATTTTTCTATTATAATATGCTTGCATTTTTTCTTTAATAAGCTAAACCACTCTGTTTCTATTCTGTTTATAGCTTATCCAGTCATCCTCAAGTCTAGTTATTATTGCTCTTCTGTACAATCTGTCTCTATTAGAAATTGCATCTTTAATTCCGAGCATCCCCCATTTTTTGTTGTATGTAATTGTAATAAAATTACTACTATTCTAGCGAAGTTAAATTAAGAAAATATAGGTTTTAACTCAAATGAAATCTCCAACATACTGAATTTTTGCACTATGTTTTAGTTATGCATTATGTTCTACCAAATATTCATTTGTGATTCGACGTGGGTAGAGGTAACAGGACTTCTGGCACTTTTCTTATGTCTTTTATTACTTTAATAATTTAAATGTGAAGTCATGAGCACAGGTAGTTGATACCATAAAATTGTACGATCTTTTAGATTGGAAAACTAAGAATCTTAAAAAGTCAGTTAAGAAGCCAAAACCAAAAACCAAGCTAAATGTAGGCAAGAAAATCAACAATGGAAAAAAAAGAACCAGAACGTTAACTCGACCTTTGAAAAGAAATGAAAGTGGTCTTATCGTAATGTCTATTGAGGATATAATAACAGATCGCAGTGTAAAAAATACTGAGGAACTTGGTAAGTACTTTTTTTTTATAGAAGTAATAATAGTATTAAAAGCATTAACAGAAGTACCAGGTAAAATTAAGAGAAATCCTTTAAAAGGTGAAAAACTGACGAACTACCCAAGTGCAACCTGTAACAGATTACAATTACTTTTTTGCAAAATAAAGTGTTTGGTGTAGTGACGATAACTGTTGTGTAATGGCACTGTTATGCCTAGTAAAGTATTCTCACTGGCCGTTCGGAATTGACATTAAACTGTAGGTCTGTAGAACGCTAAATAGGCTCCAGGTCGTCTACATCCGTATCGGATATAGCGCTTCAAGAAAAGGTGTCATTGTGCTAGTAATTTCAAAATCTCAACGTAATTACCAGAGTTGTAAATCGAGCATTTGGCTGATTTGGTTGGGTTGGGGTTTCTCCAGATACTTTATTACCCGACCGGGTACCCTGCTAAAATTTTTACTCAATAATCAGTGCTGTTTATTGCTAAATTATACAAGAATCTGTCTTACACACGTCAATAAATAAATAATCATATAATAAAAGAATGTAGCTACTGTCCTGATCAAGGGAATAAGATTACTACACAAATGTTAATACATGTATACTGCTCTCTGGTAAGATCTCACCTTGAATATGCATCAATGGTATGGTCACCTTACTACAATGATCACAGCGCAGGGATTGAACGTGTCCAGAATAAATTTATTGGATATTGCTCTCATAGATTGGGGTTGGTTGGTGACAGAGGAGCCCTGGCTAGTATGCTTGGTCTGCGGACATTAGAGGACAGGAGAAGGGTGTCAGATCTTTCCACGATATTTAAATTGCTAAATGGTGTTATTGATTGTCCACCCCTCTTAGGGCAGATACAGTTGAAGGTTCCAGAACGCTCCTTAAGAAGAAATGAAATATTTGTTGTCGGTCATCACGGTACTAACTATGGAGTCCACTCTCCATTGACTGTATCCTTGCTCTTCCTAAATAATAATCCTTCCATCAATCCATTCAGAGGCTCCCTGTCTGGCTTTAAAGGGCAAGTCATTAAAGTGGTGTGTGACCACTGATATGTTTCCTGTTTATTAGATTGAGTGTTTTGAACTGTGAAGTTGTATCATTTTTTTTTTGTTCTATCTAAATACTCATTACAGTACTGTTGTTATTACTTTATATATTGAATATTATAACTTTTATAATGGGGTTTCCCGTTTATTGATAATAAATAAATAAGTAAAAAAATAAATATAATTTCTATTACTATGATATTTACAATTAAGAAAGAAACATTAAGACAGTATGGAAACAAACTCCTCAGAAATAAAACTCAAAACCAAATTTAAAACCTAAAACCAGAGGTACTCATTTATGGATTAAAAAGCATTTTCTACTAGAATATTTTTAACCTTTTTTAATTTCTTTGTTTGGTAGCTTCTGATCTAAATATACACTGAAAAATCTCACCCCACCCACTCCCTCCATCAAGTCATATACCTCTCCCAATGAAAAACCAACCCGTTTGGTTTTGTTGCTATTTAAAGCCAGTCTGTTTACAACAAACCACAGCTAAGCCCTCTCTCGTGCCAAAAAGAAACCTGCAAGGGATTCCTCAATTGTATTAGCGGTGAATACCACCGTGGTATCGTGTACTTACCTGCATTATTGATATATTTTTGAGCAAAATAAAATCAAATTAAAAGTAAGATGTATTTCAAAATATAAGTAACAGAAACATTTTAAACATTACAACAAATCTAAACTATTCATATTAGTACAAAACTGAACGTAGAATATTTCAATATTTAAAATTGAGCAAAGGTAAATTGTGATTATGTCTTGTTTTTCTTATTTTTGTAATACTTGCGCACACTTTTGTTTGTATTATTTTTAAAAAATTGCGAAAAAATCGCTGTTCCGCCCCCATCTCGAGAAGTACTGATCAAAAAATTTTTGAAAAATTCTGGACTATTCTCCACAGGGTGTAGATTGAACGAGAGAAATATCACGAATGCATTACCTTTAATAATTTTTCTGGTATATATAAAAAAAAATTCAGTTTTCAGTAAAGATTGGAAAAAAACTGAAAATTCATTTGGGGTGTGTTTTGCGAAGTCATTGGTCATTTTCTACCTCCGTAGCAAAACTTTTATTTTAAGAGTAGTCAACGTATGGAACACTAATTGCGCAAGTCCAACTTGCACTTGACCGGTTATTATTCATATATATTTCCAACCTCATAAAATAGCCTTTCGCTAAAGATTGAAGAAGCTGGTGCTGAAACAAACTTAAGAGCAAGTTCTCCTAACTTAGGAAAATTCTGGGAATTAATCTTCTGTGAATGCTTCTGTTCCTTACGTTTTTTTTTATACTTTTAAGCTTTTAAAATACGAAGTGGAACATCGTCTGAGGAGTCCGATTCCAATACTCATACCACATCTTTAAGGGGTTCAGTATTGGAATCGCATTTAGAGTCGGTCTGTGGAAATATTATTTCGAACTAGAAAGCTAGCAACATTAGAAACTTATCCAAATGTTGCTAGAAAGACAGGACAACAATTTTTTAACTTTATAAGAAACTCCCAAGAACCCTTTTAACGGTATTGCTTGTTTGATGTATTTTAAAATGTCTTTAGTATTCCGTATCGAGTGGGGTGTCAAATGAAAACTTGTAAAAACACGAGTTCAAAAATATATATAATGTAATACTTGTGTACACTTTTCTTTGTATTATTTTTAAAAATTTGCGAAAAATCTCTGGCCCTCTCTTATCTCGAAAAGTACTGTATACCAGTATTTTTTAAAAAATTTTAAAAAAATTCTGGAATATTCTCCACAGAGTGTAGATTGAACGAAAATTATCACGAGGGCATTACCTTTTATAATTTGTCTGGTATATAAAAAACAAAAATTTCAAGGTTATCAGTTGTCAGTAAAGATTGGAAAAAAACTTTGTTGAAAACTCATTTGGGGTGTGTTTTGTGAAGTCATTAATCATTTTATATCTCCATAACAAAAATTTTTATTTTAAAAGCAATCAATGTATAGATCACTAATTGCGCAAGCCCAACCTGCACTTGACCGGTTATTTTATCATATGAAGGTCCAAAGTTAGGTTAAACTTAAGTCTTTGGGGTCGGGGGTGCACCTATTTGGCCGCAATATTGAAAATAGGGGTGTAAATGGTTTTTTTCATATATCTCTGTAACGTTAGTCTGACAAAAATGTTGTAAAGAACTTTTTTGTAGATTATAAATTAATTTACACTACTTAATAACTTTTTATTGTTACTTCAAAAATTAAGAAGTTATAAACAAAAAATAATGAAAATTAAGGGAATGAAAAACTATTATTGTTAATAACTTTTTTTCTGTTAATTAATTAATTTTGCTACTATTCTTTATGGTTTTGCTTATTTTCAAGGGGTTTTTTTACCTCTGCAAAGGGAGGAAGGTCAAAGGTAGGTGAGGTATATAGGTAGAAACGTACGGAAAACTAATTCCCGCAAGTCCAACTTGCACTTAACCACTTTGCTTATTTTTTAAAAATCAGCAATCGTTAAAAAGGCCTTCTACAATAGAAAATATCGGAATAAGATATCGCTCGGAGATTCATCGTAATACCGCTAAATACAGAAACCAACTGGATTCGTAGTTGCCTAAGCACTAATTTATGGCAGATTCTAAAAAGCCGGATTCTAAAAAGTAGTCCTCCTTACATCCCTAGTAATTACTTATTATTTTTATTTATTTTACATTATTATAGAATATATTGAAAATGCAGCTAATACTACAGCCGAAATTCCCGACAGTACAGATAGTTTTAAGGAGGAAGAGGAAGAACAAGAAGAAGAAATTATTATACATACCGACCATACCTATCAAAAACAATTTGAAAATGAAGAATTAGAAAAACATAGTTCTAAAGAAGTGAATTTAGAAAAAATAAATGATTTACAAGATGATGTTTGTGTAATGTCTATTAAAGATGTCCTTAACTCCCCCACAAAACTCAAAAAAAGAAAAACTAAGGGCATAATCACACAATCAACAGACCTAATAAAGAATTTGGAAAAGAAAACTGAAACGAGGAGAAATCGAAAAAAGAAAAGTGAAATTAAAGAAGAAGAAAGTTTAGAGGAAGTAAAGTATATATGTGACATCTGCCATAATGTTTATGACAGTTATAAGAAGATGATCGGCCACAAGTATATGGTTCATGTCTCTGGATTCGAAGAGAAATTAAAGTGTCCCATTTGTGATTTGATTTGTAAAACTCGATCATGTAAGTGATATAAAGGTTGTACTCGAATTGATTCAGCCGATACTTGGTGGAAATCCATAATTAGAAGTTTTGCAAGAAGTAAAACACTACTTAAATTTCCACTAAATTTTTATTTTTAACACCATGACATGTTTCGCTGTACGACAGCTTCTTCAGATGGTTTGTTACAAAATTGGGGTAAAATTACTATAATAAATGGTTGGTTCACAATTTATGGCAGGCAATAAAATAATTTAATTAAAACAGATTTAGATGTGGTGAATTATTTAAGGCTAATTGTTCATTTATTAAGGAATCTGATTTTTCAATTTGTTTATTTCTAAAGATTCTAGCTAATTAAGTTTCAGGCTCTTTATGCAAGTATGTAATATTTCAATGTTTGGGTTGAATTGGTGGTTATTGCGTAATTTGAGTTATTTTTAGTGTTCCGTACGGAACACTTATAAGATCACTTCGGTGTCTATCTGTCTGTCTGTCACACCCGATTTTCTCCGAAACTATTTGACATACAAAGATGAAATTTGGTAATAATATAGGAATTGATGGCCTCATTAGAGCCATGTTGTTTTGAGAGTTAAATTTTGTCTTAAGGGGTTAGTTTTGGGGGGTGAAGTCGGAAGTGAAAAAAAAAAAATGTTACTAGGTCATCGAGTCAAATGAAAGCTTGTGAAAACACGAGTAAAAAATATATATATAATGTTATACTTGCGCGCACTTTTCTTTGTATTATTTTTAAAAATTCGCGAAAAATCGCTGTCCCGCGCCTTATCTCGAAAAGTACTTATCAAAAAATTTCGAAAAAATTCTGGAATATTCTCCACGGGGTGTAGATTGAACGAAAATTAACACGAGTGCATTACCTTTAATAATTTATCTGGTATATAAAAAAAAACAAAAATTTGAAGGTCATCAGATTTCAGTAAAGATTGGAAACGAACTTTGTTGAAAACTCATTTGGGATGTATTTTGTGAAGTCACTGATCATTTTATACCTCTGTAACAAAATTTTTTATTCTAAAAGTAATCAACGTACGGAACACTAATTGCGCAAGTTCAACTTGCACTTGACCGGTTTTTTTCTATTGATGTATGATGAAGCATGTTCTTTTATTCTTTTTGAAAAACTTCTTCCTGTTTGACCTATATATGTTTTTGAACAATTTAATTTGTATACTCCGGATCTATTGTCTCTATCTGTTTTAGTTTTGTTATTTTTTATAAATTTTCCAAGTGTGTTGGATGTTTTAAATGCTGTGTTAATATTTAATTTTCTCAAGAATCTATTTAATTTCATTGACTTTACGTTTTTATAAGGTTCTTTATTACTCGGAAAAACTGTTCTAATGGCTTTTTCGTAAAGTCTTTTTTTTTCTTCTCACAGTTTTTCCGAGTAATAATGAACCTTATAAAAACTTAAAGTCAATAACGTATTGTGGTAGATGCAGTACTAAATTAAATAGATTCTTGAGAAAATTAAGTATTAACACAGCATTTAAAACACCGAACACACTTGGCAAATTTATAAAAAATAACAAAACTAAAACAGATAGAGACAATAGATCCGGAGTATACAAATTAAATTGTGGAAATTGCTCAAAAACATATATAGGTCAAACAGGAAGAAGTTTTTCAAAAAGAATAAAAGAACATGCTTCATCATACATCAATAGAAAAAATAACTCAAATTACGCAAACCATTTAATTGAAAATAACCACCAATTCAACCCAAACTTTGAAATATTACATGCTTACACAAAGAGCCTGAAACTTAATTACATAGAATCTTTAGAAATAAACAAATTCAGATTCCTTAATAAATGAACAATTAGACTTAAATAATTCACCATTACTAAATCTGTTTTAATTAAATTATTTTATTACCTGCCATATATTGTGAATCAACCATTTATTATAGTAATTTTACCCTAATTTTGTAACAAACCATCTGAAGAAGCTGTCGTAGAGCGAAACACGTTATGGTGTTAAAAATAAAAATTTAGTGGAAATTTAAGTAGTGTTTTACTTCTTGCAAAACTTCTATAAAGGTTGTATTTGTATTTTCTTTAATTTATTGGATATACAATATTTGCAAAAATCTGGATTACTACATGGGTTGAAAAATCCTGAGACTCTCAAAGAAAAAAATGTTTTGGCCAAAAATCGATTTTATTCTTCAACATTCAAGAGCGCGACACTTATTTCAGCGATCTTCCAACATTTACATTCCTTTCATATAGAACGATTTGTCCATCCCTCTAAAATAAGCTTCAGTTTACTATTCGGCTTCTTCATTTGAACCAAATCTTTTTCCCTGGAGTCACCTTTTTAAATTTGGAAAGAAGTAATAATCGCTGGTATCCAGATCTGGTGAATACGGCGGATAAGAAAACAAATCATAGCCACATTGGTTCAGTTTCACCATCGATTTTATGGACTTGTGAGCTGGACCATTTTCTTGGTGAAACAATACTTTTTTCTTTGCTAAATGCAGCCTTTTTTTCTTGATTTCACCATTGAATCGGTCTTTCCATCTAATATTTGTGTTTTTTGACGCTTGGGTCGGCTTTCATGCGGTTCCAGCCACTCTGCGGTCTGACAGACTCAGGCATATAGTAGTAAATCCATGTTTCGTCCATTTTTACGAATCGACGCAAAAACTGGTTTGGATTACGCCGAAACAGTGCCAAACATCCTTCTGAATCTGACACGTTGCTGTTTTTAACGAATCGCGAGAGTACGCTTCGCCCATCGGGCATATAGCTTCTTCATATGCAAATATTCATGTAAAATAGGACTCCCGCGTTCTGTTGATATCCTTACAATGTCAGCTACCTCTCTTACTCACTTTACGGTCATTTAGAACAATTTTTGTCATCATTAGCTTATACTGTCCACTGCTGGACAAAAGCCTCCTTCAAGTCTTGTCACCTTTTTCTGTTCTGGACCGTTTGTATCCAATTTCCAGCCACTCTTCAAATCATTAGTCCACCGACTTGGTGGTCTACCTCTACTCCGATAGACTTCGAATCTTGGTCGCCACTCTATAATTCTCTTTGTCCATCGTCCATCCTTAAACCTAGTAACATGTCCAGCCTAGTGCCATTTCAGGTATTGAATGAATTTGACTGCGTCTTGTACCCCTGTTCTCTTCCTGATAATGTGATGTGATCTCTAAGAGGAACGCCTAATATTGACCTCTCCATCTTTCGTTGCATGACACATATTTTATTGATGTTTTTCTTCGTCATTGTGAGAGTATCGGCTCCGGACGTAACAACTGGGAGTACGCATCTGTCAAATACTTTTCTTTTTAAACACATGGGAAGGTTAGATTTGAATATATAGGCCAGTTTGCCATATGCAGCCCAGGAGGCTGCTGAATTTCATGTATTTGATTATCTCGTCCTATCCTGATTTAATGCCCCAGGTATTTATATTAGTGCACTTGCTCGTTCTCCACGTTATTTAGTTTTCTAGTGCCACTTAATACAAGATTTGTCATAAACTGGATCTTGGATAGATTGACTTTTAGACCAACCTTTCCTAAAGCTTTCTGAAACATGTGTAGCATAGTTTGTGTTTCTTGTATTTTGTCTGTTATCAAGACAATGTCGTCGACGAAACAGAGGTGATTTAACTTTTCACCGTCAATATTAAGTCCCTTTCTTTCCTAGTTTATTGACTTTAGAGTGCTTTCTAGGAGTGTTATGAAAAGCTTGGGCGAGAGTATATCACCCTGCCGTATTCTTTTTTGCTGGTGGATTTGTTAGTTTGTGTTCCAACATTTCCAACATGAGCGGTGGCATTTTCATGTATGTATTTAATTACATTAGAATATCGATGATTAATACGACACTCGGTAAGTGCTTCCAAAAGTCTCTGGTGGTTTACAGAATCAAAAGCCTTTTCAAAGTCCACAAGTATGAGCACAAGAGGCTTATTATATTCTATATATTTTTCAATGAGAATTATAACTGTAAGCAGATGGTTGTTTGTTCCATACCCCGAGCGGAAACCTGCCTGTTCTTTTGAAAGGAAAAAAACTCCAATTTATTTGCTAGACGTTTGGTAAGTATTTTCGTGAATAACTTGTATACATGGTTCAGGAGGCTGATGGGTCGATAGTTTGTAAGGTCTGAAGTATCTCCTTTTTTATGCATGATGACGATAGTTGCATTATTCCATTGCGATGGAGTTATTCCTTTCAGAAGGCATTTATTTAATAACATTTTAAGAGATTTGATAATTTGTTGTTCTCCTTGTTTAACTGCCTCTACTACAATATTGTCTTCGCCCGAAGCTTTGTTATTTTTCACGTCCTGCAAGGCTAATGTGATTTCTTCTTCTGTGATGGCTGACATATCCTCCGACCACTGATTTAGGACTTTTGGTATGTTGATTTCTGTTTTTTAGTGTTCCGTACGGAAGACTTATAAGATGACTTCGGTGTCTGTCTGTCCGTCTGTCTGTCACACCTGATTTTCTCCGAAAATATTTGTCATAGAAAGTTGAAATTTGGTAATAATATAGGAATTGATGGCCTCATCAGAGCCATGTAGTTTTAAAAGTTAAATTTTGACTTAAGGGGTTAGTTTTGTGGGGTGAAATCGGAAGTGAAGAAAAAAATCTTTTCTCGGTCGTCGAGTGTGGTGTCAAATGAAAGCATGTGAAAACACGAGTAAAAAATATATTTATAATGTAATACTTGCGCGCACTTTTCTTTGTATTATTTTTGAAAAATCGCGAAAAATCGCTGTCCACCCGCCTTATCTCGAAAAAATTCTGGAATAGTCTCCACGGGGAGTAGATTGAACGAAAATTATCACGAGTGCATTACCTTTAATAATTTATCTGGTATATAAAAAAACAAAAATTTCAAGGACATCAATTTTCAGTAAAGATTGGAAACAAACTTTGTTGAAAACTCATTTGGGATGTGTTTTGTGAAGTCATTGATCGATCATTTTATACCTCTGTAACAAATTTTTTTATTTTAAAAGCAATCAACGTACAGAACACTAATTGCGCAAGTTCAACTTGCACTTGACCGGTTATTTTATCTTGTACAGTATATAATTGTTGATAAAATCATTCGATGATCTATAAAATATCTCTTTTGTTTGTTATTACATTACCATGCATGTACCTTATTTTGCATGTGTCTTTCCTTCCCATTATGTTCTTCCTTCTCAAAACTTTTAAGCTTTTATTCTGTTCTATAATGTTTTTAATTTCCTCTGCATTTTTTGTCATTTCTAATTTCCCTCGATATCTCTCTATTTATGGTTCTGTATTCATCTGTAGTCTTATCTACCATTTCTCTTCTTTGCTTGATTAGCTATTTTATTCTTTGATTTAATTTCTGTTCTTTTTGTTGTTTTGGGCAAGATTTGTCAATGGCATTTTCTATACTATTTTTGATGTTTTCACTCAGAACAATATGGTGGCTTTTTTATGTTTTTTGGAGTGACTACCGCATTTGGACGTCCGGAACGTGGTGCATCATCGGTGCTCGTACATAAACCAACTAAATATAGTTGCTTTTGACGGAGCAGATGTGCCATAACACTTCTCAAACCATTGTTGGGTTCTGGCTGTATTTTGTCCCATCAAAAAGCAGTGTTTAATCAACACACGAAATTCTTTCTGTTCCGTCGTTTTACGAAAATCACAAGTAGCGTCACTCAAACACCTCGCAAACTAACAGACAAAATGTCATGAAAATTTTACATGAATCTTCCGAGAGTTGACACTAACTGAACATCATATGGTTTTTTGTTTATGCTGTCATCTCTCGGAAAGTCTCGATTCTTTTTACCCCATGTAGTGTGTGGAAGAATTATTAAATATTAGTTTGTACAGAAGGATGTTGCAGAAGCTCCTACTTCTAAAATGAATACTATATTCTAAAAAATTTTTCAAACATTTTATTGCAGCTTTAACACATCACAAAAGAAAACACAAAGGACGACAAGCGACTTGTGATGAATGTGACAAGGCATACTTCACGACTACCCAGCTAAAAGATCATAAGAAGCGAGTCCACAGCGGTGGCGTGCCGGCCAAATATTTATGTAACGAATGTGGAAAACGATTTAAGTTTCATAATGCTTTAAAAGTAAGTTTCACAAAATGTAACATCTAGTTTTTCCATATTTGATCAGCTTCTTGTTGTAACCGACCATTGCTTTATTGATTTCTAAGTCGATCAAAAATAACACGTGATAAAATTTCTAACTTTTTATTAAGTAAATTTTATAATATTTATTAGCTTGGTATGAATATAATAATATCAATGCTCGTAATAACAATATTTAATACTTGATGTTACCTTTAATAATATTGCCTTTTACAAGGTGTACAAGTATGAAATGCGGATTTTTTTTTCTAAAAACACATGTTAAATTCGGAATAATGATAAAAAATGCTTTATTCAGAGTATGGTCCATCGCTTGTTATACATTTTTCCCATCTTTCGGGCAATTTGTCAATTCTACGCCAGTAAACATCTTCCCCTTTTGCTGCGAACCATTCATCGAGCCATTTTTTCACATCTTCGTACGAACCAAAGCGCTGCTCAGCAAGTACGGTTACCCATCGATCCAAACAAGTGGTAATCGGTGAGTAAGCCGCATGGGGTAGAACTTCCCAGCTGAGTGCTTCCAACGTGTCGCGAAGTGGTTTTGCCGTATGTGATCGAGCATTGTCAAGAAGAAAAATGACTTTGTGTTGCCTCTTTCGGTATTCTGGCCTTTTTAGTGTTCCGTACGGAACACTTATAAGATCACTTCGGTGTCTGTCCGTCTGTCACACCCGATTTTCTCCGAAACTATTTGTCATAGAAAGTTGAAATTTGGTAGTAATATAGGAATTGATGGCCTTATCAGAGCCATGTAGTTTTGAAAGTTAAATTTTGACTTAAGGGGTTAGTTTTGGGGGGTGAAATCGAAAATTTTTACTAGGTAATCGAGTATGGTGTCAAATGAAAGCTTGTGAAAACACGAGTAAAAAATATATATATAATATAATACTTGCGCGCACTTTTCTTTGTATTATTTTTGAAAAATCGCTGTCCACCCGCCTTATCTCGGAAAGTACTTATCAAAAAATTTTGAAAAAATTCTGGAATATTCTCCACGTGGTGTAGATTGAACGAAAATTATCACGAGTGCATTACCTGTAATAATTTATCTGGTATATAAAAAAAAACAGAAATTTCAAGGTCATCAATTTTCAGTAAAGATTGGAAATAAACTTTGTTGAAAACTTATTTGGGGTGTGTTTTGTGAAGTCACTGATCATTTTATATCACCGTGACATAAATTTTGACTTAAGGGATTCGTTTTGAGGGGTGAAATCGGAAGTGAAAAAAAATTTTTTTTACTAGGTCATCGAGTGTGGTGTCAAATGAAAGCTTGTGAAAACACGAGTAAAAAATATATATATAATGTAATACTTGCACACACTTTTCTTCGTATTACTTTTAACAAATCGTGAAAAATCGCTGTCCCCTACCTTATCTCGAAAAGTACCGATCAAAAAATTTTGAAAAAATCCTGGAATATTCTCCAGGGGGTATAAATTGAACGAAAATTATCATTACCTTTAATAATTTATCTGGTATATAAAAAAACCAAAATTTCAAGGTCACCAGTTTTCAGTAAAGATTGGAAACAAACTTTGTTGAAAACTCATTTGGGGTGTGTTTTGTGAAGTCACTGATCTTTTTATACCACCCTAACAAAAATTTTTTTTAAAAACAATCAACGTACGGAACACTAATTGTGCAAGTTCAACTTGCACTTGACCGGTTATTTCAAGCAGCGAACGGTTCAAATCGGTCAATTGTTGTTGGTAACGTTTAGTATTAGCCGTTTCCCCAGGTTTAACAGCTCATAATAGACCACGCCCCTCCGGTCCCACCAAACACAGAGCATAGTCTTTCTGCCAAAGCGATTCGGTCTTGCGGTCGTTGTGGATGGTGCGCCTGGATCTACCCATGATTTTTCGCGCTTGAGATTCTCAAAATAAATCCACTTTCCATCCCCTGTAACTATACGATGCAAAAACAACTTCATTTTGTACCGAGCGAGCAAAATGTTACACGTGTTTTTGCGCTTTTCCATTGGCCTGTCGTTCAACTCTTGTACCCATTTACCGGTCTTCTGAATCTTTCCCATCTCTTGTAGCCGATTGGAAACAGCTTGTTGACTAACGCCCAATTGCTCGGCGGGTTGTTTTTGTGTTTGCGAATCATCTTCGTCCAACAATGCTTGCAATTCCACATCTTCGTATTTTTTTTGCGGTTTTTCCACGTTCCTTGCCTGCAGCATCGAAGTCACCACTTTTGAAACGCCGAAACCATCGTTCACACGTATCTTGCGATGGAGCATGTTCACCATAAGCTACTCGAAGTAATCGGTACGATTCAACAGCAGTTTTCTTCAAATGAAAACAAAAAATTAATGCAGTTCGCGAAAGCTCTTTGTTCGGTATAAATTTCGACATATTGAACACAACACTATGCAAACACTTTTCCAATTTATAACTCATGCGCGTCTGACACTTGTTGATGACACAACAAAATGGCGCAGTGTCAAATCTTTATAGCACAAACTGCATTGGTGCACCATCTGTTCCGCATTTCATACTTGTACACCTGGTGTGTCTTTTGTTAATTAACTAAAAATAATAATAAAGTAATAATCTCTTCTTTAGCTGACTGCCTATTATTTTATACATTTACTTTCTCAAATTTACCATAGGCGTACTCTTAAGTTTAGCTAACAAATATTTACCTATCATCCTAATGATTTTGGCGACTTCTCGGCGCCATCAAGAAGTTTGCAAAGAAAATAATTAATTGTAGAAAGTAGTTGTTTTACTGAGCTATTATTATCTTGTATTGAGAATTGGTGATTGTTAAACTAAGGCTTTGTATTAAACTCATAAGCGTAGCTAAAAGGCAAAACAATATAGTAATATAATAATAAAAATAGTTGGTTTACGATACTTTTAACTCATCCTTTGTGGGTCTTATGCAAGCACGCCTTATTATGTGTTTCTATAACAGTCACGTTTAAAATGAAAGGTATTATTCTGAAGACTATACTTAAGTAAAATGTGAAAATATACCGATCGGAACTATATATTTAAATAATACCACATTCTGCATCTTATAATAATTCTATCACAGACGATAGCTGCCAGAATTGTGCTTTTTTTGTAAATAACGCTTTAGATACAACTTATATTTTATTACTACTCTACCAAAGTTGGTAGCTGCCAAAGCTGTGCTCTTTTATTGAATATTACCGTAGGTAGTGATTGTCGTGGCTGCCCAAATTTTTCTATATATTTAATCACCACAGATACAACGGTAAGTGTGCATTTCTGCTCTATCGTAGAGTTTAGCTGAAGCAAGTATGTTTTAATCTTATATAATGTCATCAAACTGATTTAATTTTCCGATTCCTTCAGAAAAGTCATTTGGAGATCCTCTCTTACAACTGACATCATCTCTTCTTCATCCCTGTTTTTGTGGTCCCTCGTCTATTTTCACATTTCGAAATGGATAATTGTCATTGAGTACTAGGTCAGGACTGCATGGGACGTTTCGCAACTTGGACTGTGTCGACAGGGGCGTTGTCATGAATAAGCAAAACACCGGTGCTAACGCCATAAATAGTACTTATAATGTCATACTACTACATTACCATACATACTATGAGGACCCCCTTTTAAGTTTTTACAAACGACCACTCCATAGCGCTATTGACGTGTGACATTACCATTGTTGTAAAATTTGACATTTGTTATTGTTAAAACAGTGGCCGCTCAGAAATTGGCCTAGTGGTTTGTTTACAGTGAGCGTTTTAAAACAAACAGTTTTGTGAACAAATCGAAATTTCACGTGAAGGTTTTCGTTGAATGATTTTTTTACGATTTTAGTAAAGGCCTAACTCAACAACAGTGCCTCGAATCGCTTCGTTCAACTTTTGGTAATGAGTCACCATCAGAAAACACTGTTTACAATTGATTTGCAGAATTTCGTCATGGTCGTGCTTCTGTCACAGATGAATTTTGTGAAGGACGTTGTTTCAAAAGAACATCGATGCTGTGCGCAACACGATAGAAGAGGATCGGCATATGACTTACCGTGAGATAGAGGCGTAATTAGGCATGGCGAAGACAGGAGTACATTCAATTTTGCACGGAAATTTAGCTGTGAAAAAGATCTATTCCTGATGGATTTCGCATAATTGACCAAAACTCAAAAACAGGCTCGTGTCAATTGGTATAAGGAAATACCCAAAAAATTCGATTGTGGAGATGCAAAATTCATATACAACATCACAACAAGAGACGAAACTTCGATATATTCGTACGTACCGGAAACTAAGCAACAATCAACTGTTTGGGTGTTCCAAGATGAATTGAATCCAACCAAGAAATTATCACTGGTTTCTTTGATTATACTAGACATGTTGCAACCATTGCTTTGGAGGATCGAAGAACAGTTAATGCTGAATGGTATACAACAATTTGTTTGCCAGAAGTCGTCGATGAAATCAGGAAAAACAACCAAAAACGTGGCATCATTCTTCATCATGTCAATGCCTGCTCTCACACAACACGTGAAACAATTGATTATTTGACGGAGAAAAACAGCGAATTAATGTCTAATTGCCTGTATTCACCTGATTTATCGCCTAACGACTTCTTTTTGTTAACGATTGTCAAAAAAAAAAATGCGTGGACAGCGATTTCCATCACCTCAACAAGCTGTTGAACCCTTCCAAAACCATGTTTTTGTGGTAGCAACTTCAGAGTAGAAAAAATGTTTCGAGAATTGGTTTGAACGCATGGGAAAGTGTATAACTCTTGAAAGCGATTGTATCAAAGTTTTTTTTTTCATTGTTTTTGTAAAAACTTAAAAGGTAGCCCTCATAAATGTACAATCTCTGTTGAGATATGTGACATCTCAAAATACAAATGTATATTTTTAAATGTTTTTTTTAAAATGTCTTTTACAGTACCACTTAGTAAGTATACACCAAGTAGGCAGCAAACAGTACATGTGTCGATATTGTGGTTTCACGTGCGTCCAGCAAAGTTATTTGAAACGTCACGAAAGATGTCACACAGGCGAGAGACCGTACCAATGCAAATTTTGCCCTAGGAGGTTTAAAGGAACCGCTGAACTACTGTCGCATCAATTGAACCACGAAGGCAAAACTAGGTATAAGTGCCGGTACTGTGGTAAAGGATTTATTCAATCGTGGAACATGAAGGTAATATTAATATAATAATGAAGCAAGTGTATACGTCTCTCATTTTTCTGTTGTAGGTGCATTGGTTACAACATAGAGGTGACATCGAGTGTCAGATTTGCGATCGAGCCTTTATAGACGACAACGTATTGACATTCCATTACTTTCATCATCACAAAATTAGAGACGGAGCTTACAGAGAAGCGAGCGAAAATGAAGGGACAAACAGTAATGATGAACAGGACGAGCAAGAAAACACATTATTTTACAAATTTACTGGGGACAGTGAGCCTTTGGGTGATTATATGTTTGACAGTGAATAATCACTTGCCATATTTAAAAAGTCAGTTGTGTATAACTCGAGAGATTGTTTTCGCAGCAATGACAATTTTGTTGAGTAATTGACAGTTCGAGTGTAACTATGTGTAAGCTAAATGTTTGTGTTACACCCAAATTATTTTATCTAGAGAATGATCACTGCTAAAGTACCACACTCCCGTGTACAATTAAATGCGCATGAGCCAAGGGACTCGTCAAGAAACTCCTACAGACTGTCGGGTATAACCGATTCCTGTCGGACTGAAGGTTACCGGTCTTAGCACCAACTGAACACATGGCCAACCCGTGTCCAGCTTGTCACAACAACCCTTTTCCAGCAGTCTTTGCCCATGCCCATAAAAAAAAATAAATTTGGGTTTAGGTTACCTATATATTTGTCGTTTAATTAAATTAACTTCGTAGTTTTAATTATGACAGTTATGTAAACGGGCTTACTGTCACTGTTCTCAAGATAAAATAATTGTAATGTAATTTTAATAAGAGTAACAAAATAGAGTTTCTTATTCAAAATGGATATTTATAGCCAAAATAATATGAAAAGAAACCACTTTTTCTTTATTATTTATAATTTTAGGGGATCTTCATACTTTAAGGTCCCTATCTACAATCCACAACACAACGATCGTTCTCTCTATTGTTAAGATAGGTTCTGGGATGATCATTCTCTCAACTGCTAAATAGGGATCTTGATAAACTTCTAGTTTCGGTGATCTATCATTACGTCACTTCTTTGTTCTGACAATAACACAAAAATAGGGCTATTAACGTACTTGGCAATAAAAGTGTCGGAGTAGGCGTGTTTTATATTCTGACTTTACTTACTGTAATTTGACATTTGATTTAATTCACGGCATGACTAAAGTTGAAACCATAGATATAGAAGATGGACTGAGCGTTAGCCTCACAATATTGACTACTCTCTAGAGAGAGACAAAGCGATTGTGCGGCCAATACCTGTTTCTTTTCTGTAGGCCTGTAATAACCAATTTCATGGGCAGTGTTCGAGGGATATAACCCGCGTAATTCCTCCTAGAGCGGTGCCTGTTAGAAATACACGTCGCGCTAATACTTCACATCCGTATGAGGTTGCTGGAGGGAGCTTGTTACTCCGCGTGCAACGCTTTTCAAGTAGTCTTTTATATGGAGAACATATGATAACAACCAAGGCTGTGTTTCCCACCGAGTACAATTTACAGCGATTCAAGAACAACGTGAATCGATTTTTTCCGCACACATGCCGCTCCTGGAGCATTTTAGGGACTTCCCTGCAGCACGTGTGCTAGACCCATAAAAAAAAGGCCCAGTACTCCGAGACGGAATTTAAGGCAAGAAAAGCCCTTACCCGATTTTAGTTCAAATAGAACTCTTAGTAATTTTATTTTCAAGAGCGCCGTAGCTTAGTGGCAAAGTGCTCGAATCCGAATCTCGCTGACTTGAGTTCGAGTCGAGGTTCTTTTTCAAAATATTTATTTTCAATTATTTATAAGTAAAATCTAGGCGATTAAAATTAATAATAATGAAAACAATTATTATTTTTACGTTTCGGCAAGCCTGTGACTTGAACTAATCAGAATTCTAGAAAGAGACAGCTTACTAGCAGCACATTCGCTTTGTCACTCATATTTTTTTGTCCGTATTTACTTCACAGGGGGGTATGGAACGCTCAATCCATCCTCTATGTCTATGGTTGAAACAATTGAAAATTCTTTGACGTAATTGTCGATTAGCGTTGAAGAGGGCTCTAGTGTCCTCATGGGGTACATTACATTAAGATTGTTGCAGGTAAATACGTCATACCGATTTGTAAAAGGAGGCAAACAGAAATACGACCAAATTCGTCGCTCTTACTGCAACGTCATCCATAAACTTAAAGTAAAAATTCCAAAATGATGACTGTTTTAATTTGTATTTTTCAAAATTTATTTGAACTGTCATTATAAAATGTAATAAATAATATTGGTACTTATATTTTGTGTTTTTGTTTAGTTTAAAAACTGATGCCATGACTGGGGCATGTTGCTAGATGTTATCTCAAGGCTACTTTATCTTCGTCGCAATTTCATAATAATCCATTCTTCCGTTTGGACGTAATATGAACGAATGCACAAATACATAAAGAAAAAATGTTGCTAGCTCTATGGGCGTTTGTAATTAAAAAAAAACGCCATTTTACAACACTGTAAACAAAAGATGATGAGAATTTGGCGGAATTATCAATAGACAATTAATCCCTCTAAATTCTATTGTCTGTTTTGATTGGTCTTGTTAAGCTGGTCAAATTCTTGTCGGTTTAAACGTCTTCCCCTGCACTATTTTATTTACAGTGTTGTAAAATGGTGTTTTTTCTTAAGTATAAGCGCCTATTCATGAGGATATTAAGTGGTATTTAGTGTGTCTTTATCTTTTTATCAAAAAAGTTTTATTGCATTTATCCAATTAAGATAACGAATAGCAAGAACCTATTCGCTTTTGAAAGTTAACACAAAAGAGCGCAGAGAAAATGTTTATAGCTAACCGAATTTGGCGGGTTCAATTGTCTGTTTTGATTGGTATGGTTAATCTCGCCAAATTATGGTTACTAAAAACATCTTCTATGCGGGGTCTTTTGTTTACAGTGTTGGGAAATGGTGTTTCTCTTAATTACAAACGTCTATAAACTCCTTCTTCCCGTTCTTCTGTTCGCAGTATTGCGAAATAATGTTTCTCTTAATTACAAACCCCCATAGAGCAATAAGAATTTTGTGGATTAATTAATGTGTTTAATCTCAAAACTTATTCATCATAGTGCTTATCAGGCAACCAGATATGTCGCGTTTTACACACTTTATATGCTTTTCTCTAAAAGAGTCTATACAGAGAGTACAGATATTATCGTACAAAAGGTACAGTGCACAACAAACCTGAAAAGTACTTTCACCCTCGTATGACACATTACAATATAATTTATCAAAATATAGATTAAACCATGCAAAAATTGCTTCAATTCTATGATGGTCGAGTATTTAACTGTTCATGTTTCGCGCCATTTTCTTTTTAAAATACTGTCATGAAACCTAATTTCCGTTTCATAACTTTTAATTTTCTCCGTTTGGCAGCGCCAGTATCATTCATAATTTTGTTGGCGTGTTTTGTGTGTATCATGGCCACGAATAATTATTTTGGATTTACACACGGTGGAACCCAATATAGGTAAGTAAAAAGTATTTAATTTAAAACTATGAAAGTTGAGCTTTTTTTCTATGTATAAAATAGTTTTGCAACGTTTAGGAAAAATCAAATAATTTGCGTCGAAATTGTAGAAACCGGTGTCCTTGAACGGCTATCGCCGGCATTTTGTCAACGGGATCGATAACATGGGCAATGTTGCCGTGTACATGTGATTTGTAAAATGAGTTTAGAAAAGTTAAAATATATTTTTTATATTTTATTGTGGAAATTGAAAAATACATATTTATAATTGCCTGTGTTAAACTTCATCTTACTATTAATATGAAAGCTAATTTAAATAACAAAAATCTGTTTTTGCTTTTAATTCCCACTAAGCCTTACAGTGATAAAAACGCATGAAGAAATATTTAAAAAGAGTTAGTGAGACAAAGGAACATTTAAACTGTTCGGGTGGTTGGAGTAGTGATATCACCATGGTTTTTATCTTTTATAGAAACGTAAATAGATTTAACCGGTTTGCAAACGTCTAGTCATGTTGTTATTACCCCAAACTAATAAAGGAAAATTCTTGTAATTGAAAGTTTTTTGTTCTTTAAAGAAATGTGCCTTATTTACAAAATGGTCCACATTTTCTTAATTCAATGCGAAAATCTGGCAACACTCCAATGCGGGAGCCGCCGATCCGCCATTTTGGCAGCCGGGTTCTCTCCCCTTTCGGGACGCACGTGTGCCTTTTTTGATGAAAAATTGACGTTATAAGGCTGAAATATTAAGCCCTAATAGTTAAAGGGGCTCAAGCCCACAAGTTGCCGCATATTAATACAAGCTGCAGTTCATACGGGCCGCATTTTTGCCAGGTTTCGTCAGGTAAGTTGCCGACGGAAGCCGCCACGGCAGAGCCGATCGAAGATTCTTGGGATTTTCGCTTTTAATTGCAAAAATGTGAAGCGGTTTTTCATGTGTTACTGCTATATTTAAGATAATTTTATCGCGGTTTATATGTCACAATCATGACAGTAAGATTACAGAAACTGCCAGTTTTTCTTTTTTCTTAACATTCCAAGAATCGACGGAGGAATGGTATATATTTCTTTATTCTGTCTAATAAACCATTTGGTAGGCGTTTGGTAAATTTACTTAGCCCTGGCTAATGCTTAATTTAAATAACGTAAATAATGATTATTGTCTGTAACTTTTTAAGATGCCGTAACAATTTCCTGTTTTTTTGTTGGTGTTAAAAAAACTGTTGAGTCAACTATTAGGATATTAACGAATAGAAGGTGTAACAATAGTTTTCATTATTATTCCCTTTATCATTTCTCTAGAGCAGTGGGTCTAAAACTTTCGATTCTCGGCGCTCGATGTGCCCTATGTCAATTTCTAACGGGTACCCTTTGCGAAATAACGATTAATTTTAGGTAAAAAATAGTTTATAATAAAATCTTGTAATAGTTCCCGTTGTCGCTGTGTGGTAGTGCATCGCGTCGCATACTGCTCTAGAAATCTACAGATGGAAAAATTCTAAGATTACTTCAGATAATCAATTGTCAAATAAGCTGTTAAATATTAATATTTAAGATTTATTATTTTTTTTTATTTACAAATAATTATAGGAATAAAAATATAGTTATTGGTATTTATTTATGATACCTTAATAATACAGGTTTTCATTATGGTGTTCTTTCCTATCAGCACAGGCTAAACGTCTTTAAATAGTACACTTGCTTCTTTTTGTACTTGATACATAAATATTTGCTGCTGCTGGGTACTTTTGCTAACAATTAAAATTTTTAATTCAACAATCTAGAAGAAATTCCAGGCAGGTGTACTTATGTTAAGACACTATCCCACAGAGTTTGTCGCTCGATTTGCCGAGTTGTCAACTTTTGGGAACAAATATGCCTTGGCATGGTCATATAGGTAGAGCCAATCAATCAGCACTTCCACTGGACATGGATGTTGATGAATGGCTGTCATTATAGAATCATTAAACTCTAAAGATGTAACAATGTATATATTTATATATGTACAGTTGCGTGCAAAAATTTTGGGACAAAAATATTTTTGTGATTAATTGATTTATAAAGGGAGAAGAGAAAAAACCAAATACACCATCATAAACTACTTTAATTATACTAACAACATATACAACTAAAAACTCTTCTACTATAAATAACAATCATTCTTAACAAAAATAACATTTTTCGGTTATTCATAAGTATTGGGTCAAGTTCTAAGAAGCTGTGATTTACTAAGTTATGTTTACATTTTTGATCGTGAATCCAGGTAAACATCAAGAATTTCTCCATCTTCACTTCATAATTGTGTATCTGTATCATTGAGGGAAGATGCCGAAACGCACGTCATTAGACATTGGGAAAACTGTTATGAAGGTTGTACAGTAAGGGAAAAGTTAAGTAAAAAATGGGAAACTACAAATACTTTGAATAATAAACCATATTCTGAAAGATCAAGAAAAATAGCTGTTCATATAGACAAAGTAATTAAAAGAAAAGCAGTTGCAGATGTAAAAAAGAATTCTGCAATTATTGCACGTGAATTACGTGAAGAAAATTTAGCTGACATCAGTAGGAACACTGTTTTTCATAGACTAACATGAATTGGATGTGTTAAATCATTTATCAGTAAAAAAAAAAAAATAAGTAGAACAGATTAGAAGTTGCAAAATACACCAAAATTGGATAGTTGGAAACTGGAAAAAGTGCTGTTTTTGGACGAAACTAAAGCTGTTTTATTTGGAAATGATGGAAGAAGATATGTTTGACCAAAAAGTACTAGACATGATTCTCGGTATCAAATACCGACTGTTAAGCATGGTGGTGGTAATATTATGCTTTGGGGGTCATTTCTGTGGCAAGGCGTCGGTCCAATAGTTAAAATTGAAGGGCTGTTATGTACAGAGATATGCTATCATAACACATGCTTCTTTATGGACATCGAGATATGCCACGAGGATAAATTTTTTTAACAAGATAATGATCAGAAACATTGATCCAAGCTTTTGCAAAAATTTTAAGGAAAAAAAATCTTCGAGGGTTAGAATGGCCAAGTCAATCTCCAGACTTGAACACCATAGAACAGCTGTGGGAAGAGTTGAAAATGAAAGTGGGAACTCAGAATTGTTCCAATAAAAGTGCTCTCTGGAAAACAGTTCAAGAAGAGTGGGCCAATATCACCAGAGACAGAATTCTCAAATTTGATGCCTTAATGATGTGCTGCTGTATATGCTTCGAAGGGTATGGCTACAAAGTATTGATAAGAATGTATCATTTACTGCCACTTTTTTCTGAGTGGTAGTGATTTTTTGCTACGTTATATACCTTTTTATTGTGACATTTGAACTTGACCCAGTACTTATGAATACCTGAAACATGTTATTTTTGTTATCAATGATTGTTATTTATAGTAGAAGATTTTTTTAGTTGTATATGTGGTTATTATAATTAAAGTAGTTTATGATGGTATATTTGGTTTTTTTCTCTTCTCCCTTTATAACTTAATTAATCACAAAAATATTTTTTGGGCCAAAACTATTGCACTCAACCATATGGGAATGTGTATGGGAAGAAATACAGTCAGAATTCCTTGAGAAGTGTTATGGCGCATCTGCTCTGTCAATAGCAATTATATGTCGATGGTTGTCCAAATGAGGCAGTTACTCCAAAAAACACAAAAAAATTGAGCATATTGTTCTGCACGACCTCAATGTAAAAGTCAGAGAGATAGCTGACATCATGAAGAAAGCGTGAGGCATATTTTGCATGAATATTTATTTGCATATGAAAAGGCTATATGTCCGATGGGTGCCGCGCACTCTCACGCATTGAGTGAAACAGCAGTATGTTGAAGATTCAGAACAGTGTTCGGCACTGTTTCGGCTTAAGCCAAAGGAGTTTTTGCGTCAATTCATAACAATGGACAAAACATGCCCGAGTCCAAGAGGCAGTCCACAGAGACGCTTGAACCGCATGAAAACCCACCGAGGCGTCCAAAAACAGAAACAGCTGGAAAGGTGTTGACAAGTATTTTTTGGGATGCACATAGAATAATACTAATTGATTATCTTAAGAAGGTACAGAAGATCGCCGAAGACGATTACATTGAATTATTGGACCATTTGAATGGTGAAGTCAAGAAAAAATGGTGTTGTCACACCAGCTCACTACTCTATAAAATCGATGGTGAAATTGCATATTAACCAGATCCGGCCCTCAGCGTTTATTACCTCTTTCCAAATTGGAAATGGTGGCTCCAGAGAAATAGACTTGGCGCAAATGAATGTCTGAGGTTTATTTTAGTGTGCTTGACAATACTATATGAAAGGCAGCTAAATGTTGGAAAATCGCTGGAATAAATGGAACTCTCTTGAAGGACACTATGTTGAAGAATAAAATCGATTTTTGACAAAAACATTGTTTTTTTCTTCAAAAGTCTCAGGACTTTTCACCCCATGTTTGAATAGAATTTTAAGATCTTTATTCTCTATTTTGTATTGGTCTTTTACTTTATTATTGGTATAATTTTACTCTGTGTTAATATTAAATGTTATGAATTGTATTTTACACATAATTGGACTTGGCCCATTAATAAATAAATAATAGTATTATATATCTCTGCACAATCCATTATTTATACTTTTTTTTTTCAGCGCAACTACTGGTGCTGCTTACCAGGCGGGGGCAACCAGGTTATGCAGTAGCAGCAGCACCAGCAACTGCTGCAGCAGCCACTTACGGTACAGCACAGAGGGCTGCTGGATACGACACGGCCTATCAGGCGGCCGCGGCTACACAGGTAAACACAACTAGATCCACTACAATTGTTCGCTTTTAAAATGATCACTTTCAGAATATTTTTTAACCAACCCAAAAAATATTTGGAATAAAAATGAATGACACAATCTAATCGTTTACTTTTTTTTGTATTAGGGAACTTATGCTGCAGTCGGTACCGGTGCGGCACCAGCTTACGAGTACGGTTACGGGCAAACGGCCGCTGCAACTTACGCCGGAGGTTACGAACAAGCAGCTGCGGCGGCGGCGGCCAAGCCGGCGACTTACGCAACAACGTACGCTACGCAGAGGGCCGCGACACAACAGGCTCAGGCAGCGGTAAGTTATTTTTGCAATAGACATTTTGGATCCTTTTTGTTAAGTTCGAGAAAAAAATATATATATATGGCCTATGTGCCATTTTTCAGCAATATTGTAGTTATACACTCAAGTAAGAACGTGTCGCTACCTTTTTAGTGTTCCGTACGGAACACTTATAAAATCACTTTGGTGTCTGTCTGACCGTCTGTCACACCCAATTTTCTCCAAAACTATTTGACATAAAAATATATATAATGTAATACTTGCGCACACTTTTCTTTGTATTATTTTTAAAAAATTGCGAAGAATCACGGTCCTCCCCCCTTATCTCGAAAAGTAATAATCAAGAAATTTTGAAAAAATTTTGGAATATTCTCCAGAGGGTGTAGATTGAAGGAAAATTGTCACGCATTACCTTTAATAATTTTTCTGGTATATATAAAAAAAAATATTCAAGGTTATCATTTTTAGTAAAGATTAGAAAAAAACCTTGTTGAGAACTCATTTTTATTTTAAAAGCAATTCACGTATGGAACACTAATTGCGCAAGTCCAACTTGCACTTGGGCGGTTATTTATTGAGGTTATTGCACAATGCCTTGGGGAAAGAAATTCATTTCTAACCTTATTTATGGTTAAATAGTACGTTATTGAACATGTGGGCTGCATATGTTTTGTGCTTTAAGATTGGGTTTTTATGTAATTATTTAAAAGGTCTGAAAATGAGGTCTGCAGTGGCTGCTAAGTATATGGGCAAGTCAAGAGCATTTGTTAGCAAGTGGGTGAGACAATACTCTCAGCTAAAGGTTGTTGATGATCTGCCAGAACGTGATTCAAGGAAAAGTGTTGGACCATGATGAGACAATGTTAATTAACATGTTTTCCCAAAATCCTCAATTAATTTTGCGCCAAGGGGCGCAAAAACAAAAACAGAAAGGTTTAGATATATTGTGGGAAACAATTCGCACTTATCTCCGGGCTAACAACGTGAAGTAGCCGAGTTCAGTCAAGAAACAATTGCTGAGCGAAACACATAGAGAGAAACGACTCGCGTGGACAGAGGAAAATATAGATAGAGACAGGAGCAACGTAATTTTTTCTGATGAAACATCATTTTGGAGTTATCACTTCACGAGTTCGGTCAATTGCCACTAGCTGATTGGTTTATCTCTCCATAAAGTACCCAGTGATGTTTGGGAATGTCTTATGGAAATGGTTTTGGAAGACTTCCTCTTTACCTACAATTTGAAGGCTGAAAAAATGCTCCAGTTTTACAAGAAGGCATTAGCACTGACTCCCAAACGTTGGTTTGTCGATAAAAATAAGGAGTGTGTTTCTTCAAGAAGGTAATTACCCCAAACATCGGAGTAAGACGTGTAACCAGTGGAAAGGAGAATCCGATATCTTCACACTTTGTTGGCCATTCCAGTCGCACGATGTAAACGCAATCGAGAACGTGTGGTTATACATAAAGCAGAAGCTTCGTCGTAAAAAGGTGTAGAAAGTGAAGCAGTTGTCACGGCAAATTCGGGCAAATTAAAAATCTTTGCCCCAAGAATATGCGAAAGTATGTGTCCAAGATGCTAGGCGATCATCGACGCTGATGGGGACTGGACAAACTACTGAATCACTATTATTTTAACGACTTACTTGATGGACTGGAATTAAAGTATTAAAAACACCTGTGCTCATTTGTTTTAAAGAGTGTAAAATTTTAATAACTTTCATTAAAATAACATTCCAAATGTTCTTCAAACTTATCTAAAATAAAATTATTACTTTAAAGTTTAATTGTATTTTATGCTTTTCCTCGCATACAGTTGAGTGCAAAGTTTTGGACCAAAAAATATTTTTTGTGATTAATTGAGTTATAAAGGGAGAATAGAAAAGAAAAATATACCGTCATAAACTACTTTAATTGTACTAACTACATATACAACTCAAAAATTTTCTACTATAAATAACAATCATTTATAACAAAAATAAAATTTTTCGGCTTTTCATAAGTATTGGGCCAACTTTAAATTTCACAATGAGAAGGTATATAACGTAGCAAAAACACTACAACTCAGAAAAAAGTGGTAGTAAAAGATACATTCTTATCAATAATTTGTAGCCATACCCTTCGAAGCTAATACGGCGGCAGGTCGTTGAGGCATCGATTCGATTAATTTGAAAATTTTGTCTCTGGTGATATTGACCCACTCTTCTTGAACTTTTTTCCCAGAGGGCACCTTTCTTGGAACAATTCTGAGATAAAGGAAATAAAAAGAAAAACATAACATTTACATATTACTAAAAACATAATAAGAGTTTCCTCATTCAAAGCACAATCACAAAACCTGCCTAGTTTTATTTTTTGTGGTTTGAATGTTATCACTAAATAAATCTATATTGGTGACTCTACTAATAGCATTAGCCGTAGCATAAGATCTAGTCAATGCTGATGATAAATCGTAATTTGTTCGGTGAAATGGTAAATGAAACAAATTTGTTATATGTAGTGTTCTTTGAGGAGTATTAAGTCCAATCCTCTCCAGAAGTTCTGGGCAGTCAATTGCAGAATTTAAAACTTTATGTAGTGTGCAAATATCAGTTATCCTTCTCCTGTCTTCAAGGCTAGGTAAATTTAACAAATTCATTATTTCCTCATATACAATATTTTCCACTGTTATTCCCATTTTATACCCTATGAATCTCAGGAACTTTTTTTGCACAAGCTCAATTAAATCTACATATGTCTTGTAGCATGGTGACCATACTGGACAAGCATACTCTAGTACTGATCTGACAAATGAACAATATAAAACTTTAAAACACTTAATATCGGTAAAATCAGACAATGATCTTTTAATTAAACCTAACATTTTCATAGCCTTATTTGTCATAAATTCAATGTGAAAATTAAAATATACATTTTTATAGAAATACACCCCAAGATCCTTCATAACATCACTCCTCTTCAGAACACTGTTATCGATCTTATAATTAAACATTAAAAAATTCTTCTTTCTATAAAATTGCATAACTTGACATTTCTCTATATTAAGAATCATATTATTTAATTGATACCAATCCTTTAAACTTTCCAAATCTAGTTGCAATTTATAACAATCTTCCGTTGATTCCACTATTCTATATATCATCTGCATATAACAAAAATTTTAAATGTTTTAGAAAGTCTGAAATATCATTGATGAATATGTTAAAAAGGAGTGGGGATAGGTGAGAACCCTGTGGAACACCAGATGTGACTATGATTTCATCTGATATAAAACCCTTAATCTTTACAATCTGCTTACGATCAGAAAGATAGCTTCTGAACCATCTTAATAAGCTACCGAAAATGCCAGAACGCTCAAGTTTATAAATTAACACATGGGCTGAAAAGTCCCGGGCCTAACACATAGATGGCGTTAGTTTTATTGCAGTCACCTTTTTTTCAGTTAATACTAACCTTCAAAAGACAGCTGTTAAAATTTCATGATATTCTATTCATTAGTTTGTGAGTTATTGTGCTAAGAGTGACGCTACTTTTGTTATTTTCAAAACAATGGATCAAAAACAATTTCGTGTTTTAATTTTACACTGCTTCTTGATGGGAAAAAATACCGTTCAAGCGAAGCAATGGCTTGAAAAGTGTTATGGGGACTCCGCTCCATCAGAAACAACAATAAAACGTTGGTTTGCTGACTTCAAACGTGGTCGTAGAGACACCGATGATGCAGAACGCAGTGGACGTCCAAATGAGGCGGTAACACCAGAAAACATCAAAAAAATCCATAAAATCGTTTTGAATGATCGAAAAGTGAAGTTGCGTGAGTTAGCTGACATCGTAAAGATATCAAAAGAACGTGTTGGCTTTATATTGCATGAGCATTTGACTATGAGAAAGCTCTGTTCAAAGTGGGTGCCGCGTTTGCTCACTGTTGATCAAAAACAAGAACGTGTTGATGATTCTGAGCAGTGTTTGGCCATGTTTAAACGTAACAAACCGGAATTTTTGTGTCTATATGTGACAATGGATGAAACATGGATCCGTCACTTCACTCCGGAATCAAAACGATCGTCATCTGAGTGGACAGCAACTGGTGAACCTCGTCCAAAGCGCCCGAAAGCACAACAATAGGCTGGAAAGGTTATGGCCTCGGTATTTTGGGATGTGCGTGGTGTAATATTCATCGACTATCTTGAGAAAGGAAATACCATCAACAGTGAATATTATATAGCGTTATTGGAGCGTTTGAAGGCCGAAATTGCAAAGAAACGACCGCATATGGCAAAGAAAAAAATTTTGTTTCATCAAGACAACGCACCGTGTCACAAGTCAATCAAAACAATTGCAAAACTACATGAATTGAACTTCGAATTGCTCCCACATCCACCGTATTCGCCAGATTTGGCTCCCAGCGACTACTGGCTGTTCGCAGACCTGAAAAAAATGCTCGCCGGTAAGAAATTTCGCACGAATGAAGAGGTTATCGCTGAAACTGAGGCCTATTTTGAGGCAAAAGATAAATCGTTCTACAAAAGTGGTATTGAAATGTTAGAGCGGCGCTGGAATGATTGCGTTGCTCTTGATGGAGATTACGTTGATGAATAAAGCTAATTTTGAACCAAAAAAACCGTGTTTTCTTTGTTAGGCCCGGGACTTTTCAGCCCATGTGTTAATAGATTATGGTTAACTTTATCAAATGCTTTTGAGAAATTTGTGTAGATTACGTCTACTTGTTTAGTGGTTTCCAAAGCGTTCCTAAGCTCATTTTCGTAGACTAGTAAATTGGTAACAGTGGAATGCCCCTGTATAAACCCATGTTGGCAATGGGGTTTACTTTTGAGTCAACAACTGATTCAAACACCTTCGCTATTATAGATGTTTTGGAGACCGCCCTATAATTCTTTACTGAGGATTTGTCTCCGCTTTTATAAATTGGAGTCACATATAATAGTTTCCATGCATCAGGAAATTCCCCCTCTAAAATAGACTTATTAAAAATAAAACTTAAACTTTCATTTTCAACTCTTCCCAAAACTGTGCTATGGGGTTCAAGGCCGAGGAATGAGTTGACCATTCTAAAAGCCGAAGATTTTTCTTTCTGAAAAATTCTTGCAAAAGCTTGGTTCGATGTTTAGATCATTTTCTTGTGGGAAAATCCATCCTTGTGTCATATTTCGACATCATAAGAAAGCACATATTCTGATGGAATATCTCTGTAGATAACAGCGTCTATAGTATTTTCAATTTTAACTACTGGACCTACGCCTTGTGACCAAAATGGCCCCCCAAAGCATAATACCACTATCACCATGCTCCTCAGTCAGCATTTGATGCTGAAAATCATGTCTAGTACCTTTTGGTTATCGAATATATTTTCTTCCCTCATTTCCAAATAAATTAACTTTAGTTTCGTTCGAAAACAGCACACTTTTCTTGTCTTCAACTGTCCAATTTTGGTGTATTTCTACAAATTCTAATCTAGCCTTTTTTTTTCTTTACTGATGAACGGTTTTTTTTTACTCCAACACGTCCGACAAGTCCAACTTTTGCTAGTCTACGAGAAACATTACTCCTACTCATGTCAACTAAATTTTTTTTCACGTAATTCACGTGTAATTTTTTTTTATGTCTGCAACTTCTTTTAATTACTTTGTCGACACGAATAATTATTTTCCTTAGTCTTCCAGAACATGGTTTGTCATTCAGAGTACTTATAGTTTCCCATTTTTTAATTATATTTTTACCATTGTTGGATAAAAGTTCAGCTATTTCACATGAAACTTTTCCTTTACCGTACAACCTTATAACAATAAAATTACCTAATTACTTTGTTAACTGTCACTAAATATATTTGTAAAGATTTTACAATTGCGTTATCGCGATTTCGTAGTACAACTACATTGTCAAACGCTTAACCGTTTGACAATGTAGTTGTACTACGAAAATGCGATAACGCAATTGCAAAATCTTTACAAATATATTTAATGACGGTTAACAAAGTACTTAAGTAATTTTATTGTTAAAATGTACTGTCACAAAGTAACGGACAAATCAATCAACTCTTTAAACCTTACAACAGTTTTCCTAATGTCTAATGACGTGTGTTTCGGCATCTTCCCTCAATGATACTGATACACAATTATGAAGTGAAATAAATTCTTGATGTTAGCTGGATTCACGATCAGAAATAACTGAGTAAATCACAGTTTCTTAGAAGTTGGCCCGATATTTACGAATAACCGAAAAATATTATTTTTGTTAGGAATGATTGTTATTTAAAGTAGAAGATTTTTTAGTCATATATGTTGTTGATATAATTAAAGTAGTTTATGATGGTGTATTTGGTTTTTTTTTCCCTTAATCATAAAAATATTTTTGGCCTAAAACTTTTGCACGCAACTGTACATTAACTATTTTTAAAATTATCGACGTTGCCAAATATTTTATTTTTAACGCATAAATTTCAACTTTCGGGATTGAAATCATGATATGCCAAGTAGTGATGCAAAAAAATTGGCAAGGAGAATTTCACAGTTAGTTTTCGATACTAAATTGTGTTCAGACACCTTGCAAAATTATTTGAATCTGTTTAAAAAATAATATATCTGTTTTTATGAATATATTACAAAGTACAGATTCTAACATATTTAAATAATGATATGAAGTCTTTCTGAAACAGCAAATGAATGCATTTGTGTAATATTAAGTATAAATAGTCCTAAACAAGGCTCCGCTCTTGTTTACATCTAACCGCGATCCAAGAACATCGGTGGGCTCAAGGAAGGGCGACTGGAAACGATACGTTTCGATATATTTGGATGTAAGTGTTGCCAGTTTTTTAATTTAACATATTCATTGGTTGATCGGTGTTCACTATATTATTAAAAGTCAAATCTAATGAATTTTCTGAAAAGGTACCCCTATATACTGAATTCAGGAGTAGAAAAAGCCCTTAACACATTAAAAAATCACCAAGCCCAATATAACTTCGGAACTGTTAAAAGTCACGGGAGATCCGGGAGTGCAGGTTTTTCATGAAATTTGTAGTTTTGGCAAATGGCCTAATGACTGTACCAAATCAGTATTCTTCCCACTTTTACAAAAAGGATTGCCTATAGAATGCAACAATTACAGGATAATTTCTCTAACTGGCCACGCTAGTAAAGTAACCCTGCAGATAATCAACAACCGGCTAAAATCATTTATACTATTTGAAATCTCTGAGGAACAGACAGGTTTCATTCCAGGAAACGGCACAGTAGAAAGCATTCTTAATGTACGATCATAAAAAAGTTGTATGAATTTAACATCAAAGCTTATTTATACTTCGTAGATTATACCAAAACGATTGTGTAAAATAGCAAAGTTATGGCCAATACTTGGTATTACGGAAGTTCCCTTACAGCTAGGGTTGCCAACTATTTTTGAGAAAGTTGGTCTTTGAAAGAGGAAAATAAAAAGTATTTGAATGAAATAAAGTATTTTTTAAATTTTATTTTTTATTGCCTTAAATACATATTTTTTGTGCTTTTGGCACAAGCTATTAATTTTTGGTTTTTTTTTGAAAGTTTGATAGTTGGTATCACAAACTAAATTTAGATTCATATAAATAAATAATTTGTTTTTTTTTAAGGGGACATCACACTTTCTCGGTCGGTAATTTTAATAATTTTTATGGGACTCATAAATTAATAAAAAAAAATATTTTTGGAGTCCGTAATTTTTCTGACATTTATTTTAAGTCTTCAAATACAAGAAAAAAAATTTACATAATTTTTTAAATGGTTTTTTTTTATAGGTTTTTTTTTGCAGCCTCATGCAAGCCGTTTTGAAAATTTTGATCTGTTGACGTGCACGATTGCGGCTCACTGGAACACGTCTAAAAAAAAATATATCCTTAGGAAAGTATAACTGTGGTCTCAGTATAGACTACGATTATTTTGTTTGAGCAGAAATTCACAAAATGGTGAACCTCCAAGATTGGTGGTCTCAAAAATAGCATTTCTTTTCGTAAAAAAAAACATTAAAAATTGAGAGAAAAATTAACTTTTTTATTCTAATTTATACTGGGAAAGTATTGTATAGAAGAACATATTAAAACTTTAGATCGATCGGTTAAATGATTTTTAAGTTATCGTGCCCGCCGATTATAAAAACGTTGGCTAGAGAAAAACGCCTTTAAAGTTTTGACAAACGAAGTTTCACATATAAAATCTATTTACGTTCATTCAGCTATGCCTGCTGCATACAAAATCCCTTCCGACTCCTCATACGCCTCCGTTCTCAAATGTTTTTTCGTCTCTAAAAAAGCTAAAAATTTTACTATACAATAAATAAAAGTTGGATCAGTGCTTGAACTCAAATCAGAAGTTTTTAAAATTTTTTCTGCAGATATACTGGCAAAATTAGAATTACTTTCATCTGAAAATCGATTACCATAAAACTGTCTTTTACGCGGTCTACACACTCGCTTCGAACTAAATTTCCCGTATTTTTTTATTCATTTTGTGATGTTAGCCCTGCGAGCTTTTTTTTTGGAACTGAGCAAGCCAGCGTACCGTTTGCTTTGGAGCTACAGTTTTGCCTTAAACTGAAAATATATTATACCCATTGTAGTAAGCTCTCCTTTTACCTGCTTCTGTCTTTCTTAGAATGATAAAAGTGGCAGCAGATGTTCAACGCAGGTAGAGCAAAACCTTAACGGCTAGAAGGTAAGTTGGCACGCGGCGCGGCCGATTTGGCCTGCCTTACGCTTGGCGCTATATTCGTGTATAACTTCGAAAGTATTTAAAAAAAAAATTTCTAAAATTTTCAGAGAATATTATTGAAATATAACACGTTCCAATAGGATACTTTCTAAAAAGTCAATTTTTCCGACCAGAGAAAATATAATGTTCCTTTAAATTTAAGGACGCTTTGTTTTTCTCTTCCCGCCACTTTGCATTGATCATCGAGAATACTCTTTCAGTGAAAGCGGGAACGGAGAGCGGATAGGAAACAATTCTTTTTATATTTTGTAAATTATCACATGCATTTCTAAATATATATTGCCACTTTTCAGCAGTATTTTTCCCGAAAAATTTGTGTCATTTATTAGTTTTCTTTGTATTTCTTTAAGTAATATTGTCTCAGAATATAAATCGTTCATTACAAAATTTTTCAAAGTATTGAAAGCTAGTTACTCTCTTGGAAGTCAAATCATTTTTCTAAATAACTTAACCTCTTGTATGTTGGAAATGTGGAATCTTTGGCCCAATGACAATATTCAGTATATATCACCACTACGTCAAACACTTTATTTTTGCCCTCTATGCGCGTTTCGCTAACCATGTTAGTGTGTAGTCGATCATCGCTAATGATGAAGCTAACATGGTTAGCGAAACGCGCATAAAAATAAAGTGTTTGGTATAGTGGTGATATATACTGAGTACTAACTTAAACTCTCGTCAGTAAAGAGTAAACAATTACTGGTAACTTTATTAAACTTTGTTGGTGATGACTGTTCAATGATTCTTAATCTCGTTTTTGATTCATATCCAAAATAGTTATCAGTTTTTCCTTGTACTAATTACTTTTTTTAATACACATAATATTATTTACATCCAATATGATTACATAATTTCCTTTTAGACGTTTTATATTCAGCATATGGCTTGCAAAGTGCAGGCAAATTTCAATGACTTCATGATCTTGTTCTCTAATTAACATTAATAAATTTTGGATAATCATCAGACAATCAACACCCAAATTTTTAAAATAATTACATATTGGTATCCAATTAAGTAAAAGTGTATCAACGGCTGGAAGTAAAGATAACCAACGAGTGCCAATATGACGTTTGATTTCATGAAATTCATCATCAACCATAGAGACAATTTTTTTTAAATCTGCCCTCCTGCAAGCTGATACAGAATAATAACTGTAAATTTTTAAAATAACATTTTTTATGTCATAAGCCAAGCATACCATGTTTCACGGTATTACGGATAATATGACCATGACAATTACCTTTTATTAGTTTTGACATTTCTTTTTGCATATTTTTGTATCCCAAATGGTGAAAGTAAAAGTCGATCAAACCCTATCAGACTCGTTCAAATTTAAAGCTGGTATTAGAACCTTTTTATGCATACTCTGAACATATTATGAAATGAGTTCTGGAGGACTAAGATGGAGGCATTTTTGTAGGAGATCGAAAAGTGAACCACTTGAGATATGCTGATGATAGATACACTTATAGCATCTAACAACATCAAATTGGAATATATAATGAATAAGTTAAAAATTGAAAGTAGGGAATATGGGTGACTACTTAACAACAATAAAACTAAAGTTATGGAAATAGATCGAACCCCAATGAACATCAAGGAAATAGCTGGTTTTGAAGCAGTTGATGAATTTATATATCTCAAATCATTAATTACGAATAAAGTGGGTTGCGATAAGGAAATAAACCGAAGACTAAACATAGTTCGAAATGCAGTAACCAGACTGACCACGATTTGGAAGGATCTCAAAATACAAATTCAAAACTTATTAATGCACTAGTATTTCTCATAGCTACCTACGCCTCAGAAACTTGGTCGATAAATGTTGTGGCTCGAAGAAAAATTAACACCTCTGAAACATGAGTATACAGAAGAATGCTGAGGATACCCTGGACACAGCACCAAATTAATGTTTCCATTCCGAATCGACTAAATATTAAGAATTAAGAATCCACCAAACTAAACCAATTATACTTACGATACTTTGGGTATATTTCTAGAAGGAACAATCTAGAAAAACTTAGTGGAGGGAAAAATAAATAAGAAACGCACTCTAGGAAGATCTGCTAATCAATGGGCAGACTAGGTGAAGCCGTTCATAGGACGTGCAATCGAAACAACACCAATGAACTCTTGCTAGAGTATTAGGACTGAGGAAGAGAATCTTATGAAGGAAAATTATTGTACGTAGTTTTTTTTTAGTTAATAGAGAAGCAAGTAAATAATATATTTATAAGAAACTACTGAATATTTTCTAAATTTGTACTTTAATAAGTTATGTATAACCACATATAACCTGGTGTTAAAATTAACAAGTATAAGTGACAACACCGGTACGTAGCCACAGCCGGTTTTACTAAACAAGTGGATCATTCGGGTTTTTAACGGCGTTGCACGAACGTGGGTGCGCTATAATTTTTTTCCATACGACACGGTCGAAATCAAACACAGTATTACTGGCGATATTCTAACAACTTATCTGGTTTGGGCACATTCAAACAATGGACAAAGATCGAATCCAAAAACAAATACTAAAAGAAGGCAAGCCAAAACGAGATAGACCGAGAACAAGTTGAAGAGAGGGATAAGACAGGGAAATTGAGGAAGGAAACCCTGAAGATCTATGGAATGATCGAAAAAGATGGAGATTGGACGTCGGAGAACCTTGTAAACCGATGTGCAACATCTGAAGAAAGGTCTCAGACCTTTGTATTATTTTAATAATATTGTTTAATAAAGTCAGAATTTATTGCAAAAAATAATAAAATATTTCACTCCAGAAGAAGTCACTAAATAGATAAAACAAATTCAGTGAAAGTAATTGACTAGAAACTAGAAAATTTAAAAACTAATGCAGATTTAGTTACAATGATTATTATGTATTTAAAAATACTATTAATTCTAGTTTTTTATTTAAAAATTATTATTACTAATACTTATTTGATATAAATAAACTGTCTTTTCTAGACCGCAGCTGCTGCTAAACCCACTCAGTACACTGCTACCTACCAACCAAACGCGACAGCGTATCAAGCCACTTACGCGCAACCCGCTGCTGCCCAAACGACAATAGCTGCCCAACCTACTACCCAGGCGAAACGTAAGATCAAGTTTTTTAGTATAAATTTTACATTTGGATATATATGACCTTATATGTCAACATTTGGATACATATCCTACGTGTGAGTGTTTTATTTTATTTATTTTTTTCAGAAACAAAAGCCAATACGTATTCCGGGTACGACGCGGCCCTTTATTCGGCCGCAACCATGTACGTTGCCCAGCAACAACACGCCGCCGGCGGTGTTCCGACGGCGGGACAACCGGCCGTAGCCACGACTAAAGCGGGCGGCGGCGGTTGGCAGGGCTTCAAAAGGGGAGCCGGAGCGAACAACAGGGGACAAAGGCCCAAGGCGCCTCCGAAACCGCAGCAGTTGCACTATTGTGATGTTTGTAAGATTAGGTAAGAAAAGATCAGCGTCAAAGAGTTGGTTTTTTTTATTCGTCTTTTTTTTTTTCTTTTTTTTAGTTGTGCCGGTCCGCAAACCTACCGTGAACACTTAGAAGGTCAAAAACACAAAAAGCGTGAGGCGGCAACTAAGATGGCCGCCGCAGTCAGTACCACAAACGCCAACAGATCCGGTAACTCATTACGTTGCCAACTTTGTGATGTCACTTGCACAGGTAACGATGCCTATGCAGCTCATATTAGGGGAGCAAAACACCAAAAGGTATTAACAGATATATGTATACTTGTACTCTTCAACAATATATGCAAGAAAATTATTTTTTTTCGTATATTATATGCAATTTATTTTATGGCTGGGGTTCATACTTGAGATGAATGGAATGTTATGGATTTTAAAATTGATTAAACTTTAACTACACATAAAACAATTCCACGAAACGCGAAATGTTCCATAAAAAAATAGAACTACCTTAGGATTAACATCGCTCCACAAGCAATAGTTTTGAGAACTTACTGTCCTATTAGACATAAATGTCACTTCATCAGAGAAAAGTTTTTATCTTCTTGAAACCAAGCACAAAATTCAAATCTTCTTTCAAAATCTCCTACTTTTAAAATATGGGTAAATTGGGGCATTACTTGATTTAGATTATCTTCATATGAAACTCATGTCTGATGTTTTTTTTAAAATTTATTTTCAACACTTCCATAAATGTTGAATTTATTTATTAGGATCCTACAGTTGTGAAGTGTACAGTTTTATCAGGGTGTCTATTATTAAAGTTTTCTATTGCTTCTCTAAAAGTTTTATAATTTTCTCCAACTATGAGAACAATTTCAATTTTATCTTCAACACTCAATTTTACTGGCATTTCTAATGATTGCAAATACAGACTGATGTTAGCTTTGAAGTTTATTCACAGTCGTTAGGTATTTTCAAAGATATGTTCATTTATTTTCAGCATAAAATTTGTAGTGATTTCGTGTTTACTGGAGTTTTTTTGAATTTTTAACTAAGAAGGCCCCAAATCTAAACGTATGCATAATTTTTTAGTTCCTATTAACATTTTCAATTAATATTTTGCTCTGTATTTAATATTAAACACACTTTACTTTTTATTATAAATCATTATTTTTTATTTTCCCTGTATACCATCAAATATTTTAAACTTTTGATGCTTGATTATGGATTTCCATGTGATGCAGAACTTTTTATCAAGAATATTTTTTTTGTAATATGTAAGATAAACTTTTTCTCCATTTGTATAAAACTTTTTCTGATACACTGCATATTTATTAGTGTCCTTTTTACGTAGAAAAAATTTTTTTTTTAATAGGTCATCGAGTGTGGTGTCAAATAAAAGCTTGTGAAAACACGAGTAAAAATTATATATATAATGTAATACTTGAGCACACTTTTCTTTGTATTATTTTTTTAAAATCGCAAAAATTCGCTGTCCCCCCACCTTATTTCGAAAAGTACTGATCAAAAAATTTTGAAAAAATACTAGAATATTCTCCACAGGGTGTAGATTGAACGAAAATTATCACGAGTGCATTACCTTTAATAATTTATCTGGTATATACCAAAAATTTCAAGTTCATCAGTTTTCAGTAAAGATTGGAAACAAACTTTGTTGAAAACTCATTTGGGGATGTGTTTTGTGAAGTCACTGATCATTTTATACCACCGTAACAACATTTTTTATTTTAAAAGCAATCAACGTACGGAACACTAATTGTGCAAGTTCAACTTGCACTTGACTGGTTATTTATTTTATAAACAATGTTGAAAGTTTGATCGTTTTCAGTTTTCCTTGCATAACTTATTGAATAAACGTTCAGGACGTCGCACTGAGCATGTTTGTGAGAAAAAAAAAATATCAGCTTAGTAGATTTAAATATTTTTTTAAATAAAACAATGAACTCTCAATAGAGTAAATTGAATTATTAATTTTTTTTTTTATTTAATTTGCTTACACATAACTCTGAATATAATTTTAACGATTTGCCTAGAATCACGGATGAGTTGGTTTCTTATCACTCCAATATTTACTAAATTACATTTAGTATAGTTATCACATTTTATTTGGAACTTTGAATGAAGCCCTTCCCTTTTGAAATCACTTAATTTTTCCATATCTAAAGGCTTTGCAGCCGGTTCATTTCAGATTTCTAGCTAACTCTCTCAATGAAACTATACTGTTCTCATTAGGAATTTTAGATTGAACTATTTTATTGATTATTGTTTGAATTTCCTGTTTTTATGCATCAAACATACTTGCTAATACTATATTTATTTTTTCAGCAATTTCTTTTTAACAAATTGCCATTCTTTAATTGTGAAGTCATTATTTATGCACTATTAACAATCTCCAATATAAATGTAACCTCAAAAAATACTCCAAAAGATTAAAACCCAACATAAACAACTCCTGTCTTGACCAGAGTAAGAATGTAACTTGGCCAGATCCGAAAAACGACGCAGTGGGATTATTTTTGTATTTCTGCGCGTATGGGACGGGGCGAAAGAGCGCATTGCACCTCAACTATTTTTTATTGTAGGCATGGTAGTTTATATAGGAGGGATCATTCTGTAAGTTGAGCACGTCTGCTCCTTGGGAACATCCTTAAAGATTTTCAATTTTAATTTAATAGTGCTAACATGGAACAGAAACTTTCACGGTTTTGGTTAGATGAGATATGATGATTCTCGAGATTAGACCTTGTTAATTTCGAGTAACTTTCTGGCGTTTTGCCTGCAGTTGTAAGTGGTATTTTCAGGGATCTTCACTGTTCAAAAATTAGGACTCTGATCATTAGTGTCGGAAAGTTATTCCAAATTTTACACGGTCTAATCCTAAAAATCACTATTTCTCATTTATTAACTTGTTGGTAAGATCAGAATAATTCCCACCATTAAGTAGCATTATTTGCCTATGTCACAATTAAGAAATAATTTTTCTGCTTATATTTTTGGCCAAGAGTAATATGATTTTTTAATTGTATTTACAATGTTTTACAAATGCTTTTCCAAACGTTATTTTTCTGTGTTGCACATTAGGTTGTTTTGTTACACACGAAACTTGGGAAACCGATTCCACCGCAGGAACCAGAGGTTATTGGGGGCGCCAAGAAATCAATCGCTGCCTCGCCCAAGATCAACTTTGTACAGTCGGGCGGTTTAGGTGTAAATAACGCAAGTCAGGTAAGTTGTAGAGGAAAAAATATTGTAACAAAGGTTTTTTTTTGTTATAAAATAGTGATTGTTTGAATTAGTATTTTGAATGAACTGTTTATGAAATGCTTTTGAAAATCTAAATTTTGTTAAAAATGTTATGTATTGTAGAATTTTATATATTATAAGAAACCACTGAAGGACCATTCCTTGACATAACCTCAAAAACTTAAATTACTCATCTTACTTATAAATTGGTTAATTTAATGAATTTGTATTACCTTTTTGCGATAAATAGCTTCCAAACTGATAAAATATATGTGTGAGTATCCTTAAAAAAGCATGACAAATTCAAAAATACTGTACGAGTATTTTTGAATTTGATTTTGATCATTGTTAATTCTAATGATATACAAAACATTTGTATGTACACTTACTATATGTACTATATTACATGGGGTAAAATACCCCGAGACGAAAAAAAATGTTTTTGTCAAAAAGCGATTTTATTCTTCAACAAAGTTTCCTTCAAGAGCGATACACTTACCATTTAGGCTGAAAAGTTTTCGGTCTGACACATAGATGTCGCTCTTTTCAAAAAATCCATATGATTTTTAGGTAGTACTAACCTGCAAACGATAGGTGTCAAAATTCCATGACATTGCGACGATTAGTTTACAAGTTACAGTGGTTTCAATGACATTACTTTTGATATTTTCCAAATAATGAAAAAATCGGATTTCGTGTGTTGATTAAACACTGTTTTTTGATGGGAAAAAATACCATTCAAGCAAAGCAATGGCTTGATAAGTGTTACTAGGACTCTGCCCTGGAAAATCACTCATCATTTACTGGTATGCTGAATTTAGACGCAGTCATACATGACACAAATGACGCTGTCCGCTTTAGATGCCCAAATGAGGTGGTTATAGAGGAAAACATAAAAAAAATCCAAAATTATTTTGGATGATCGTAAAGATATTAAAAGAACATGTTGGTCATATTTTGCATGAACATTTGGGCATGAGAAAATGGGTACCACGTTTGCTCACGGTGGATCAAAAATAACAACGTGTTGTTGATTCTGGGCGCTGTTTGGACCTGTTTAAGCGCATTAAAAAGGATTTTTTCATGCGATATGTGACAATGGTAAAAGCCGCCCGAAGCGACCAAAGACACAACAGTCGACTGGGAAGGTTTTGGCCTCTGTATTTTGGTATGCGCATGAAATAATTTGCATCGACTATGCTGAGAGGGAAAAAACCATTAGTAGAGAATATGATATGAAGGTGGTGCGTTTGGAGGCAGAAATCGCAAAGAAACGGCCCCAAATGAACAAGAAAAAAGTGTTCTTTCATCAAGACGATGCATCGTGTCACAAGTCGATGATTACAATGGCAAAATCGCATGAATTGAAGTTCGAATTGCTTCCTCATCCACCGTATTCTCCAAATGGGCCCCCAACGACTATAATGTATTCACAGACCTAAAAAAAATTCTTGCGGGAAAGAGATTCGGTTCTAACGAAAAAGTTATCGCCCAAACTGAGGCCTATTTTGAAGGCAAAGAGAAATCTTTCTACAAGAAAGGTGTAGAAATGTTAGAAAACCGTCGGACTGATTATATCGCCCTTGAAGGAGACTATGTTGATGATTAAAGTCGAATTTTGCAAAAAATGTGTTTTAAGTAGCTAGACCAAAAATTTTTCAGCCTACGTGTTATTCCCGCGATCTTCCAACATCTATCTTTCATATAGTATAGTGTCGAACTCTCTAAAATAAGCCTCGGTTTCCCATTCAATTTTTTCATTTGAGCCAAAACTGTTTTTTTCCCTGTGCCACCTTTTCAAATTTAGAGAAAGGTAATAATCGCTGGGGGGGGGGGGGGGGGCAGATCTGGTGAATACGGCGGATGAGGAAGCAATTCATAGCCTAATTGGTCCAATTTCACCATCGATTTTATGGAGTTATGTACTGGTGCATTATCTTGGTCAAGCAACACTTTTTTCTTGGATAAATGCTGCTTTTTTTCTTGATTTGACTACTCAAACGGTCCAATAAACCAACGTATTAGTCTCTGGTGTTTGTTCGCTCCCTTCTCAAGATAACCAATCAGTATTATTCCATGCGCATCCCAAAACCTTTCTAGCTGATGTGTTTTCGGTCGGCTTTCATACGACACGGTGGGACGAAGTCCCACTGTGCTACTCAAAATTCGACTACCTTTCAATTTTTAAATCTTTTTTTAAATACTCGTCAGACACAGCGCTTCAACTTGTACCTGTAACTTTTCTGTTAATTTTTTTTTTTGTAAACTTGGCTGAAAGGTGAAAGTCTCTTTTTTTAAAATAATACTTTTTTGAGCGAAAACTTTTTACTGTGTACATTGAAGTTTCGATAATTTGCTTATGGTAATATATGTTTCTGAGGTCGCTGATTCCTATAAAAATAGTCATTTTAGCAAAAATTTAGAAGATTTTAAGTTATTAGCCAATTTTGGTTACTTTCCGCTGTTTTTTATAGTTTTTTTTTTTTTTTTTTTTCAGCCGATAAAGAAAGAACAGGGAATTTCTGGTTCAACAATATTAGTTTAAGGTTCTTAATAATGGATACTATAATAATTTTGGCAAAAATTAATCTAATTTTCAATAAATGGTCAGTTTTCAAGTTATTTAAAAAATTTAATTCTTTGTTTTCAATTGAAATTTATCAAGTGGGAATTATTTGAAGATAATAATCTACTTGTATGAGGTATATAAAAATGAATAATATTATTTTGTTTGAAATAAGTTTTGTTTGTAGTAAATAAACTGAAAATTGTCCATTTATTGAAAACTAGATTAATTTTTGCCAAAATTATCTTAGTATATGTTATTTACTACCTTAAATAATATTGTTGAACCAGAAATTTCTTGTTTTTTCGTCATCAGCTGAAAAAACTATAAAAAAGCTAAAAATAACAAATTGGCCAGTAGCTTATAATTCTCAAAATTTTCTCTAAAATGACTATTTTTACAGTCCATAAGAGTATTATTTAAAAAAAAAAAAGATACGTTCTTCATCTTTTAGCCAAAATTACAAAAATAAATAACAAAAAAGTTGCAGGTACAAGTTGAAGCGCTATATTTAACGAGTATTTAAAAAAAAATTAATGCAATATCTTAAAAATTGAAAGGTAGCCGGAATTTTAAGTTGCACAGTGGGACATCGTCCCACCGTGTGCGGTTTCAGCCACTCTGCGGACCTCTTGTTGGACTCAGGCGTATAGTGGTGAATCCATGTTTCGTCTATTGTTACGAATCGACGCAAAAACTCCTTAGGATTATACCGAAACAGTGCCAAACAGCGTTCCGAACCTTCGATACGTTGATGTTTTTGATCATCACGAATGTGCGGGGCACCCATCGGACACATAACTTTTTCATATGCAAATATTCATGACAAATATGCCTCACGCGTTCTGTTGATATCTTCACAATGTCGGCTATCATTGTCACTTACGAGTTTGCGGTCATTTAGAACAATATGGTGGATTTTTTTTGTGTTTTTTAGAGTGACGCATTTAAGTTTACTAAACTATCGACATATGGTTTCGACGGAGCAGATGTGCCACAACACTTCTTAATCCTTCTTGGGTTCCGGCTGTATTTTTTCCCATTAAAAGGCAGTGTTTAATCAACACACGAAATCCTTTTTGTTTCATCGTTTTGCAAAAATCAGAAGTAGCGTCTCAGTTGTAACTCGCAAACTAATAGGCAAAAATTTTACACAAATCTTCTGAAATTGACACTAACTGAAAATAATGTTTTTTTTTTGTTCGTGCTGCCAGGTCTCGGGTTCTTTAACCTCATGTAGTACATAGTCTACTAATAAATTATTTTAGTAGTATGGAAACTCGTTACAACAGAACTAAAAAAGTTTCACATAAAAATTACATTAAAAATGCCTTAAAGCCATACGGCGTTATTCAGAGCGTCCAACACCGCCATCAACAGGGGAATGCACTTTAGGAGACAGAGTTGACCACAAAATTCCTTTTTTAGGATTGTTCTGTGTTTTTAATAGTCTTTTCCTGGAGAATATTCCACAATGTGTGCTACTGGAAGGCCAGTCTTCAGTAAATGATGGAATAGGACTTTCCAGCTAACGATGAGTTACCTTAGCGTGACTTATTTTTTTAAAAATTTCTATCAATAAATGTTTTATCAGAAAATTTTTGTTAAGACAAGCATGTACAGCTTTGATAATGGAAAGAGCGAGAACGAGCTCGTCGCGGTCTATCAATTACAGTTTTAGTTTTCTTGCACCATGCAATAATACTACACACGGATCTTTCGGTAGCTAGCAACGATATTAACAACAAAAAAATCTTTCGCTCACTCCGCACTTTAAAAAACGCTAAAGCGGCAACACGGTTTTCGAATTTTTCTCACTTCTTGGCAGCAAGAGAAAAATTAAGCTCAATTATGTGTCTTCAGCTTTCGTGTTAAATTCCCTAACGCGATTGGCGAATTAATGAAAGATGATATCAAAAAATAAAATGAATCTTTGAAGGCTATAAAACATTTAATGTAGTTTTTGTTTTCTCTTTTGGGTTCAAATTTAAAGATGAAAATTAACCGGTTATTGTGCTGAGAGTGACAGTTTTTGGCAGTATGTGATGTTTATTTCGTCATTGTATGTAATATGTGGTTTGGTGTTACTATTATCGCCAGAAGATATACTTTCAATATAATTATATATATATATATATATATATATATATATATATATATATATATATATATATATATATATATATATTATAGTGTTCTACGCCTTCCTGTTCCCACCCTCATCCATTTTGGTCTTCCTAGCAGCCAATTTGTTTAAATCCGTCTTAGTTTTTTTTTTGATTCTGCCAAAACCAAGTAGAGTTCAGCCTGCCTTTCTTTTTCCTGTCCGTCAAGGTTCACCTTTTAATCGGCTTGGGTATTCGTTTGTTACCCATTCTCTAAACATGACCGTACCAACGTAGTTTGCTTATAGTGGTTTTCACATTTATTATTTCTTAAAATTTTGTCCTAATATGCCTGTAGCCTAAATATTTGTGCCAGTCTTCACCAAAAGAACACTTCCGGTGTATGTTTTTTTTGCATTCCTTTATATTAGTTACCAGTTTTCACATCTATAGAGGTCTACACTTTTAAAGATACAGTTGTACAAACGCTTTTTCTTTTCTTTCCTTTCAAAAGAGTTTTTGTCCAAAGTGGTGAATTCGTACCGTTGATTCATTTCCTGTCATCCTGTATTTTGCCTTATGCTTCTCTGTGTGTCCGTCTTATGTGATTTTTGCTCCTAGGTAATATTCTGCGCACGTTGATACTTTTTTCCCTTGATCAAATTCTAGTTTCTCAACTATATATACTTATACTTCTTTCTCATTCTTTAAGGAGTCAATAATGTCATGGGCTCATTGTTGTAATAGTTCATTCAAATATACTTTAAAAATGGTAAAACAGAGATTGCATCTCGTCTTAACTCTCTAGTGGCTATGAAGTTGTCAGAGAACCTGCTTCGTAATTTTATTTTCGATCAATGGTAAAAGTGTTGTATAGCTCTTATTAAGGTTCTTTCAAGTGTTTTCCACAATTAAAATAAAGATACAGTATCATAGGCCTTTGTCAGACCTACGAAAAATAGGCAGGCAGATGAGACCTTTTTTACAGTTCAATGTTTTATCGGTGTGTGTAGGTACTACACATCATCGCAATCATGGATCCTGATGATACTAACATAGTTAGGAAAACAAACATCTTGTGCAAAAATAATAGTGATTGGTGTAGTGGGGGTAACTGTTGTGTAGTGTCATTGTGTCAAAGATTCCAAAAGAGTAGTTATGTTCAGGCTTTCAGTTTGATGTAGTCTAGGTGATCAATTTAAGTATTCTGGTTTATCTCCTCTTGAGTTCTTTCTCTTTGTGTTTTTTCCCATTTATCCATTTCTATACTTATTTAGTCTGTTTATATTTTCGGTTTCTAATAAATATCCATTTTTTTTGGTTCGCTTACTTTTTAGCACATACAGTTCCCCTTTGTACATTTCCATTCCCAGTTTTGGTTTTCTACTGGCTATTATTATCTTCTTTAAGTTAAGTTTGTTTCTTTCCGTACTTTTTCTGTTATTAGTCGGAATTTTTAGTTTTAAATGAATTTTAATTGAAAGTTTATAAGAAATTTGAGTGCTTATTCAGAGGCACTAAAATTATATTTGTTTCTTTATATAGGCTTGTTTCTGTATAATCGCCGAACATTTATATGCCGGGCTTCTTAGTTTGAACGACTGTCGTTTCCGTTCACCGCCAAAATTACCATATATTCGTTTAGAAATACAACAATTTTATAATTATTCTTTTAAATGATTCTGAAATTACGTAACCATCTAAAGATTTCCGATTTTTTGTATAAATAAAGAAAATTACCTTTTTTCCCTCCCGAAATTCGGTATGGGCTTGTCGTTAAACCCAGACATCGTTTTTCACAGACTGATGTCGGATCCTATGTAGGCATTCAGCATGTTTAAGAGTTTTAAGTGAAAAAGTGTTTGTGTCATTTAGTAAGTATAGATTGAATAATCATATCAAAAGGAATGTCAAATGCATTATTTTCATTGATATATCATTAAAATCTTTTTAGTCAGTTTTTCAATTTAAAATTTTTGAGGTTATGTAAGGATTATGTGCTTTAGTCTGTTCTTTTATGGTGATTCACTTCCGGATATTGACAGTTATGTTATATATTCTGTCAAAAAAGTGCATCGTGAGCACAATGAAAACAAGTTTTTTTTAACATTATTTTTATTTGATGATAAGTTCAGAAATCGTAATTAGTTTTGATAAACCTGAGACTTAGTGTTTGACAAAATTTGGTGGAATTAATGACTTATATATAACGTGAACATTTTCAATTTTTAGGGAAGTAATGGAGATGCAACAGCGAGCAAGGAAGGAGAAGAAGCTGAAGAAATTCCTGAACCAGATATACAACCAGTCGGTCAAGATTACATCGAAGAAATTAAGAGTGACGACGGCAAGGTTAGTTACCGTAAATGACCTCCCTTTTTGAAATGTAATATGCCTAAATTTTAAGACATAAATCGGCATGTTTTTTTTTTCTGATTATGTTTATAAATTAGGCGTAAAGTAAATTCAGTTTTTTTCGCAGGATGATCTCTGTAAATAGGCCATTCTGTAGCCCAATATTCTGTACATTATTTTATTAAGATACCACTCTTAATTTGATGTCGACCTAAGTTCTTTATTCTTTTCAAATATTAATAATTTCAAAAATTTTCCAGGTGATGAGCTTCAACTGCAAATTATGCGAATGTCGCTTTAACGATCCCAACGCCAAAGAAATGCACATGAAAGGACGCAGGCATAGGCTTCAATATAAGAAGAAGGTTAATCCTGACTTGGTGGTCGATGTTAAACCATCGTTGAGACAACGGAAAATACAGGAAGAAAAAATGCGCAGGGCCGTAAGTAACTTTATACTCGCCATAGAGCTCGTCGAAAAACAGTTTAGGTGTATGTAGTTATATTTTTGCAGTGTCCCCTGAATCACTTTTATGTATTGTATTTCATAATAAATAAGTATGAAGCCCGACTAAATCCTTTTCTTTGGTGTCTAGTGAAAAAAATGGTTTGTTAGAAACCCATGGTTCTTGAGATTCGGGAATTGGAGGGGTTCCGATGAGTCGCCTACGATTATACGAAGGATCTTCAGGAATCAATCTGAGATAGTAAGGACCCCTGAAGATGCCTCGTGCAATTGTATTCGAAAAGTTGGAAAGTAATTTTAAAACGGATCTGATTCCAAGAAGTATGTTTTTTTATCTAAGTAAAAGTGAAAAAATGTCTGTTCCATATTAAAAATTGGTTTATAAAGTGGTAAAACTTTGTAACAGATGCTTTATTTTGAGATTATGTAAAGGGTATGCCCAGTGGTCTCGTATATATATTTTTTCGACAGTTGTTCCTTTTGCAAAGCTGATCCATGTTTTTCAAAATTTTAAGGCTGTCGTAGATAATGCATTTGAACTACTTCGCCCCTTTGTGCATCAAGGTTCAGACTCTAAAGGGTTTTGATAGTTCATATACCTCTTATTATTTCTGACATACTATGACTGACATTTTACCTATTTGTATATTGATATATTCTTTGATCTTTGCAGGCGATGCGCGAAGAATTTTGGGCCCGCCGTCACGGATTCAATATGGACGATGAAGGTATAGTAAAGTTTCCATTAAACGCGAATTCTACAGAGTGTGTCACCAAAATCCGTACAAATTTGAGTTTAAATTTTCCGCAATATGGTACATCCGCCAGAAGTCGCTGTTGGCGTTCGGAAAAGTCTGATGCCTCTCTCAGTCAATCTCAAAATAACCGCCATGTTGAGACCTGAGCGCTCAGCTTTCGGTTCTTTGGATACCTGAGAACAACCATTTATGACGTAGCAAAATATACGACTTAAAAATAGCCCAACGAAAGTTCCAGTATGCTGCGAGGAAGAGTCGGTCGCGTAAACGAGCCAACAGTACATTCAATTGCCGAGAAGGAATTTCTATACAAATCCTTTACGATACTTATACAACAGATACTCGTGCTCTTCGAGGCATCGATGTGTTTTGGTGCAGAAATTCTGACCTAACAGCCCAGATCTGAATTCCTTGGACTACTATGTATGGAGCGTAATGAAAAGGATCGCAAAGTCCTGGCGGCCCAACGTGACGTCATGAAGGACCGCTATTGAGGCAGCATTCACCCGCATGGGTAGTGCTGCATTAGAGCATGTGCGCTTCAGACTGAAAATTGAGGCCGTCATTAAAGCTAATTGGGGAATATTGGGTAATTGTGCCGTATAGGGATCTGAAAATGTCCTGTAAATTAATTTTTTGAGATATTTAATTTTTCATTATTAGGATTTTGTTTAAAGAGATTGTTAAATTTATCCGGATGTTGGTGACGTACCAAATGTGTATAGGAATGACTAAAACAGATGTTCTAGAATCTTGTAAAGTAGTGGTATTAATTCAATAAAATTCACTCTCGGACAAATTGATCACGACTGGTTTCATCAGTGACGAGATCATAAGGTAGTCAAAACTGATTTATGCAGAACCAACTGTGAATAAAAATGCATCTAAATAATTCCACTTTATCGAAGTTCAAAAAGAGAAAAAGCATCAGTGTTGCAATAAAATGTAATTTATTTCCAGAGTCGATGTACTGGGAAGACAGAAGACGTTATGAGGAATATATGGAGATGGTGGGACGTGGTGGTCCGTTCCCAAGAGGCAGGCCATTCCCAGGAGGGCCACCAGTAAGCTTGTTTATAATAATAATAATAATACTAACAATTCAGTTTACAGGTTTTGAGATTAATTATATTTACTATTTAAATTGGAACATCAATTAGTAATGTAACAATACATCTATTTTTTATATTATAATTATGTTATTTTACAGTTCTTCCCTGGAGGTCCAGGTCCAAGACGTGCCGAATCTAGCGACGACCGTCATGTTATGGCTAAACACACCGAGATCTATCCGAAAGAAGAAGAATTGCAAATTGTCCAACGTATAGTTTCCCACACTGAACGTGCTTTAAAACAGGTACGAAATCGATATTTTTATATTTAAAACCGACAAGAATATACGATATAAAATCGCTCAAAAAACTGCGATAATCTAATATTTTCTTTTTACCCAATTACTTATCTTCCACACATTTTTTAGGTTTCCGATCAACTGGCTGAAGCCAAACCTGCCGAAGCGGGTGCCGATAAGGACAAACAAGTAGATCAGCCACAAAAGGAAGACGGTCGTGATAACCAACTGTAAGTATAATTATCTCAGATTGAAAATATATTGAATATAGTGATAGTAGTAGTAATACAAAACAACAGATAATTAAATTCAAAACCAAATCTATACTTCAGCGCGACCCCAAACATAGAAAAGAATTGACAAAATATATCATTCATACCATGTATAAGAAACTTGAATGAGTGCGGTAGGGGCAAGTAGAAAACACTAGACAGATTTCCAATCTGGTATAATAAAAAAAACTTCCGTATCGGGTTTCCGTGCAACGTCACTAAAAACCTGTCGCTCTACTGTTCTAGTTTTTTCGCTGTTCAAAGTTTGAAACTGGAGAGTGTGCCGTCATAATATTTCTACTGCTGAAACCATATATTATTCCTTTTAGTTTTGTTACATTTTTTATATACATATGTATGTATGTTACAAATTAATTGCGTGGTCTCTGAAGTAAGTATCTCAAAACTGAGTGAGGAACTGAGGCAAAATCACCATTTGATGCTTTACTTATAACCTCAAAATACAGTCTCAAATGCATTTGAGGCGCTGCATTTCAAATGCAAAAATGCGTCTGAAGCTGTGAAAGTGATTTGTTCAACCATGGAAGAAGGTGCTGTGATGTACTAAAACGTGCAAAATTATTGCACCAACGATTTCAAACGCTGACTTTGATTTTTTTTGATCGTAAACGTTCTGCCAGACTGTATGTGACAGAAATGATTCAGGATTTTATATTTCTCCCAATACTCGGCTGGCAACAATTTACCGTTATCGAATTCGAAGAAACTGGTTAAGAATTTGAGCCTCTGTATAGACTCAGGACTGTTTAAATGCACAAAGTTCAGTATAACACTATAAGTAATTTTTAAATAAGAATCATAAACTTACTACAAAGGTAGTCTGTATAAGACAGAGTTGCCATTTACTGCACTGTATTCTGCTTGTCCTGACAACACTCATTGAAATGGTAAATGGATGTAAAGTATTTATGACATTAACCATTACTTCTGATTTTTTTTTTTTCAGCTTCTCTTTCCAGAAGGAACAAGACGCTTCTCGTATGCTCAGAGGCGTCATGCGCGTAGGACACTTGGCTAAAGGCCTGCTGCTGAAGGGCGACAATCACGTCGAATTGGTGGTGTTGTGTGCGGATAAACCAACTTTAACCTTACTGAAGAAAGTTGTAGATTTATTACCTCCCTCATTTAAACAGGTAATACATGATAGTCTGTTAATTTTCTCTTATACTCTTATAGTTAAGAAACGGTAAATCAAGCAAAATGTCAAAATAAAGTGCCAAAGTTGTGCGAGTATTAACGATTTTACGCAAGAATTTCTACTAATTTTACCTAAATCTTTCATAGGTTGCTCCTGAATCACAGTACCAGATAATGATTAACCCCGCCGAAGCCGGTTTGACTGTTCAATCAGAAGGATTAACTGTACTGGTACGACTTACTAGTCCGGTTATGCGCGACCAGGGTAAGTGCTTTGGCAAATATTGGGTAAGCCGTCGGTAAGAATTGAGTGATATGAAGGAAGAAAGGCATGAAAAAAGGTGTTTTTTGGGAGGGAAGTGCCTTATTGATCAAGAGATGAAATGATAACAAGAGTAATTTTTTTTGGTATTTTCGTGATTCGGTGCATTCATCCATTTTAGTCGCAATCCAAGCATCAATTGGTGCCGAAATATGACTGAGACGGATGGTGATTTTTATTTTATCAAAGTTATTTGCACATGAATTTAAAAATGATTCACGTAAGTGTATTTACGTTCCTTCCCTCACATGAATACCTTTTGATAAATGTGGAATGAAGCGGGCAGTACCGCGAGGTTTAAGCTGAGTTGATATATATGTATTTACAAAAAAAACAAATTTACAAAAAACTGATTTAAGGATGGGTGAATAATGGACTTTTCTTGCATCAATAGCAAATATGTGGGAAAAATTAAAATTTGACGGATAATAATCGATAATTTTTAAATCAATTTTGTCTTAAATTGCAGTTTTCATTTATTTGCGAAATCTCAGCGTAAGTATAAAAATACATTTGTCAATGTTCAAGTTAAGAGAAATTGGTTTTTAAATTTTTAGCGACGGCCAATTTTAATTTTTATCCGCAGCTTTGTTACGATCGTTTCATGTGTTAGTGTTAGCAAACAAACGTGAATATTTTGTTTTATTGTATGACTAATAATTTGTTTTTTTCCAGCCAGTGAATTGTTTGTTGGTTATGTGTGTTTTAAAGATTGAAATCTCCCTTTTTAACAGTTAAGATTGACACTGATTTTTGACAGCTTAAACCTTGATTCGCTAATAAATATTGGACTTTTTCTAGGCGCAAGAGAACAATTTGAAAGAAGACCTACGGCGAACAGACAATAATATGTCAACAGTTATTGTTTCGTTTTTGCTGGTAACAGTAACAGGTTTCGTGTACATTTTTATCCCAGCTATTGAAAAGAAAAAAGAGAACCTTCTGAATGATGAGGGGTTTTTTCTATCGATTTCACCTCTGACCCTTCTTGCGGACCAGTTTCTGAGCACCCTATAATCTCGCACTATTGAGACTGCAGGACAGTCGAAACTGATCTTCAAGAACACCCATGAATAAAATCTATAGAAAAAAGGGATTTTTTTCAGACCTAAAAAGTGCTTTAGGTGCCTTTAAATATTGACTTCTTTAAAATCCTTTATAGACCCTTCAAGATCTATCTTCTTTTCAGTAGTGACCGTAATATGTTCATTAACTGAACATTTTATTGTAAACCTGTGTTTACAGTCCAATACTTATGTGTCTATAAAGTACTGTGCCTATATGTTCCGTTTTCTAGAGTCCATCAGCAATACCGGTGTGGGATAAGGATTTTTGATCATAGTTTTGCGCCCCACGACTAAGCTTCACCCAAACGAAGAGAAAAGATCAAATCCTTTCTACTCATGGCACAAGACAATCATGTGATTAAAAGAGAAAATGAGAAGTGAAAACATAGAAAGACCAGTTTGAAACTTGGGCTGTGTTTTGTAGCTCAGGTTGTGTGGGACTATGAAATATGAGTTTTATCTCTTGCTGAACGTAGTTTTTAACATTTGACGCGTGTTTTGGCAACTATTTTGGCATCTTCAGGAAAAAATTAAAACTACTTTTGGAGATGTTCACATAGTTAGCAAAACTTTTGTAAATCTTAAAAAAATCAATTTATCAAACCATATTTTGGAGCATTTTGTGATTTCACAAATGAGTGTAAAGGATAAATCGATCGTTTCTCGGGTATATATTGGGCGATGCTTAAAGTTCGTTGGGCGGCAATGGTCAAACACCCTTTTTTGTTGCAATGTCTAGAAGCTGCAAGCGGCGGGTCGGACCGGGACGTTCTCTCGAGAGGAAAGTGTCTCCAGGCGCTGGCAGCGCTCAGACATACCAAATGGTTCCAGGTTTGTTTGTTTTTCTCACATCCGGGATATTTTTTATTGTTGTTACGATAATTTCCATCATTTTCTCCGTTTTACTATTACAAGCGCGCGATTAAAAAAATACATATTTAAAAATAACCTGTACCCATGAAAAAAAAAAGTAGTTTAATAGAGGAGATTGCTTAAAGGTTGGGCATTTTGGAAAAAAGAGATTATAGGTTTGATATGCAAGTTGTTTCTTGTTGACATTTTTTAAAAATGTGAATATTTAAAATTTATCTTATTTGGCTTAGCATAGTTTAGTCTTTTTTTTTTAATATTTGAGCCTGTTGAAAATTATTATTTCGGTTATTGGTTGGTAATGTCCTATAAGAACTTGAGTAAGTATCTCAGAAAGAAAGACTAAATTAATATATATCGTACCTTTATAAATAATGCACAATCTTTAGGAGCAGCTCCAGTTTAAAATTAAAACTGATCTGATGATGTGGGTTTTTAATAAAGAAAAAAGTCAAAATAAACTTTTTAGGGAATCGAAGCTTCTTTTAACTATTCCTCTGAAAATTTTCACTCAAAATATCTTCTTTCACTTAGCTGCTTCTATTCCCTTCTTTCTCCTTTATTATTCAAGTGATTATTATACAAGATTTAGTCGTCGAGCTTTTTTTTTTTTTTAATAATTTACGATAATTCGAAAAAAACTTCACATCTCAATCATTGCAATACATTAAGATATAAGAGGTGCCACATACGAAACTCACTGGTAGATAAGAAGCAGTTTTTTTTTGTCAGAACAATTTTTTAAGTAGATCGCTTTGTTTTTACTATTAGTTATAAGAAAAATTCTAAAATTACAATAATAATAATTGTTGAGCGATTGTAATTCTTCAGGGACCTTTACTCTTCAAGATTAGGGCACTGAATTATCTTCTAAGTTATTGTAATTTGACACGATCTGATTCCAAGAACTACGATTTTCATGTTAATAATAATTGTTATTCCACATAGTAGCGTTTGAGGCATTGACAAGATAATATATCTTAAAATACATTTGTTTTAATCGTTGTGGTACCTTTTTTATTTCTGGGAAAAGAGAATATTTGTTAATAGTATTGACGTTTGCAGGCTAGAGCATTAGGATTACACTCTTGTGTCGTTATCATCAGGATTCTCAGAGATTTGTGTCAAAGAGTTCCCACTTGGTCACCTCTTAGTTCATGGGTAAGTTTAAATTTTTTATCCGTATAAAGGCTGCTAGCTTAACCAGATCTGCTTTTCGCTGACAATACATTTGAATAAGTTGGCTGCCAACCATCGCTCCGCTGCTGTTTGTCCTCCTATGCGGAATCTTGATAGAGTAATAGTCCAGTTAGAAAACGATTTTTTTGAGATGAATCGTCGGACACTGCTACTTTTTTTTTAAAAAAAATATTCGTCTTGGCGAGTACATTACCGAAAAAATTTTGCGATTTATGTTTTTTTCTTCTGACGAATTTTTTTAAACTTTTTCAGATATTACTACCTTACCTAAAATATCAGAAAATGTTCCTTAGTCCCTAAACTTTCATTTGAGGCACTTAAAAACTCATTTAAACAATTTAGGCTCAAGAAATTGGCCTCTTTAATTTGTTTAATGCAAATTTGCTTTTTTTTGAGTTTTATAATATTTTCAGTAACCAGTTACGTTTAATTATTATACACGGGTTACTGTACATGGTAAGTGGCTGAGGAAGTCATTTGGTCCATTTAGGCTGAAAAAACTGGACATTTTAGTTTCAATTATATGCTTTTAGTGTTCCGTACGGAACACTTATAAGATCGCTTTGGTGTCTGTCTGTCTGTCTGTCACACCCGATTTTCTCCGAAACTATTTGGCATAGAAAGTTGAAATTTGGTACTAATATAGGAATTGGTGTGGCCTCATCAGAGCCATGTAGTTTTGAAAGTTAAATTTTGACTTAAGGGGTTAGTTTTGGGGGGTGAAATCGGAAGTGAAAAAAAAATTTTTTTTACTTGGTCATCGAGTGTGATGTCAAATGAAAGCTTGTGAAAACATGAGTAATATATATATATATATATATATATATATATATATATATATATATATATATATATATATATATATATATATATATATATGTAATACTTGCGCAACTTTTCTTTGTATTATTTTTAAAAAATCGCGAAAAATCGCTGTCCCCCCACCTTATCTCGAAAAGTACTGATCAAAAAATTTTGAAAAAATTCTGGAATATTCTCCACGGGGTGTAGATTGAACGAAAATTATCACGAGTGCATTACCTTTAATAATTTATTTGGTGTATATATATAAAAAAAAAATTCAAGGTCATCAGTTTTCAGTAAAGATTGGAAACAAACTTTGTTGAAAACTCATTTGGGGTGTGTTTTTTTTTAAAGAAAATTAATTTTATTTGGCTTATAATGTTTTGAAAAAGTAATAACATTTCTATTAAACAAAAAAATACATTGCTACAACAATTTAAATTTAATTTATTATTTTATTTAACTAGTTAATATATCATTAAAATTATTATTTTATGCAGCAACCTTATAATTTTTATCGATTTAATTATTATATCTTCATATAAAATTATCAATAAAAAAGTAATCTTTTCAACATTATTATTGGTTAATTTATTTTTTATTTGTATGATAATCCTATTAAATAATATTACATAAAAAAATATGACATACAAATATAAGATTCACATTGTCCAGTTTTTTCAGCCTAAATGGACCAAATGACTTCCTCATCCACTCAACATGTTCAGTAACCTGTGTATAATAATTAAAAATAACTTTAGTTACTGAAAGTATTATAAAACTCGAGAAAATAATTTTTAAAAAAAGAAATCGTAAATTTGCATTAAAGAATATTTGAGAAAAAAGATGGCCAATTTCTCGGACCTAAATTGTTTAAATGAATTCTTAAGTACCTCAAATGAAAGCTTAGGGACGAAAGAACACTTTCTGATATATTAGATAAGGTAGTACTGAAAAAAAGTTGTTTAAAAAATTCGTCAGAAGAAAAAATCGTGAATTGGTAAAATTTATCAATATTATGAGGAGTGAAAAACATATCTAATATGTAAATAACCGGTCAAGTGCGAGTTGGACTTACACAATTAGTGTTCCGTACGTTAATTGCTTTTAAAATAAAAATTTCCGTTACGTTATAAAATGATCAGTGACTTCACAAAACACATCCCAAATGAGTTTTCAACAAAGTTTTTTTTTCGATCTCTAGTGAAAACTGATGACTGACCATGAAATTTTGGTTTTTTTATATACCAGATAAATTATTAAAGGTAATGCACGCGTGATAATTTTCGTTCAATCTACACCCTGTAGAGAATATTCCACAATTTTTTCAAAATTTTTTGATCAGTACAGTCAGATAAGGTGGGGGGACAGCGATTTTTCGCATTTTTTAAAAATAATTCAAAAAGAATTTTGCGCAAGTATTACATTATATATTTTTGAACACGTCTATTTACAAGCTTTCATTTGACACCCCATTGGATAACCTAGAAAAAAATATATTTCACTTCCGATTTCATCCCCCAAAATTAACCCTTTAAAATTTCTTCAAAATTTAACTTTCAAAACTACACGGCTGGTTTTTAAGTTATCATGCACGCATTACAAAAACGTTGTTTTGATAAAAACGTGTTTAAAGTTTTGACAAACTAATTTTCACATATAAAATTTACTTACGTTCAATTGGCTATTCCTTCCGACTCATACAACTCGTTCTTAAGTGTTCTTTCGTCTCTTTTATTGTAAAGTTGTAATAACTAAGAAATGTTCTATACAGTAACTAAAAGACGACTCAAATCCGAAGTTTTTACAATTTTTTCTGCAGTTGTACTAGCAAAATTACAATTACTTTCATCTGAAAATCGATTACCAGAAAACTGTCTTTTATGTTGTCTGCACACTCGCTTCGAACTAAATTTCCTGTATTTTTTGTCCATTTTGTACAATGTTAGCCGAGACGTTTACCGAGTGCTGTTAGTTCTGCGAGCGATATTGTTGAACTAAGCAGGCCCGCATACCGTTTGCTTTGGAGCTACAGTTTTGCCTCAAACTGAATAGATATTATACCCGTTATAGAAAGCTCTCCCTTTTGCCTGCTCCTATCTTTCTTAGAATCATAAAAATAGCAACAGATGTTCAACACAGTTAGAGCAAAACCTTTTTAAACGGCCGGAAGGTAAGTTGGCACGCAGCGCGGTCGATTTGGCCTGTCTTTCGCTTGGCCCTATAATCGTCTATAACTTCGAAAGTATTTGAAATTTTCAGAGAATATTATTGAAATATCATACTTTCCAATAGGATACGTTCTAAAAAGTTGATTTTTTCGACCCCAGAAATTATAATGATCTTTTAACTCAAAATTTAACTTTCAAAACTATACGGCTGAGATTAGGCCATCAATTCCTATGTTTGTGACAAATTTCAACCTTCTGTATCAAATAGTTTCACGGACAGACCCTGAAGTGGTTCCAGAAGTGTTCCGTTTCTCAATTTTGATATGGGGCATTAAAAATGTGTGCAAGAGCTTTTTTAATATTCAGATGCAGGCTGCTAGAAAATATTTGTTAATTTTCTTTACCAATGAATGTTATGGGATTTTTATTCCCATAATATTAGCTAAAACTATGCATTCATTAGGTTACACTTTTAATTATATCGCGAAGGCTGATGAACCAAGTCCGATGACATTACAAATTTGACCCATTCGTTACTAGCCGACACTTTAACCAGTTTTGATATAGTACATTAGATAATTAATCGTGTTTTAACGGCTTGGTATCAAGTGTACAGTTCCAACATAAATGTATGAGAATGATATGTGCTAAAGCCAATAAAATAAGCGTGGAAATAAGCCTAATCACTCACGGTGTCCTAGAGATTTTTCCGATCCGAGAAAATGTGTGTTCCCTTAAGTGTCATTACTCTCAAACCATTTTGATTTTGGTATAACCCTTGTTTAAAGACTCCCAACAAATAACACAAATTCGTTAATAATGACTCTTTTTTTTAAAAAAAAAAAAAAAACAGGCTATGGAACTTCTAGCCGAAAAAGTAATCTCATCAACACCTGGACAAGTTCAGCTGTCACCCGGAGACGCTCTACGAAGAGTGATGGAAGCTGTAGCCGGCGGCTTGTTATTACCAGGAGGACCTGGGTTGGCAGATCCTTGCGAAAAAGACGGACCTGACGCAGCCGGGGCCCTGAATGCACAGCAGAGAGAAGATCTGACGTGTTCAGCACAATACGCCCTTAGGTTGATAGCATTTAGGCAGATCTATAAGGTAAATAATATATTGGATTATTGTAGAAAATGATTGTTTATGCATATATATTTTGTTTAGGTTTTGGGAATGGATCCCCTGCCAGCCCCACAAAAATCGTTCAGACGTGATAGGTCTGCACGTAAACGTCGCCGTTCAGGTGGAGAACAAGAAGGATCAGAAAGTAGGTGTTATTTTATTTTTATATTAGAGTTTGTTGAATCAATGTGATAAGTTACCATTACTGTGTAGTAGTAGCTGCTATAATATATAGTCAAGCCAGTAAGAAGGTGTCGCGCATTATTCATTTGAAAATGTATTTATTTAAAAGTTGTTACATCATTTGACATTAAAGGATTGCCATTAGAATGTTAATGATCCAGTAGTTCGTCCAATCCCCACCAGCGACGATGATCGCCTGACTTTAGGTTATACTTCCGTGTATTCTTGAGACAGAGATTTCCAAATTGCCCAAATTTGCCGTAACACATGCTTCATTGTGTATACCTTTTTACTACGAAGCTTTTTCTTGATATATGATTATACGTTCTTAATTGGGTTTGCATTAAGCGACTGAGGTGACCAATCTAGTGTGATGGTACCGGATTCCCTTTTCCATTGGGTACACGTTTTACTTTTGAAGAACCCACTCACCGTTCTGAAATGAGTGTTAATGCCTTCTTGTAAATCTGTAGCATTTTTTCGTTCAAAATTATCCACAGGTCTTAATTTCCAATCGATTTGAATAGTTTTTTTTAAGAATACTTGTAACTAAATTTCCAAAAAATCTCTAGAAGCCGATTTTTTAATTCTAGCCAGTTTTTGGTTATTTTTCTATCATTTTTGGATAATTTTTAGTGGTTTTTTCGAAATTTGGAGTATTTGAATGAACAAACCAATTTATGTTTTTCGATCCATATAATTTGAAATTTGTTGTTTCAAGACCTAAAGGTCGCAAAGTGAATTAACAGCCATTTTTCGGCCATTTTTGAAGATATTTATTTCTGGCTAATGATAAATGTGGTAAAATATGTCCAAATAATGGCCGAAAAATGGCTATGTTAATTCACCTTGCGACTTTTAGGTCTTGAAACAACAAATTTCAGAATGTGTAGATCGAAAAACATAAATTGCTTTGGTTTATTCATTCAAATATTGCAAATTTCAAAAAGTTACTAAAAGTTATCCAAAAATGGTAGAAAAATAACCAAAAACTGGCCATAATTCAAAAATCGGTTCGAGAGATTTTTTGGAAATTTAGTTAGGAGTATTTGCCCGACGCGAGTCTGTTTTTCGCTGAGCAAGGGTTTCTGGATTGTACTCCGCCACTTCAAATCGTTACCCCGAGATGAGTGGCGCAAAGTTAGTTAAGGATAGCAGGAAAACGTGTTAACAGTGATTGTTTCGCCCTTGTCCAATACTTTTCCTCTCGAATCACGTTCTGATAGATCATCAACATTTTTTTAACTGAGAGCTAACTTGCTGACGAATGCTCTCGACTTGCCTATATACTTAACAGCCGCTGTAGGCGTCATTTTCAAGGATTTTGAATGATTACAAAGGAACACTGCCTCAAAGCGCGAAGCGTATACAGCCCTTATGTTCAATAATGGACTATTTAACCATAAATAAGGTTAAAAATGAATCTCTTTCCACAAAGCATTGCTGCAAGGGTGTCAACAATAACCTTAAAAAAAGGAATTTCTTATAGCGACTACAAGTTATAGGCGACACGTTCTTACTTGTTCAACTGTAAGCAGATTAAACTAAACTACATGTAAATACTAGGAACATTTTAAATTTTGTAATCGAAAATTTTAAATTACCCTACATGCAGGCAGCGATTCAAGACCGACGTGAATCGACAACACATGCGCTGCTCCTGTACCGCAGGTGTTGTTCCCATATTTATTTAATTCCTTTTTTTTTTTACTTTAGGTGATACCGGTAAAATGGTTAAAACAGAAGGAGCAGCAGCTGCCACAGAAGGAAAACCTGTGAAATGACTGCGGTAGAATGAGTTTTAGTTTTTTTTTTTAAATTATTACATTACAGTTCACTCCCTATTTGATAACTTACAGTTAATTTTAAGTTTAGTATTTTGATGTTTTGCAAAAGTGTTGAGGGAATATCATGTCTCGACTTAAGATGTAAAGTTAATTTTGGGTCGGGCACGTTGTTTTCTTTACATTCCAAGGTAGTTAGTTATTTTGTGACAATTCCAAAAATGTAAATTCACCATGTATTTACAAATTATTATTATAGCATAGATATGTGTGTGATTAAAATATAAACTTATAATCCATGGTAATACTACCTTACGTAGGGCATGCATATTCTAGCAGTGAGCCAATTCATCTCCCTACTACAATGTTTATGTTAATGGCATATGATTTTTACTAAATAAAATGAATTGAAGACAGCATTTCGTGTTCATTTTTTCCCATTCTCTAAGAGTTTTAAAACAATTCTAATGTTACTTTGTTTTAAGTGTTATTGATAAATATTTAATAGGTGATGAGATGGTAAGACTGAAGACCGAGATCTCTTAGAAGATTGTAAGAATGAAACCTAATTAAAAACTAAACGAAATAAGATGACAATGTCAGGTCTGTATCGAACAGGTGGAATAAAACGAAACTGGCTGGCTATGGTGACAAAATCAAAATGACATTGTAATACGTTACTACGATTATTTAATGAAGGACTACACGGATCATCTATCGTTCTCTTTTCAATAGAAACGATGAATAATAATTTATTATTATTCATTGTTCCTTACCTTATAAATAAGGTAAAAAAGGTTCAAAACCGGGATTTCGGAATAACTTTTAATTGTAAGTATAGTGATATTTGTCGCTTCTATTTTTGATTTTTATAGCCAAAGCTGCTAGGACTATTAGGTTGAATGTCAGTTAATAAACACCCTTCTTTCGGCATCTATCTCGCGCTTAGCCTGAGGGACCCTTGAGGTTATATTAATGTTCTCGAGCTTGGACACACTATTACCTTTATTCATTATAATCCACCATAAGTGTGAAAACTATTATCCATAATAAAACTACTTAATTACTTTGTTAACTGTCACTAAATATATTTGTAAAGATTTTACAATTGCGTTATCGCGATTTCGTACTACAACTACATTGTCAAACGCTTAACTAAGACTTGACAATGTAGTTGTACTACGAAATCGCGATAACGCAATTGTAAAATCTTTACAAATATATTTAGTGACAGTTAACAAAGTAATTAAGTAGTTTTATTGTTAAAATGTACTGTCACAAAGTAACGGACCACTCAATCAACTCTATTATCCATAAACCATTTTGTACGATATTCTAAAGTATTCTTTTCGTTTTTGGGGTTGAAAAACGCGGTTATGACGATAATTTAAAATAGTATACCAGCCCAATGAGATAATCTGATCATGGTATGATTGCATTACCTGATTATGAAGTTGTTGATCGATTAGATGCATGAGTATCCCCAGTACTCTTACCTATAAATTTTTCTGTACCGATTTCCATTTCTAATTAAGGGGACACCATTTCACAACACTCTATAGTTCACAGAATGTGCATCCTGAATTTAACAGGATTAATAATATCAATCAAAACAGACAATACCGCCAATTCTATTTCCTCTTTTAATTGGTATTTTTAATCCCGTTCAGTTTTTGTTGCTGTTAACATATTCTTTGCAGACTTTTGTTTACAGTATTATAAAACGGCGTTTTTTCTTAATTACAAACGCCTATGACCATCTCTACACTCTATTGTTTATCAATGATCCCTTTTAGTTGTGAAAGTAAATAATTACGCCGTAACTTATGAAGTAACCCTAGTAGACAAGTCCAGACAAAATATTTAAAAAAGAAGATTAAACGGGGGTTTCAAAAGAGGCGCGCATGTCAAATATTTTGAATTGTCTATCGATTTTCATATAATTTACCCTATTAAAATGATTTTTAAATACAAACACCAGAAAAATGACTGATAATTGTAGAATTAACACATCTTTAACATTTGAGGTACTCCTTTATCTAAATTCCTATTATTTCGGATTATTTGCGATATGTGAAATAGGAATTAACGTTGTGAAGTACGTAAATTTTACAGATTTACACCATTTTTCCACTGATTTCGGTGTTCTCATGTCCGTTTGTGGAATAGAAATATTAAGAATAATAGTCGCCAGGAGAGGCAACTTAACTGAATCAAGTAAGGTTTTCAACAAAGGTACTGTACTATACCAGATAGGGTAATAATAATTACTTTATTTTTTTATATTTCAGAATGGTTAATAGTTGTAGCAATTTTACTAACAATTCCATCAGTGGTTGGAGTATTATATTTGATGATTTTACAAAGCGAAGTTCTTCGATTTGAGTACATTATTTGTTCAATACAATTGGGACTCTGTGTCATAGAAATTATAACTGGTATTATGTGTCTCTTCCCTTGTTGTAAAGCTCCAGAATATTATTAAGTCAAACCGTATTAAAAACACTTTGTTTCGTGTAACTTTAAATAGAGTTATAAAATAATGCCAAATTAATGTGACCAAACTGGATGGTAATGTATCATGTATTATTTTTTCTACGCCTTAATAAATTATTACAAATAGGAAAAGAAAAATATTGTATTTACAATAATGATCAGTTGTTAAACCTATAATTAACGTGATTATTTTTGCCTATTTTTTTGTTGTTCATTTGGTCAAAAAATGGATTGAATTGTTGCACTCAAGAAAAATAAATCAACTGTGCAGTAGTTCTGCATTCGATTTATCTGACTCCGACTAGTCCAGATCACTTTACTCTCTCGTGCAGACATAGAACTCTAAAAAAAATAATCGGTTAAATGCAAGTTGAACTTGCGCAATTAGTGTTCCGTACGTTGATTGCTTTTAAAATAAAAAAAATTGTTACGGTATAAAATGGTCAGTGACTTCACAAAATACACCCCAAATGAGTTTTCAACAAAGTTTGTTTCCAATCTTTACTGAAAACCGATGACCTTGAAATTTTTGGTTTTTTTATATATAGATAAATTATTAAAAATAATGCACTCGTGATAATTTTCGTTCAATCTACACCCCGCGGAGAATACTCCAGAGTTTTTTTCAAAAATTTTTTTATCGGTATTTTTCGATATAAGGGGGACAGCGATTTTTTTAAAAATAGTACAAAAAGTGTGCGCAAGTATTACATTATATATATATTTTTTATTCGTGTTTTCACAAGCTTTCATTTGACACCACGTTCGATGACCTAGTATTAATTTTTTTTTACTCCCGATTTCACCCCCCAAAACTAACCCCTTAAGTCAAAATTTAATTTTCAAAACTACTGGGTCTGATGAGACCATCAATTCCTATATTAGTACCAAATTTCAACTTTCTATGTCATATAGTTTCGGAGAAAATCGGGTGTGACAGACGGACGGACTGACACCGAAGTGATCTTATAAGTGTTCCGTACGGAACACTAAAAACAAAGTAGTGCAAAAATATAAAATATTGAAACCTGATTTGGATCAATTTAATGGCGTCAGTCGAATAAGGGATGAAGTTTCTATCTCTTTCTACCTTTACGGAAAGCAATAATTACTCGCTAGTTTACTCCTTTCGATGGATAATATATAACGCAGCAAATAACAAAAAATTGTGATTCAAAGATATAAAGATTTATCTTTCTAAATCGGATTTAGTTAAACTCGTAAATTTAAATTTTTTTATAAAAAAAGACGTTTTACTTTTCAACTACGCAATTCTAGTTTAATGTTGGGAACATCGACAAATTTTTCGCGTCGAATACAATGATAATGATATTAATAATCGAGTAATCATGGTTCATATTCGACTAGTTTTTTTTTCGCTAATTCTCGGTCATAACAACGTGGAAAATGTACAGAATTTTACTACCGCTAGTAGGGAATATATATATTCGTAATAAATAATATCCATAATTCATATACTCGAATCAAAAATCGAATTACGTCGGTTATCTTAAAGATCCAGTATTCAACTCATTTTCCCAGCCCTACTGTAGCTCTGACGTAAATTCTCAGAATTTGAATTGTTGCGCAAGCGCATACAAATATACGATCATAATTTCATTTTTTCCCAACTATTATTACCTTAAACTCTGATAGACACGTGAACTATAATGGTACTTACATGAGAAGAACACGTGTTTGTCAAAATTCAGAGCAATAAGATGAAAAAAGACACGAATTGATCATAGGATGAGTCAGTCATGACAACAAGTGGTTCCAAGAACTAGCGCAGTGTACAGTGGGAAGAAAAATAAATATTTTTTTTCCGTAAATTCGGAAAATTATGTAAAAAAATTACATAATTTTTCTTAATACAAGTAAGTTTACAATTCTAGGCATTTTTTTGCCAATTTATTGCTAATTTAACGTGAAAAATCCTCAAAAACAAGATGATAATGCAGGTTATGTTTGATCATGTCCGTTTGAAATGGAAATATTTTGTTTGCGGTTTTTATGTCAGAGAACACGCATATTTTACGCATATCCCAAGAAATAATTAATCAGTCCATTTAACATTAAATTCGGCAATTAAATTTTAATATGATGGAACAAACATTTTTGTTGTGCAATAATTTCCTTAGAGCATGGCTGATTTTACCTTGAGACCAAAACGGGGATTTACGCCTAAAAAGTATTTTCTCGAATTTCCTCAGAGAGTAACTAAAGTAGTTAATTAATATATTGATTAAATTTTTGTCAAGTTGAAGATTAGAAGACGTGTAAAAAGTGGAAATTATTCACTACTTAAGGGATGGTATTTTTAAACCTTTCTTTTTGGGTTATAATAATTCATCTTCAAAATCATCAAGGGCATTTTCAGTTTATTGAGATTTTTGTGTTCTGGTTGTAAGATGCAAGGGTGTTTCTAAAGTTTTGTGCTTGATTTTATAATTTTTCTGTTCTGAAATATTAAAAAGGTAGCTCTGGATGTAAGCAATTTTTTTTATTTTAAATATTTTATTTTACTGTCATGGAAGACTAATAGCAATTGTCATTTTCCATGGTAGCCTGGTCTACTCTGGCGTTTCTTAGCACCCTCTGCATTCTGTCTTATCTATTTGCTACTGTAACCGGGGATCATCCTGCTGCCATGGTAAAACTTGTGGCATCATTTCATTATGTTTTTTAGCCCTACTCCTATCACATTGACCAGTGCGGTTTGCTAGGGGGGTAGGATGTATAGAAGATAGATACTACTTAGGGTTTGGATATTGTTTCTTCCTGGAAAGGGAGGTAGGAAGAAAGCATAGCTTACATGGGCAGGGTCGCTTCCCTGAAATAGATCTATCCTCTACCAGGATCATAAAGGAGTCTTTATCCGCTACCGGGTCCATTTTCAAGATGATATAATTAAACCTACTTATTTAAGATAGTGAGGATCATACCCTATTTGTAAATAACTTCTTACAATTAATAAAGAATATGACTGATAACTACTTTTGTTTTATTCGATGAATCAACATCGAGATGACATATCTGAAATTAAAGAAAAAGTAATTAAGGAACAAAAATATGATCTGAAGAATTTTAAGGCTAATCTTAAAAATATACCTTTTAATCTTTAGAAATAACTACAGAAATGTCATAGGTTTTGCATTATTTATTGAATATGAATAGAAAAAGAATAATATTGGATTATATTAAGGTATTATACTTATCTGATAGTGGTCTTCAGAATCTTTCTTTTTATCTTTAACCTTCCCGCCTAAATAGGAATTATTTACAATTTTTCCATTTCATACAGACATCGACGAGGATGCCGTAATATACATCAAAGTTCTCCAAGAGCCTAAATATATGTGGTAGTGTTGCCACAGAGTTATTAAATTTATCCAACTACTACATATAAATGTGGCCAAGCACTACTCAAATAAATTACTAAATAAGTACACTGACCTACTGGGATTTGACTCACTACATTTTATATGTAATGCTATTACGTACAGATATAAAGTTGCATTTGATCTAGGATTGCAATCAGACACTAAAATTAATAACATCGTAAATCTATTAATATTTTTGGTTTTAGGCTAACCTCACTCTCCTTCAACCATGTCGATGTCATCTTCCTTTCCTATGTCAGACATTCTCACTGCTGATGAAGAACAAGAGTTATATCAACATGTGTAAGTTTTGTATAATTACTAATTATATAATATATAATATATAAATTATCAAATTGAAACACATAAAAATATAAAATTTAGGTTTCAAAATATTTTATATTTAATTTAAATTTCAAATCCATATTGGTGGGAAACATTTGTGCTAACAGACCGCATGGGGTGAAAAGTCGCGAGACTCCTAGAAATATCAGCACAAACAAAAAACTATATGATTTTCAGTTAGTGTCAACTCTCAGGAGATTCATGTAAAATTTTCATGGCATTTTGTCTATTAATTTGAGAGTTACAGCTGTTTGAGTGACGCTAGTTTTAATTTTTGCAAATCGATGAAAGACAAAGAATTGTATGTGTTGATTAAACATTGTTTTTTTCGTGGGAAAAAAATGCACCCAGAATCTAAGAATGGCTTGAGAATTCTTATGGCATGTGTGCTCTGTCGAAAGGAACTACCACGTGTACAAGTATGCTATTTATCACAGGTAAAAGTTCAGAAAACCACTCATATGGAACAGTGATACTATTTGCTATGTCCTAAACACTATTAACCAAAAATTCATTAAATATACAACAGCCTGACTCTCATTTCATACAGTTATCTTTGTCTCCCTTGTATCAAAATTAATATTAGTAAAATGTTTATCCTCACACACACTTTTTCCTATAAGCTTTTTTAAACACACCCACATTTTTCTACAATTCTTTTTATTTCTAACGACATTACTTTAAAAATATTTACTCATGGTTTTTTAATATATTAACAACCATATTTCTTTTCACTTTATAATCATTCCATAGTGATTCTTTGTTTTTAGCATTAGAATAATTTGATATAATTTGTATGCCCCATCTCTTTCATTTGGCTTCTTTTTCAAGGAGACAGCACTCAAAAAACACCAAAAGATACATAATATTTTTCTGAGTGACCACAAGGTGAAAGTGGGAGAGATAGCTAACATTGTAAGCATTAGTCATGAGTTTTTGCATCGATTCGTAACAATGGATGGAACGGATCTACCACTACACGCCCGAGTTTAGTGGTTCAAATGAAGAATTCGAGCGGGAAACTTAAGCTTATTTAGAGAGCTTAACATATCATATATGAAAGGTATCCAAATGTTAGAAGATCACTGGAATAAGGGTATTACTATTGGAACTATGTTGAAGAATAAAACCGATTTTTGGCAAAAACATTGTTTTTTCTTCAAAAGTCTCAGAACTTTTCACCTCATGTAGTAACATGTAGGCACGCCCTTTTCAAGACATTCATGTGATTTTTAGGAAGTACCAACCTTCAAACAATACATGTCAAAATTTCATGATATTTCAACAATTAGTTTACAAGTTACAGTGGTTTTAGTGATGTTACTTTTGATATTTTCAAAACAATGGGAAAAAATACTGTTCAAGCAAAGAAATGGCTTGGTAAGTGTTACGAGGACTCTGCCCCTGGAAAATCACTCATCATTTATTGGTATGCTGAATTTAAACGCGGTCGTACAGATACAACGTTCTGGACGCCCAAATGAGGTGGTTACACCGGAAAACATCAAAAAAATCCACAAAATTGTTTTGGATGACCGTAAAGTGAAATTGCGTGAGATAGTTGACAGCTTAAAGATATCAAAAGGATGTGTTGGTCATATTTTGCATGAACATTTGGGCATGGGAAAACTCTTTGAAATAGATAAAGCGTTTGCTCACAGTGGACCAAAAACGTGTTGATAATTCTGAGAGCGCTGTTTGATTCTGTTTAAGCGCAGTAAAAAGGATTTTTTCATGCGATAAGTGACAGTGGATGAAACATGGATACACCATTACACACCGGAATCAAATCGGCAGTCAGCTGAGTGGACAGCAACCAATGAAAGCCCTCCTAAGCGACCAAAGACAACAGTCGGCTGGGAAGGTTTTGGCCTCTGTAGGAATAATTTTCATCAACTATTCTGAGAAGAAAAAAACCATCAATAACGAATATTGTATAAAGTTATTGGTGCGTTTGAAGGCAGAAATCGCAAAGAAACGGCCCCAAATGAACAAGAAAATAAAATAACCGGTCAAGTGCAAGTTGAACTTGCGCAATTAGTGTTCCGTACGTTGATTGCTTTTAAAATAAAAATGTTTTTTATGAAAGTGTAAAATGATCAGTGACTTCACAAAACACACCCCAAATGAGTTTTCAACAAAGTTTGTTTCCAATCTTCACTGAAAATTGATGATCTTGAAATTTTTGTTTTTTTTTATATACCATTAAAACTATTAAAGGTAATGCACTCGTGATAATTTTCGTTCAATCTACACCCCTTGGAGAATATTCCAGAATTTTTTCAAAATTTTTTGATAAGTGCTTTTCGAGATAAGGCGGGTGGACAGCGATTTTTCGCGATTTTTTAAAAATAATACAAAGAAAGTGCGCGCAAGTATTACATTATATATACATTTTTTACTCGTGTTTTCACAAGCTTTCATTTGACACCACACTCGATTACCTAGTAAAAAAATTTTTTTTCACTTCCGATTTCACCCCCCAAAACTAAACCCTTAAGTCAAAATTTAACTTTCAAAACTACATGGCTCTGATGAGGCCATCAATTCCTATATTATTACCAAATTTCAACTTTCTAAGACAAATAGTTTCGGAGAAAATCGGGTGTGACAGACGGACAAATAGACGGACACCGAAGTGATCTTATAAGTGTTCCATACGGAACACTAAAAAGTACTCTTTCATCAAGACAATGCGCCGTGTCACAAGTCAATTGTTACGATGGCAGAATTGCATGAATTGAAGTTCAAATTGTTTTTCTCCCACTGTATTCTCCAGATTTGGCCCCCAGCGACTATTATCTATTTGCAGACCTCAAAAAAATACTCGCGGTAAAGAGATTTGGCTCCAGTGAATAAGTTATCGCCAAAACTGAGACCTATTTTGAGGGCAAAGACAAATCCTTCTACAAGGAAGGTATAGAAATGTTAAAAAAAGCGTTGAACTGATCGCTCTTGAAGGAGACTGTATTGATGAATAAACTCGAATTTAGTAAAAAAAGTGTTTTAAGTAGCTAGACCAAAACTTTTCAGCCTACATGTTATATAAAGTGGCTTGGTTCAAGTTAAATATTTGTGGCTAATGTAGGAATAAAATCCATCCATAAACATTTATCACTAACTACTGTTATAGTAAAGAATCACTGTTATTTTGCTGATATACCGATGTTGCTAAAATAATTTTAAAAAAGTATTGAAGTAGTTAATTTCTAGAACTTCGCATAGGGGTACCTTTGTACTACGTATAGGTATATATTTTTATTTAGGTTATTTGCAAGTAAATATTTTATTTTGTTTGAATCGAATTTAGGGGATCACAAGATATTGCTGGACTTTTTCCTGAGGGCCTAAATGGACCATATTCCAATGATATATACAGTCATGAGGAGAATCTTCACGTAAGTATATCTTATTTTTTTATGGGAAATTTTCGTGTTAATTTGTGGTTTGTTAAAATGTCTGTTGTAAAATGAAGTACCAAAATGATGTTTTATATTATAATGAAATTATAAATTAAGAGAATAAATTCACTATCTCTTGAAAATTTATTTATTAACCAGCACACAGTAGTCCGAAAACCCGAAAAGCTGGCCCTAATGTAAGAAACAAAACGTTCTATTTAGGAATTTTTACCTGTTTTAATACTTCTGCCAATTCGTCTACTATGATTTACGGCCACTCAAGTGCATCTTCCGCTTGTACCTGTCTCATAACTTTCGTTTTATTGCGAAGCATCGAGTGCCACGCAGCATCTCTGATGAGGCAGGTCAGACGTCAAGTTTAAACTATTATAGAAAGTGCAAAAATGAACGAATATTATGTAAAATGAATTCTGTCCCTGACGGTAAGTACGATTTATTGGATTTCTAGAATTTCATATTTATTTAATGTTAAGTGAGCAATTAAGTTTCCAAAAATCTTGAAAGAACAAGCAATAAGTTAATAACTTCATTGAAATCTAACGTGAAATAAGTTGGAGGTTGTTTATTAGACATTTTTTGCCAAAATATCGAAAAATTGAATGCTAGATGTCGCAAGTTTGGTACCTGTGTTAGTTTTTGTGTGAAGGTGTGCGTGAACACCACACAATTCGGGAAAGTGTTACAAAAGTCAACCAATTCTTTGAAAATTCAGAAAATTGTTGCAAAATGTAAAAAATAGTTAACAAATTCGTGTAAATGTTGTAGAATGGGAAAAATACTTTAAAAATTCTGTAAATTGTTGCAAAATGATAAAGTTAGTTCAGGTTCTGGAAAATGTTGGTAAAATTGAAAAATAATTGAAAATTTCAATAAAATGTTACTAAATTGGAAAAAAATTTTGTTGAAATCGAATAATACCTTCATATTTTGGCCAGCGTTTCGGGACATTTTTTTTCTGTGCAGCGCTCGGTTAAGTTATTTTCTATTTATTTCAAATGATGCGCAAGGTGAGTGTGTAGAAGAATAAATTAATTATAGCCTACAATACCTTTCATTAGGTACATCGCGGAGAATCATTAAAACAAATCCAAAAGAGCCTAAGTTTTGTGAAATTTTAAATGCGCGTTCAGCACAGAATTCTATTTAGTTTCTAGGTAATATGTTTTAGATTCTCAAAATACCACCTGAATTTAATTTTCTAAAATTACAGAAAACTTGGCTTTAATGTTACATAGTTGAAAAAGTTTGTCTTCCCTTTTTTAGTGTTCTATACAGAACACTTATAAAATCACTTTGGTATCTGTCTGTCACACTCGATTTTCCCCAAAACTATTTGACATAGAAAGTTTAAATTAGGGACTAATATTGGACTAATATAGGAATTGATGCCCTCATCAAAGCCGTGTAGTTTTGAAAGTTCAATTTTGACTTAAGGGGTTAGTTTTGGGGGGTGAAATCGGAAGCGAAAAATTTTTTTTTTACCAGGTCTTCGACTGGGGTGTTAAATGAAAGCTTGATAGAACACGAGTTAAATAACCGGTCAAGTGCAAGTTGAACTTGCGCAATTAGTGTTCCGTACGTTGATTGCTTTTAAAATAAAAAATGTTGTAACGGAAGTATAACATGATCAGTGACTTCACAAAACACACCCCAAATGAGTTTTCAACAAAGTTTGTTTCCAATCTTCACTGAAAATTGATGACCTTGAAATTTTTGTTTTTTTATATACCATTAAAACTATTAAAGGTAATGCACTCGTGATAATTTTCGTTCATTCTACACCCCGTGGAGAATATTCCAGAATTTTTTCAAAATTTTTTGATAAGTACTTTTTGAGATAAGGCGGGTGGACAGCGATCTTTCGCGATTTTTTAAAAATAATACAAAGAAAAGTGCGCGCAAGTGTTACATTATATATATATATTTTACTCGTGTTTTCACAAGCTTTCATTTGACACCACACTCGATTACCTAGTAAAAAAAATTTTTTTTCACTTCCGATTTCATCCCCCAAAACTAACCTCTTAAGTCAAAATTTAACTTTCAAAACTACATGGCTCTGATGAGGCCATCAATTCCTATATTATTACTAAATTTCAACTATCTATGACAAATAGTTTCGGAGAAAATCGGGTGTGACAGACGGACAGACAGACACTGAAGTGATCTTATAAGTGTTTCGTACGGAACACTAAAAATATATATAATGTAATAGTTGCGCACACTTTTCTTTGTATTAGTTTAAATTGCAGAAAATCACTGTTCCCCCTTATCTTGAAAAGTACTGATTGAAAAATTTTGAAAAAGTTCTGAAATATTCTTCACAGGGGGGATTGAACAAGAATTATGACGAATACATTACCTAATTTAATTAATAATTTATCTGGTATATAAAAAAAACTAAAATTTTAATATTTTCTGTAAAGATCGGAAAAAAAACTTTGTTGAAAAAAAAACTCATTTGGGGTGTATTTTGTGAAGTCATTTTATACTTCCGTAACAAAAATTTTTATTTTAAAAGCAATCAACGTATTCAACACTAATTGCACAAGTCCGACTTGCACTTGGCCGGTTATTTTATTAATAACAAACCTCGATAAAGTTTATAATTTTCAATGTGCCACTCTGACGAACTTTAGTGTTTGCCAAGTAAATTTTTTTGTGTCAAATCATATGGCACCCAAACATCGAGCTTCTTTTGTAGCCAGCTTTCTCCAAATGGTGTAAAACCGTTTTAATGTATGTTCAGTTCCTCGGCAATGTCATGGCTACTTACATGCCTTTCTGCCATTTTCTACTTCAAAGTCTCCAGAACAAAAGCGACTGAACCATCTTTTGACTGCTGGTTTTGATAATGTATATTGACCACGTGGGCTTTAAATAAAAGTTTAATAAATAAACTCCAGGTAACCCAAAGAGCAATGGAGTGGAGAATGCTAAATATTAGACTCCAAGATCGTATTCCTAACATTGAGATACGAAGAAGATCAAAAGTGACAGATGTAATACAACGAATATGTACAGTCCCTGGCCAAATTATTAGACGCACTGCAAGATTTCATGTAAAATATTAATTACCGAGTGATATTGTACCGTTTTATTATTTTAAATTGATTTGTTTTTTATTTTTTTATATTATCCAATCAGTTACCTATTTATTTGACATAAATAAAACAGCATTAATTTAGAAAAGCATAAGTTTATTAAGTTTTAAAGAAAAGTGAAATTAATGTTAGTAAAAGTCAATATTTAGTTGAGCCACCTTTAGCCGCTATCAAAGCTTTAATTCTGCGCGGCATGCTATCAATGCAAGATTGTACTGTCTCCTGCATTTGAGGATGATGATTCCACACATGAATAATCTTTTCTAGGAGCTGGGTTTTGTTGGTAATCACATCTCTTTTCATCAGCTCCCACGGGGTTCATATCAGGGCTATTACCCGGCCAATCCAACAGAGGGATGTTTTTTTTTCTGCCAAAAAAGCTTTAACAGACCGAGCAGTGTGGCAGGGAGCTCCATCTTGCATGAAAGTGAATGGTTCCCCATTTGGAAACCATTCTCTGAGCTGCGGAATCAACCGATTTTGTAATACTTCTTTGTACTGACTGATCTTGCCTCATTATTCCTTTGACGACGTACACACGTCCAGTGCCCTTGCCGCTGATGACTGACCAAATCATCACTTTGGTGGGATGTTTAACCGTCGGGACGACACAATCAGGATGAAACTTTTCTCCATGACGACGACGCACATACTGAGCTTTATTCTGCAAAATTTCGAATGTGCTTTCGTCACTGAAGCAGACCTGTCAAAAATAGGAAAAATATATAAACTTCCATGTTTATTTGCTTTATTTAACTGAAAATGATAATAATGTATCAATTATTGATTAAATTGCTGTGTCTTACCGATCTCCAGAAGTCCACATCTTTGTCTTGCCATTGTTTGGCCCACTTCAGGCGCTTTGCTTTCATTGCAGCTGTTAACTGGGGCTTCCTGGCGGGGCGACAGGCCTTAAAATCTAATTCTTTCAATTTTCTTCGAACAGTGCGCTCAGAAGCATTTACGCTAGCATCCTGGAGTTGTGATTTTATTACCTTTGTGGTAGCAAATCTGTTTTCTACACAAATTTTCTTCAAACATCTCTCTGACCGTGGAGTGAAAATTGGTTTTCTACCGCATCTTTTCTTTCTTTTCGGGCTTAATTCCTTCCCTGACTCAATTTTCTTTTTTATGCGTCGTACACTAGCTTCAGAAACCTCCAATCTTCGTGATATTTCTCGGTTTGTAAATGTTTTCGCAATCACAAGGGCCTTCACTTCAGCTTTTTTACGTGGTGAAAGATCGCCTTTTCTACCCATAATGAAAATAGTCCAATTACTTTTTTAAAACACTGCATACAAAATAAACTAATAACTGAGTAGTATAAAACTGTTAAACAAACAATCACAATCCATAAAGCCACAGAAACACGTCCGTACCTGACTCGATTCCGATCGCGACTGATACAGGTTTGTACTTATTTACGTTCATGTATCACTTTGTCAACACAGTGTTACCATATGTTAAAAATAAATACAAATATGTAGTCTGCAACAATTCTTTTAAATAAAAATCAATAATATTGTAGTTTAAATATACCATTATTGCATAAAAACTCTTAAGAAACATAAAATTACTAAAAAAAAATACAGTGCGTCTAATAATTTGGCCAGGGACTGTATATTAAGGTGGAATTGGGCGGAGCATCTAGGAAGGCCGAATGATAACAGATGAACATGCCATATAGTTGAATGGAGGCCTAGAGAACATAAAAGATGTAGAGATAGACCATAGACAAGATGGACGGACGACATAAAAAGATTAGCAGGATACGATTGGATGCAAAAAGCAAACAACAAAGCTCATTGGAGACAACTTGGGGAGGCTTATTCCATCCATAGTCGGATGTAAGCCTCCATCCGACTATGGATGGAATAAGCTAATGATGGTGATTAATCTATACTAAAATATTTATTGGTAAAAAAACCAGTAAATTTTACTTATTATTACCATTAAAACAGGGGGAATCCATATTTAGTAATTGCTTCAGAAACCAAAACTAAAAGTGTCATTTTTAAACGGCTTTTTTCTTTATTTCGTATTATTTCATTATGAAAAATAAAAAAATTATGGAACTTACAAAGGGGTCGATCGTCACTGCTAGAGGAAACGATGTGTAAAAACAGAATTTTTAAAAAGTCAGCCACCTCTCCTTGCACGTTTGCACCAAAGTTGTCATTGAACTTGTCCCTTACGGACTTGGCCCAGTTAAATCAGCGCCTTTGGTTGAAACACGCACGATAATTCACTTTCACAATATTGCGCTAAAACAGAACTTATTTTATAACATGACCCAATGGCGATGAATCCCATTTGATTTCATCCGGTAGGCATAAAACACAAATGTCCACTTTCTGACTAATTTTTTTTTTCAAACATAAAGTATTTATTTGTCAATAATTCATAATGATTAATTTCAGATAACATAAAAGTTTGCATACGTAATACAATGGAATCATTATTCTCGTTTTTGTTGACAAAAGCATTTGAAAATGAGTTGCAACTTGTTTGTTATTAGAGAGGTTTTGCAACGCTTATTTTTCACATCCCTTTGTCTTTATCGTTATCTCAAGCATGCGCAGTATTAACCCGAAGGAATTGCAATGTTCGATTTTCTTTTCATTTTCTTCTTTTTTTTTCATCTTCTATAAATTAAGAGGATTATTTTTACATTCATTTCATAGTTAAGCGCACCCGTTATTAGTATTTCTAAATTAAAGTTGTGTCTGGGAGGTTTCTATCACTTCCTTCAATATTTCCAAGGTAATACGAACGTGCGATTAAATGAAATTTCATTTGAAATTAGCACTACACACACTGTAATGCCATTCTGCCAAAGACTGCAAAATCCCAACATAATCTGAACACTAACTGTTATCAGTGTTATTTGCAATAAAAGATTACACAGCCCCACAAAAAAAAAGTTCATTACCACGAACCAAAATACATGAATCTAGTGTATTCTTCGACGCTGAATTCGAATCCGCAGTTAAAAAAAAAGGTTTATCGTATCATTTTTTCTCCAAAAACATCCCTTGAAATGGGGTAAAAACTGTAATATTAATGTAATGACTCTTAATGAAGTGTGAAAAATGGTAGATACCTTATAGTCTAGACAAGAGAATATGCATTCAATTCATTAATTAAACCAAAATCCACCATTGTAGGGGGTGAAAAGTACCGCTAAAACTCAAATAACGCACGTGAGTTTAAATAACATGTACAAAGGACAAATTTTTGTAGCTCTTAGGACAAAATATCTGAATGTGGTGTGACAACCAAACATTACTCTTAGAGGGTTGAGACTCACCCATATAGGTTGTAAAAACGACCGCCACCTACGGAGGTACCTCGTAAGTTTCAGTAACGACGAAAAAAGTTCAGTCTTTTGTAGTTTTAGGCAGGGTGAACAAATATGGAGTAAATTTGCTTGAACCACCCATACACGCCTATAAACTGTCCTTAGTACTACTAGACAGGCGATTTCGTATTTATTATGTTATGTGAGTCAAGGAGTCGAAAAATTACATTATTTTTTCGTTATTTTTCATGTGAACAAAGAAAGAGGATGAATGGGATGCGGATCATTAAATATTGTGTAACACGTACGCTGAAAAGTTTTTGATCTGACACATAGATGTCGTCTTTTTCAAAAAATCAATATGATATTTAGGAAGTACCAACTTTCAAACGATACGTGTCAAAATTTCATGACATTTCGACGATTAATTTACAAGTTACAGTGGTTTTAGGGACGCTAATTTTAATATTTTCAAAACAATCGAAAAAATTGAAAGTGTTAATTAAACACTGTTTTTTGATGGAAAAAATACCGTTCAAGCAAAGCAATGTCTTGATAAGCGTTACGAGGATCCTGCTTCTGGAAAATCACTCATCATTTACTGGTATGCTGAATTTAAACGCGATCGTACAGATACAAGTGATGCTGAATGCTCTAGACGCCCAAATGAGGTGGTTACACAGAAAAACATAAAAAAAAATCCACAAAATTATTTTGGATGACCGTAAAGTGAAATTGCGTAAGATAGCTTACACCCTAAAGATATCAAAAGAACTTGTTGGTCATATTTTGCATGAACATTTGGGCATGAGAAAGCTCCGTTCAAAATGAGTACCGCGTTTGCTCAGAGTGGACCAAAAACAACAACGTGGTAATGATTCTGGGCGTTGTTTGGACCTGTTTAAACGCAATAAAAATGATTTTTCATGCGATATGTGACAATGGATGAACCATGGATCCACCACTATACACTGGAATCAAATCAGCAGTCAGCTGAGTGAACAGCAGCCGGTGAAAGCCGCCCGACGGGACCAAAGGCACAACAGTGGGCTGGGAATCTTTTGGGCTCTGTATTTTGGGAAGCGCATGGGATAATTTTCATCGACTATGCTGAGAAGGGAAAAACCATCAGTAGCGAATATTATATAAAGTTATTGCTCCAAATGAACAAGAAAAAAGTGCTCTTTTATCAAGACAATGCACCGTGTCACAAGTCAATGATTACGATAGCAAAATTGCATCAAAAAATGCCAGTGAAGAAGTTATCGTCGAAACAGACCTATTTTAAAGGCAAAGACAAATCCTTCTACAAGAAAGGTATAGAAATGTTAGAAAAGCGTTGGACTGATTGTATCACTCTTGAAGGAGACTTTGTTGATGAATAAAGTCCAATTTTGCAACAAAAATGTGTTTTAAATAGCTAGATCAAAAACTTTTCAGCCTACGTGTTAGTTTCAATATTATTGTTGGAATTTTTCTAATTTTTGATCGCAGTATTTTTTAAAATGTTAGCTAATTATTTCTAGTGAAAGAAATGGGGTAGCGGTTAGAAGGGTGGTTGCGTGGTTGGTGATTGCAAGTTAATATTCAAAATGGAGAATGAAAAGTTATATTTTCGTCATGTTATGTTATATGAGTTTAAAAAGGGAGTGAATATTGGAACTGCAACAAAAAATATTCAAAACGTTTATTTGGATCGTGCTCCTGCTCTTAGGACAGTTAAAAAGTGGCTTGATCGATTTCAAAATGGTGACGTCAATCTAAACGGTAAACTTCGCTCTGGGCGATCTCCTGGCATTGATAATGAGCGATGACTTAGTGAATAATAATTCACGGATTACCACTGAAGAGATTACTGAGAGACTAAATGTTGACAGTTCGACTGCATTTCATCATTTAAAGCAACTTGGATACATTTCGAAACCCGAACGAACAAACTGAACTGTGTTTCCATTTCTCTCCTCGCCCGTCAACAAAACGTATCTTTCTTGGATCATAACTGAAGATGAAAATGGGTTGGGTATAACAACATAATAAGAAAAAAAAGCTGAAAGCATGGAAGTGAAAGAGCAGAATCTATAGTAAGGGCCGAATTGCATTCAATGAAACTGTTGTTATGTGTCTGGTGCGATTGCAGAGGAATAATTTTTTACGAGCTTCTTCTATGTGCGCAAACAATAACTGAGGAGAAGTACTGTGAGCAACTCACCTAACTCAATGTTTAAATCCAAGCAAACGTCCAAATTTGGTCAATCGAAAAGGCATCATCTTTCACCATGACAACGCTAGACCACATGTCGCTCAACACACTGAAAAACTTAGGGAGCTAAAATGGGAAATCCTCCAGCACCCGCCGTATTCCCCTTGACGTTGCCCCTTCAGATTTTCATCTGTTTCATTCCCTGCAAAATAATTTGAATGGTAAAAAATTTGATTTTATGGAAGAAGTCAAAAATGACCTTACGACTGTCTTTGAAGAGAACCCAAGCAGTTTCCCCAAGGAAGGAATTCAAACACTTGTAAAACGATGGGCGACAGTTATAGAAAATGATCGAGAGTACCTTATTGGTTAATAAATACTACTACGTGTTGTATTTAATTTTGTTTCTAATCAGGTACGAACCTTTGCAATCACACAATATCATAATATACATCTAATTCAGTGTGTTTTTTCATTATTTTTAATGTTAACAGAAATAGTATCTAGAAGGGATCGAGATCTGGTTACAGAGTGACCTAAAAGATGTTCCTATATTTTTTTAGCGATATCGTTTTAAGGAAACGGGTGGAAAGGGGTGGGTGTCGATATGTTGTATGATTTTAACTGTATCATGGAAATTTACTTTCCCTTCACTTGAGAAAGTCAAATTCGCTACTTATTTTAGAATCGCATGTTTGCAAGAAAAGTACTGATAAATCACTTTTATCGATTTTTTATTGTTCGTAGTCGTGAAACTAATTTGTAAATTTCTAATTCCTGATCCTTACCGTAAATATAAATTGTAGAAACATAATGTTTATAAAGGATGGCGTCATACTAATGTAGTTCCTGAAATTAAACAAAACACTTTTTGGAAGGCATACCAAGAAATATCTAATCGATAAGATAGAAACGTTTTAGTTTTACGTTATCAATATAAAAAAAGAAAACAACCAAAGTAGGGTAATAAAAACGAGTTGACAAGTGAAATAGTTGTTATTTTCGTCCAGCAATTCTCGTGAAGCCTTTCCTAACATTTGTAAGTGTTGTAGACTAATGGTTGTAGATTTAGTACTATTTTAAACTATTTTACCGTTTTATCAACCTTCAACCCTCTTCCCCATTGAAAATGGTTATAATTGAAGTTAGTATTTTGAGATTTTAATAGAGCCATACTTACAAATAACAAACGTGTTGTAGATTGAAGGGTTTATCCAGAATTTACTTTGGGGGGAAAACTTTAGCCGTTCATTTACAATGGTAAAATGGTACCGCAAATCTGACCGGAGGAACGAGTCCTAGAAAAAAAGAATCCCCTGTTACGTAAAAGAGACTGTTGACGAGGGGAGATAACCTCGTCGCCCCCTTTCTAAATCCGCCCTTGTGTAGATATCTCTATAACCCTTCTTCAGCTGTTTCTCTTTTGTGATTAATATCTTACCATAAAATACCAATTATTTAAAATATCAACCTGGTAGCACTTGGATTAAGTTAGCCTTTATTGCGGGAAAGGCAAATTCAGTGTTTTCAACGGAAATACTCGGTAAATCGCTTTATCGATTTTTGTCAATATGTTGCTCGGCCGTAGCTTTTAGTGTCAGTTTTCAATTATCATAAGACGCTAATGTAAATTAAAGTGGTAGCTGAGAAATGTACGTTTTTCTCCAAATCTCCTTCGCTCGTTTCAACAATCAACAAAATAACTACTTAGAAAACAGTTTAAATGTATATAGACGAGTTTAGATAGTAATTTTTCAGATCTTCTAATAAATCTTGTTTGTAGTGTTCCGTACGGAACACTTATAAGATCACTTCGGTGTCTGTCTGTCTGTCACACCCGATTTTCTCCGAAACTATTTGACATAGAAAGGTGAAATTTGGTAATAATATAGGAATTGATGGCCTCATCAGAGCCACGTAGTTTTGAGAATTAAATTTTGACTTAAGGGGTTAGTTTTGGGGGGTGAAGTCGGAAGTGAAAAAAAAAATTTTTTTACTAGGTCATCGAGTGTGGTGTCAAATGAAAGCTTGTGAAAACACGAGTAAAATATATATATATATATATATATATATATATATATATATATATATATATATATAATATTATACTTGCGCGCACTTTTCTTTGTATTATTTTTAAAAATTCGCGAAAAATCGCTGTCCCGGGCCTTATCTCGAAAAGTACTTATCAAAAAATTCTGGAATATTCTCCACGGGGTGTAGATTGAACGAAAATTATCACGAGTGCATTACCTTTAATAATTTATATGGTATATAAAAAAAAAATTCAAGGTCATCATATTTCAGTAAAGATTGGAAACAAACTTTGTTGAAAACTCATTTGGGGTGTATTTTGTGAAGTCGCTGATCATTTTATACCTCTGTAACAAAATTTTTTTAATTTAAAAGCAATCAACGTACGGAACACTAATTGGGCAAGTTTAACTTGTACTTGACCAGTTTTTTTTTTGTTAGTTATTAAAGCTTGTATAATTTTTAATTAAAACAAGATCTTGTTTTTAAACTACGAATCAGTATTAACGGGAAAGCGAAAAAATTGGTAAAATAATTTACCCGGTACTTTTCTTGCAAACACAGTTCTAAAATAAACACTAACTTTGATTATCTCACACAAAAGAATAACTTAATACAATCCACTTTATGGTGAAATATTAATAAAAAATAACCGGTCAAGTGCAAGTTGAACTTGCACAATTAGTGTTCCGTACGTTGATTGCTTTTAAAATAAAAATTTTTGTTATGGTGGTATAAAATGATCAGTGACTTCACAAAACACACCCCAAATGAGGTTTCAACAAAGTTTGTTTCCAATCTTTACTGAAAATTGATGACCTTGAAATTTTTGTTTTTTTATTTACCAGATAAATTATTAAAGGTAATGCAGTCGTGATAATTTTCGTTCAATCTACACCCCGTGGAGAATATTCCAGAGTTTTTTCAAAATTTTTTGATAAGTACTTTTCGAGATAAGGCGGGTGGACACCGATTTTTCGCAATTTTTTAAAAATAATACAAAGAAAAGTGCGCGCAAGTATTACATTATATATATATATATATATATATATATATATATATATATATATATATATATATATATATATATATATATATATATATATATATATATAGCTTTCATTTGACACCACACTCGATTACCTAGTACAAATTTTTTTTTTCACTTCCGATTTCACGCTCCAAAACTAACCCCTTAAGTCAAAATTTAACTTTCAAAACCACATGGCTCTGATGAGGCCATCAATTCCTATATTACCAAATTTCAACTTTCTACGACTAATAGTTTCGGAGAAAATCGGGTGTGACAGACAGACGGACAGACAGACACCGAAGTAATCTTATAAGTGTTCCGTACGGAACACTAGAAATGAGAAATTTACTTTGTTTAAATAATTTTAAAAAGTATTTAATAATTAAAAAACTACAATCCTCTCTTTGTCAAAGAAATATCGGCGTATGTTAAAGAATAAATACAGATTTTGATTCTAGATAAAAAATAACCGGTCAAGTGCAAGTGGGACTTGCGAAATTAGTGTTCCATATGTTGATTGCTTTTCAAATAAAAATTTTTGTTACCGGAGTGTAAAATGATCAGTGATTTCACAAAACACATCCCAAGTTAGTTTTCAACAAAGTTTTTTTTTTTTTTTTTTCCGACCTTTACTGAAAACTCATGACCTTGATTTTTTTTTATATATATCAGATAAATTATTAAAGGTAATGCACTCATGATAATTTTCGTTTAATCTACACCCTGTGGAGAATATTCCAGAATTTTTTCAAAATTTTTTGATTAGTACTTTTCGAGATAAGGGGGGGATAGCGATTTTTCGCGATTTTTTAAAAATAATACAAAGAAAAGTGTGCGCAAGTATTACATTAAATATATTTTTGAACTCGTTTTTTTTACAAGCTCTCGATGACGTGGTAAAATAATTTTTGTTTCGTTTCCGAATTCACCCCCAAACCCTAATCCATTAAGTCAAAATTTAACTTCCAAAACTACACGGCTCTGATGAGGCCACCAATTTCTATATTACTGCCAAATTTCAACTTTCTATGTCAAATAGTTTCGGAGAAAGTCGGGTGTGACGGACGGACGGACGAACACCAAAGTGTTCTTATAAGGGTTCCGTACGGAACACTAAAAAGTCAGGTATGCTCATGATGTGTAAATAAAATTAAGCTTTTTTTTGTAATGTATGGGTAGATTAATATTTTTGCGACTTTTAATACTATTTACTATGAAATTGGAATTTAAAATAAGTAAATAACTGGTCAAGAGCAAATTGAACTTGCGCAATTAGTTTACCGTGCGTTGATTGCTTTTAAAATAAAAATTTTTGTTACGGAAAAATTCTCTAAAGAAATGGAACATGACTTGTATGGTATGCAAAAGGAGATTTGGAGAATGATACGTGTACAGCGAAAGGAAATAAAAGAATTAATAGATGTAAGATACATCGAAAAAGATACATGGATAAATTATATAAAGAAATTGTATAATACAACAGAAAATTTGGCACCCGAAACACCAGAAATAGTAATCAACGAAATATCAGAAATCGATGATAAACAGGTGGAAGAAACTCTCAAAAAAAAAACGAAAATCAGCTGGTAATAACGAAATACAAAATGGACTATTAAAGTACGGAGGAGTGCTACTGACTAAAGAATTGGCAAAGCTCATAAACAAAATAATACAGGGATTGCGAATACTAGAAGAATGGAGAACACTTTTAAAAAAAGGAGAAAAACCGATCCGAATAATTATCGAGGAATTAACCTCTTGTGTACAACTTTAAAACCGACGATAAAAATTGTTACCAATAAAATAACTCTACTTATATAGCTTTCCAAAGAACAACAAGGATTCAGGAGCGGAAGATCCTGTAACGACGCAGTATTTGGAATCAGACAAATTACTGAAAAATCAATTGAGTATAACAGGCCAGCGTCCTTATGCTTTATAGATTTTGTAAAAGCATTTGATAGAGTACAGCTGCAATACATAGTGTACACACTTTATGACAAGAATATTTCATTGAATATAATAAAACTAATTGAGAACATTTACAAAAGAAATAAAATAGAAGCGAGAGTAAATTCGGAGTTAACTGAACCCATAGAGGTAACAACTGGTATTAGACACGGAGACTCACCGTTTAACATTATATTAGATGCAATAATTAAACAGGTAAAAACAAAAACAGGCTATAAAATCGGCAATAACAGAGATACAAATATTGTGTTACGCCGACGATACTGACCTGGTCGCCGAGAATGAAGATTACTTGCGGAGATTATTACATCAGTTTAATACAGCAGCAAAGAAATTTAATATGAAAATATTGGCTGAAAAAAAAACAAATCAGTAGTTATCTCCAAAGAACCAGCAGGTAATGACAATTACATATTTAGGAACTAAATTATCATATAACAACAGCATAGAAGGAGAAATAAAAGAACAAATAAAAGCCAATAGAATACCAGGATACTTGAATGACACTATTGGAAAAATAAATATTTGAGAACAGAAGTAAAATCTCGTATATATAAATCTGATCTACACAGCAGAGACAAGACCAGAAACACGCAAAACTCAGAGATATTTACAAACAAGGAAAATGAAAACATTAAGAAGAATTGCAGGAATAACACTTTAGGATAGAGAAACAAATGACAACATAAGGCACATATCTGACGTAGAGGGTATTAACACTTGGATAAGAAACAGAAAACAAGAATGGAACCAACACATAAATAGAATGTCCGAACGACGATTAGTGCTCGATATAAATCACCGGTGGGCCGAAGGAGTATAGGACACTCGCGAAAAAAAGATGGAATGACAACCTATACTGAGGATACATTAAAGAAAAACAGGCAGAAATGCCTAATATAAAGAAGAAGAATTGAAAGAACCTCGAAAAACAAGACACATACGAAAACGCTCTTCTACCTCCCTTTCCCATCCCTTTGCCACCTTATATTTTTTTATTGTAAATGATTATGCTTAAAATTTGCCCATTTTCTTAACCGAAAACCCTGCACAAATTTTCATAATAATATTGAAACAACAACAAAACAACAAAATTATTTCATCATCTCTACAATATTTAACGACTCCCCTTTCATTCACCCCCCCCCCCCTCCAGAGTTTAAAGTACACGTGCCTCAGGAAAATCCCTAAAGCTCTACAGGAGCGACACATATGCGGAAAAAGCGATTCACATTGGTTTTGAATCACTATATATACGAAATAACTCCTAATATCCTCCCCAAGCCCTTTATGTTTTACTAGAAATATTTATTTGTCTCAACAAAAAAATAGGAAAAATGATCGTATTACTATGGAAGCCATACAAAATTTAACAATCCCTACCCCTTTGACCCCCTTTGCCGATCGCGCGATATCGCTCAAAAACTATGTACCGGGTTTGAAGTTGATATATTATTTCGTTCGAAAGTTATCATGCCAACAGACCGACATACAGACGGACAGACCTACGGAGATGAGTGATCCGGGAACCCGAAAACGTGAAAAAAACATCTTGGAATGTGATTTTTTCACTTTCCTTCAGCGAGGAAAGTAAAGTCACTAATATTTGTTCCCATATAATAAATATCGATTAAATTAAGTGTTCAGTTTAGTTTTGTGCGGTGACATAAGACCGGCGCCAAAAATACGGACCTTAACCCGCATTATTTATCTATCAGTGCCTATTTATACGCCTTTTGTTATGGTACAATAACCCACAATGTTACGTCACATTCAGAAATAGTTAGCTTCCATAAGGGGGACGCAGTGTATTACGAAGAATTCACGAGGGTGACTCACCACTCTACTGAAAACAAAAATGAATCTCAAAAATATATCCGACAAGTTTAAACTTGTATTTTTAGAATAAGTGTTTTTAGTTAACGTAAATGGATGCATTCGTTTCGTATTATTCGTGATGTCACAATAACGAGAGGTGCAGTAATAGCGGGAGAGTGCTAAAAACCATTGTTTTAAACATAATTTACTTGTGTCGACTTGAAAAAATAGTTCCTACGGCTTTTTCGAGATTGTATAGTGATTTTTTTTGTGATTCTAGTTTCAGTAGTATTTAAGGCAAAAAGAATTGGTATTTTTGTCTGTTTTTTTTTTTCGGTTGAGAGTTTATTTTTACAAAGTTTTTATTTATTTATTTAATTTTTTGTTATTTTTCGTAAAAATGGTTATAATGAAAATGGTGAGTACCTAGTAGTAATTATATACCTTATAGACCAAGAGGGCGACCTGAAATTTTGACCTGTTGACCTAAACGTCTGCTTAGTTGTTCATTCTATCGGGCGAACCGAATAAAAGCCTTTAACGCTTTTCAAGCAGTCTTTTATATGGAGAACATCATCCCTTTGGAATAATTTGCCCAGGACTGTGTTTCCCACCGAGTACAATTTACAGGGAGGGATTCAAGAACAACGTGAATCGCTTTTGCGCACGCCTGCCGCTCCTGGAGCGTTTTAGGGACTTCCCTATAGCACGTGTGCTAGACCTATAAAAACAAAATAAATGACGTTGATTTTGCGGCCCCGGTGCCCAGATAAGGCCCAAAATGCTACATCCAAAGATGGACTGTCGTTTAACCACTTGAATCAAGTACCATAACATTTGTTGACACTAAAAAAATCGGGCGTCCCAAAGGGCAGACGTCGCCGAGACCAGACCCAGCTTTAGGGCACAAAAAAACATCGATCCAAAAATGGGCTGTCATTTAACCATATAAAATCAATAAATTTAGTTTGTTCTTGATGAAATTAGAGGGAACGTGCAAAAGGCAGACGCCGCCAATACCGGAGGACGAAGCTGGACCCTCTTTTTCCAACCAAAACAGTCTAAATTTATTGATTTTATTATGGTGCTGGTGTGTGGTCGATTTTTGTAAAGACTGCAAGGAGAGGCCGCTTGTATATGATTTTAGATTACTAAAAAGAAGGTCACCATGTTTCGAAATCTATATTTAAAATTACATAGGAAGTATAAAATAGAAAGAATCAGTCGTCTATTTTCATTTTTTAAAGTTAAAAATAAGCGTTTTTTAAAAAAATTCTTATCCATTTTTTTGGTAATTGAGAATGAATCAAATAACCATTAAAACATAGAGAAGCAGTAATATTCTTGCAGTAATCATTGTTATAGGTATATGCGTAAAAAATGCCAGAGGTCTTAACCGAATTACAAAAAAATTGACATGGAAACTAACAGACTGCTAATTTTTTTTTATGCCGATTCGGTTGTAATTTAGATGAAAGGCAGTGCAGATTTTTATATCTATACTTATCCAAGATACATTATGCATTATGTCACTATAGGGTTTTCAAAAACAATGACTTTTTCGTTACACACACCGGGCGCTGCAAAAAGTATGTATATTTAAAAAAAAATATTCTAAAGGTTATTAATTAATACAACAGAATGGCGATTATATTTTTTTATTATACTTTAAATTATAAGATTTTTTTTTTAAATGTGTTTTCAATATTAGCATTTTTTATCACGTTAAATGGACTACTGATGAAAACTGTAGCTTGTAAAATAATGTAGTAGATTTTTTTTTTCAAAAATAAAAAGTTTACGGTGTTTCAAACTGCAATTTTCGACCAATTAATTTATGTTTAATTAACACGTAGGCTGAAAAGTTTTTGGTCTACCTACTTAAAACACTTTTTTTTTGTAAAATTCGACTTTATTCATCAACATAGTCTCCTTAAGAAACGATACAATCAGTCCAACGCTTTTCTAACATTTCTATACCTTTCTTGTAGAAGGATTTGTCTTTGCCTTCAAAAAGGGCCTCAGTTTCAGCGATAACTTCTTCATTGGAACCAAATCTCTTTCCACCGAGCATTTTTTTGAAGTCTGCGAATAGATAAGAGTCGCTGTGGAGCCAAATCTGGAGAATACGGTGGATGAAGAAGCAATTCGAACTTCAATTCAAGCAATTTTGCCATCGCAACCATTGATTTGTGACACGGTGCATTGTCTTGTTGAAAGAGCACTTTTTTTCTTGTTCATTTGGGGCCATTTCTATGCGATTTCCGCCTTCAAAGGCACCAATAACTTTATATAATATTCGCTCTTGATGATTCTTCCCTTCTCAGGATAGTCAATGAAAATTATTCCATGCGCATCCCTAAATACAGAGGCCAAAACCTTCCCAGCCGACTGTTGTGTCTTTGTCGCTTCGGGCGGCCTTCACCGGCTGCTGTCCACTCAGCTGACTGCCGATTTGATTCCGGTTTGTAGTGATGGCTCCATGTTTCATCCATTGTTACATATCGCATGAAAAATCCTTTCTATTGCTCTTAAACAGATCCAAACAACGCTCAGAATCATCAACACGTTGTTGTTTTTGGTCCACTGTAAGCAAACACGGTACCCATTTCGAACAGAGCTTTCTCATGCCCAAATGTTCATGAAAAATATGACCCACACGTCCTTGTGATATCTTTAGGGTGTCAGCAATCTAATGCAGTTTCACTTTACGGTCATCCAACACAATTTTATGGATTTTTTTAACGTGTTCCGGTGTAACCACCTCTTTTGGGCATCCAAAGCGTTTAGCATCATTTGTGTCTGCATGACGGCGTTTAAATTCACCATACCAGTAAATGATGAGTGAATTTCCAGGGGCAGAGTCCCCGTAACAAGTAGTTGCGTTGCTTGAACGGTATTTTTTCCTATCAAAAAACAGTGTTTAATAAACACACGAAATTCAATTTTTTCCATTGTTTTGAAAATATCAAAAGTAGCGTCACAAAAACCACTGTAACTTGTAAACTAATGGTCGAAATGTTATGAAATTTTGACATGTATCGTTTGAAGGTTGGTACTTCCTAAAAATGATATGGATTTTTTTTTTGAAAAGGGCGACAGCTTGTGTTAGATCAAGAACTTTCCAGCGTACGTGTTAGATCAAGAACTTTCCAGCCTACGTGTTATTTATAAAAAATTGTCTATTAGAAAAATTTAAAAAAAAAACCTCTCGAGAGTTTGTAAAAAAAGTAATTATTAAGATTTAAAAAAAAAAATAGTTAAAACATATTAAAAATTGACTCAGTAATATTGCAAACAGTGCATTGAGACAGGTAGCGGTCTCAATGCGACGCTAGGTCATATTTAATGCTATAACTTTGTAGTGTAATGGAATTTTTGAAATGTTTTTTTGAATAATTCTTAGAAGTATAGAGAATAAAAATCCGTAAAAAAAATCAAATTTTTGAAAATTCGAGGTGTATGTACGCCCTTAAAAAATATAAAACACGCTTTTTCAGCTTTATTCTTACATTATAAATAAATGGTGTTAATATACCAGAGTTTTTCCAAAAGTTCTCAGCCTAACAAAGAAAATGTAAGAATTATGTTTAAACAAGTCTAAACACTCCTATTGATTGCTGTATCCATCGAGCGGAAAACATCGTGTAAAATGTGGTAGATAGGGCCTATCAGGATGTTTACAATGTCAGCAAATTCGCGTATCTTCAGTGGGCGATCATTTATACGCTATTAAATTTTTGTCACAATCGCAGAGGTTTTTGGGCGTCCTGAGCGTTTCTCACTTGAATAGATGTACGACCACGTTTAAATTCAGCAGCCCACTTTTTAATCGTCGAAAACGAAGGGAAAGAATCACTTAATGTGACATTTTACTCTTTTCGAATCTCCGTAGGGGCTAAACCTTCTAAAACGAAGGCAAGTGGCGTATTTAACGGAATGTGAAGTATACTATGCAATACGACTCTCCGGATTCATACCCGAGCCAGGGTGTTGCGGTGCTACGTCCTTTTAGTCCTCCTGTATGGAGCGGAGGCGTAGACCCTTACCGATGCTTCCCTGCAGACGCATTGATGCTTTTGGGATTTGGTGTTACTATCGCATGCTCAGGATCTGATGAGTTCATCGCGTGACAAATGAAACGGTATATGTAGGACAACCCTAACAACCCAAAAAAATGGAATATTTTGGGCGCGTCATGCGAAATGAAAAATACCGTCCTCCAACTGATCTTACAAGGGAAAGTAGAAGGTCGGCGACGAGTGTCATGGCAAATTTACGAATATAGACGGGAATGACATCAGCGTCAGTATTCAGATCAGTGGCGAACGAAGTAATATGGACCAGCCTGATAGCCAACATCCACTGAGGATAGACACTTAAAGAAGAAGACGCTTTTATAACAGTTCGCACTTCGGTTTTATCCATTTCTTAGAAAACGTTAAAACTTGTTTGTTTACGTCATCGCTACAAAAAGACGACTAAAAACACGTGCTTGAAACGTCATAGCACTCCATCTACTATCAAATATAATAATTTGGTCATCTGGACACCAAATCTGTGCCAGGCCGAGAACTTTCGAAACGACTCTTTTAAATGAACAAATACTAATAAAGTTGATTTTGTCAAAGAAAACACATTTTAGTAAGTCTAGAAACAAAGATATAATGAATAAATGGTGGCGCCTTTTTGGGGCCTGGTTTTCCACCGCTTATAGAAAGCCAAATTTCATACTGTTTACGATATACCAGGTGTACAAGTATGAAATGCGGTTTTTTTTTTCTAAAAAAACATGTTAAATTCGGAAGAATGATAAAAAATGCTTTATTCAAAGTATGCTCCATTGCTTGTTATACTTTTTGCCCATCTTTCGGGCAATTTGTGAATACCACGCCAGTAAAAATCTTCCCCTTTTGCTGCGAACCAATCATCGAGCCATTTTTTCACATCTTCGTACGAACCAAAGCGTTGCTCAGCAAGTGCGTAACCCATCGATGCAAACAAGTAGTAAGTCTGGTAAGCCGCATGGGGTAGAATTTCCTAGCTGAGTGCTTCCAACGTGTCGCGAACTGGTTTTGCCGTATGTGAGTGTGAGTATTGTCATTAAGAAAAATGACTTTGTGTTGCCTCTTTCGGTATTCTGGGCTTTTTTCAAGCAGCGAATGGTTCAAATCGGTCAATTGTTGTTGGTAACGTTTAGTATTAACCGTTTCCCCAGATTTTAACAGCTCATAATACACCACGCCCCTCTGGTCCCAGCAAACACAGAGCATCGTCTTTCTGCCAAAGCAATTCGGTCTTGCGGTCGATGTGGATGGTGCGTCTGGGTCTACCCATGATTTTTTGCGCTTGGGATTCTCAAAATAAATCCACTTTTCATCCCCTGTAACTATACGATGCAAAAACGACTTCCTTTTGTACCGAGCGAGCAAAATGTCACCCGTGTTTCTGCGCTTTTCCATTTGCCTGTCGTTCAACTCGTGTGGTACTCATCTACCGGTCTTCTGAATCTTTTCCATCTCTCGTAGCCGATTGGAAACAGCTTGTTGACTAACGCCCAATTGCTCGGCGAGTTGTTTTTTGTGTTTGCGAATCATCTTCGTCCAACAATGCTTGCAATTCCACATCTTCGTATTTTTTTTTGGCGGTTTTCCACGTTCCTTGTCTGCAACATCGAAGTCACCACTTTTGAAACGCCGAAACCATCGTTCACACGTATCTTGCGATGGAGCATGTTCGCCATAAGCTTCTCGAAGTAATCGGTATGATTCAACAGCAGTTTTCTTCAAACGAAAACAAAAAATTAATGCTGTCCGCGAATGCTCTTTGTTCGGTATAAATTTAGACATATTGAACACAACGACACAACACTATGCACACATTCTTCCAATTTATCACTGATGCGCGTCTCACACTTGTTGATGATACAACAAAATAGTGCAGTGTCAAATCTTTATAGCACAAACTGCATTGGTGTACCATCTGTTGTCTGAAATCCGCATTTCATACTTGTACACCTGGTAGCAGTGTCCAACACAGGAACCTTAAACCTGTCAATTTTTAAGCAACACATTTTTTATAACATTGCACCCTTCCGAGTATCCTACGCTAACAAATGACGACTCCCGAATTAAAGATCTTGAGTTTCGTCAATGGAGCATGTCTTCGTGTTATCATATCTCAAAAGTAAATTTTTTGGGCGAAATTCTACTGTGAGACGTCAATTCGGAAATATTCTCTAAATGTAAACCATCTTTAAAAACTTTATTGTGTATTTTTACTACGTGTAACTACCATAAAGCTATCATATGTTCCTTTTTCCTAATTCTTATTATATAAATTGCAAGACGATGACAGGTCTTAAATAGTAGTAAGTCACGCCACTGACCCTCGAACTACGAAGAGCATGCTTTAAAATAGACCTGACGCAAAACTAATAAATAAAATTAATTTAATAAACTCACAACTTATGACTCAGTAGGATTTACATAATTTATTTAATTGTAAGTTATAAAATTACAACCTTTTTACTTACCTTTTTTTAAAGTAAATGTTAATTATTCTTAGAGACTTGTCGAAACGCGTTCTTTTTTATCGGAAATATGCAACTACGAGTATTTAAGATTCTAAATAAAACTTTTTAAAATAAACATGTTTGAACACATGACAGTATGCATCAAATATTTCAGTAGGTCAAAATTTCCAAAAGTGTATGGACGTCTGTAATTAAAACAGACACCATTTTACAACCCTGTAAGCAGTGGCGTTCCTTTGGGCAGGGCAGATGTTTATAACCAGAGTTTGGCGGAATTAACAACATCAATGAAAACAGGCAATTAATTCAGCCAAATTCTGGTTACCATAAATATCTCCTCTGTGCTCTTTTGTTAACAGTATTGTAAAATAGTGGTTTCCTTAAATTACAAACATGAATACAATTTTTTTACTGTAAAGACTTCTTTTAGGGCTACAATATTCACTACAATAAATCACTTCGTCAAATATAGCCTATTATATAGGTTACGTTCATATCGACGTTATAAAAAAAAACTGTTGTAAATATAAAAGTTGGCATCTAGGTGCCATAATTGTAAAGAAAAAATATCACAACATACTGAAAATTTGTTGAGAGTTGAATTTCAAGTCTAAACTTAAAAATCAAGAACTTGGAAAAATTATTTACCCAATACCCAGATTTCTCGCCTCCGAGAACCATGAAAAAGACATATAACACGATATACGTGGTGCGACGCAAAAGTTTTTAGACTAATGCCATATAGCAAGAACGCGAAATAGCATCAACTCGCGCCAATAGGTGGTGATATGTACTTCCCTAACAACGCTGCGTGACAAGGTGAAAACCTTGCTATCTCGTTCAGTTTGTTCTTTGTGATTGTTCACGTAAAGGTCTAATATTGTCTCCCTGAGAGTTTTACAATTGATACAGAAAAGAAGAACGTTCGAATCTTCGACTGCAGTCACGAACAAATCGCTCGGCAAAGATGGTTTGGCATCCTATAACTTCAGGATGTTTTTCCATATCAAAATGCAGTTAGAGCAGGGGTGCTCAAACTTGAACTGCTGGCGATCTACCTCAATATTGTTAGACTACGATCGATCGACTCTGAGACGCTGCAAGTAAGTGTGATGCAGGATTGTCGTCTAGGTAGGGTGTATCGTGGCATAGATATTAGTTTTTTCCGCACAATTTGCATTTTTTTTAGTCAAGGTAAGTGTAGGTCTGCTCTAAAATGTCAATGAAAAAACTCATAATTATTCAAAATTGCGAGTTTATTGATTCTTACAAAACAAACGAGTTCTAGTGTCTAAACTTAACTAAAGAGTGACTTTGGATGTTGAAGCGTGGCACTGCATGTCCTCAGCATACTTTTCATAAGATGGTACGTAATTACCGAGTGCTAATCGCAAGCATGATGACATATGTTCGTCAGTTAGTCGATTGCGATATTTTGACTTAATTATCTTCATTTCAGAAAATGCAGACTCGCACAAGTAAGTTGACCCAAACATTGCCGTCAGTTGAAGGGCGATTTGCCTTAGATTCGGATATTTGTCTTCAGATATAAAACACCAGAATTTTGTATCAGATGCTGTGGCTTTGAGATGTATATCTGATATAATCTGCACTAACTCATTTTCAACAGAACATGAGTCCATGTTAAACTGACTTGCTATTTCAGTAGCTAATTCCTCAATGTTTTTACACGAAAAAGGATAACTCATAAGTGATGCGATATTTGCCAATTTACTGAAATCATAAAAACGTATTTCGAATTGGCCCAAAATATTTGATAATTCTGCCTCATAAATATCATAATTCAACTGAGGAATCCTTGCTTTCAAAGACGGAAAATTTTTCAGATCCTTTCTTTTCAGTTGATCTATCATAAGTTGCAATTTACTTTTGAATGCGTTTATTGCGCTAATCATCTCAATAATAGTTTTTCCTTTACCTTGAAACTCCAAATTAATGGTGTTTAAATGCATTGTGATGTCTGTCAAAAATGCCAAATCAGTCAGCCATTTTCCGTTTTTCAGCATCTGAGTGTCATCACCTCTTTCGTCCAGAAAAGCTGTTATTTCGGGCAATAATTCTTGAAACCTTTCTAGGAATTTTCCGCGATTCAACCACCTGACGTCCGTGTGAAGAACTAAATCAGTGTGTTCAGCTGACTCACTATCTTCCAACTGCAATTTAAAGAGCCGTCGTTGCAAGCTACGTGCACGGATAAAAATCACAATTATTGCAATGCCCATAATCTCCTCCATGTTTAGAACTTTTGAACACAAAACTTGTTGATGTATAATGCAATGGAAGGAGAAAAATGAAGGGAAATCATCATTAGCTGGACACACTGCCACAAAACCGTTTTCGTTTCCAGTCATTGCTGGTGCTCCATCGGTTGTAATGCACACTAGTTTATATATTGGTAGCTTGTAGTTTGTTACAAAATTGAAGAAAACGTCATATATATCTTCGCCACGGGTCTTTCCTTTCAGAGGAATCATTGTCAAAAACTCTTCCTTAGCCGACATGTCATTGAATACCATTCGAATAAAAATACACAGCTGGGCAGTGTCTGTCATATCGGTGGATTCGTCGAACTGTAAAGAAAAGTATGTACATTCCATGATATCATGTTTTAGTTTATCTGCCATGTCCTGACTCATGACTTCAACACGCCTTGTGACAGTCGGACGGGATAACTGAAGTTCTCTAATAGCAGACATAATCTCTGTTTTATTTTTAAAATCTCCAAATAAAGTCTCACCCGCTTCAATAAATGCTTCCTTCACAACCAATCCATCATCAAATGGTTTCTTGTGTTTCGCCAATATATGAGATATTTTAAATGACGCGATCGTTGCAGCTTTTGATTGTTTGGCTGGTCTTGTGAACATGGTTTGTTCTTTTTTCAAACAAGTTATCAAATCACGTACTTTTCGTTTTCTTAATTCACTCTGTGACGGAAAATCCTTTTCATAGTTTTTATGAACCGTTTTATGATTTCTAAGTTCCCACGCTTAGGTACTGCAACTGACGCACGGCAAATGAGACAAATGCACTTATCCTTTACCATACAAAAGAAAAATTCTTCCTCCCAATCGTTATTAAAATGATAAGTTTTACTTTTCTTCTCCGCACTCATTTTGGACTATTTATTAATAAACTTTGTATCGATGTATCGCCTTCAAGTTACAACTCAGACTGACTCCTATTCCTGCAGGCGCAACATTTATATCGGCGCGAACGAAGTCTCGAGTGTTCCCGTCAAACACGCCGCCCGAAGTTTCTAGAAAAATCGGTGGGAATCAAAAACGCGGCTTTTCTTTGACAAGTACCGCGCGTTCCTTTGATAAAGCCGCATTTCGCCGCTAGCAGGGGGTTATTACGATAAAAGAAAGTGATGAGGGGGTTATTCTGGCCTAATTGTGGATAGAATAAATTTTAGTAGTTTATTCATTACATTTTGTTTTAGTTACCTAAAACAAAATCTGTGAATAGTTCTATATCGGAATTTTTTTCTCGAGATCGACTCAAAAAGCACTCGCGATCGACTTGTCGATCGCGATCGACCGTTTGAGCACCCCTGAGTTAAAGGATCGCAGTTGCCAAATGATAGAGGAGATAAAACGCGACTTGCAGGCGGCGTTGTAGACAGTGACAGCATCGACCTTCCAAAAATTGTTTGACCAGACACTATTCGGCTTCACTTTAAAGGTAACTGGTGTCATGAAGCCTAAAAGAAACTATTTCACATTTTATACTGTTAGTCTGGAGACTTTTGGATCGCACTACGTACGTTATGATTTTTACATGATCACAATCTTCGCTTAGGGGAGGTAAAAATCTCAAAGGGGCTTATTTTCTTTATTATTTAACTTTTTAATACAAATTATTTGATAAAATGACTTTATTTAGCGTATTTTCTAAACTTAAAAAACACCCTGTGTGAAGTATACATATTTCTCACGATACTTTATAGTTTTTTCAGTTTACAAATAGAAAACATGAAATTGATCTTATTTTGTCATTCTAGGATGAAACCACACTCAGCATGGACGATTTCAAAAACTTTTTTCCACTGCACCAGTTAATGCCACTTTCTTCGAATGATGTGCTCTCTAACGAAGAGTACCCGGGCCCTTACGACTTTGAAGTGACAGTTTTACCAAACTACAAGTCGAAAAATCCCTGGGTGGTAAGTTAAATATAAAAAAATTAATGAATGACCTTTAAATTGGCATTAATAGGCAGTTTAGGCGGTTATAGGATTTATCACACTTATTTTTTACTCTTCCTGCTTGTTTGTAGCATGTCCTGCGTCAACACATTGTTAATTATATTCCCAGACTCAAAAAACAGTTTATATTTCAACGAGTGTAACGACAAGGTACTTAGAACTGGACGAATTTCCAACTCTGTCTTGTGGAAAAACATTACCATATCCTGCATTCGAATTGTTATTTATATTTGTTAATTATAATAGCAGGTTATATATGGTTTATATATATATATATATATATATATATATATATATATATATATATATATATATATATATATATATATATATGTATATATATATGTATATATATATGTATGTATATATATATGTATATATATGTATATATATGTATATATATATATATATATATATATATATATATATATATATATATATATATATATATATATATATATATATATATGTATATGTATATATGTATATATGTATATAATATATATATATATATATATATATATATATATATATATATATATATATATATATATAATGTATGTATGTATATAACACATGGGCTGAAAAGTCCCGGGCCTAACACATAGATGGCGCTAGTTTTATTGCAGTCACCTTTTTTTCAGTTAATACTAACCTTCAAAAGACAGCTGTTAAAATTTCATGATATTCTATTCATTAGTTTGTGAGTTATTGTGCTAAGAGTGACGCTACTTTTGTTATTTTCAAAACAATGGATCAAAAACAATTTCGTGTTTTAATTTTACACTGCTTCTTGATGGGAAAAAATACCGTTCAAGCGAAGCAATGGCTTGAAAAGTGTTATGGGGACTCCGCTCCATCAGAAACAACAATAAAACTTGGTTTGCTGACTTCAAACGGGGTCGTAGAGACACCGATGATGCAGAACGCAGTGGACGTCCAAATGAGGCGGTAACACCAGAAAACATCAAAAAAATCCATAAAATCGTTTTGAATGATCGAAAAGTGAAGTTGCGTGAGTTAGCTGACATCGTAAAGATATCAAAAGAACGTGTTGGCTTTATATTGCATGAGCATTTGACTATGAGAAAGCTCTGTTCAAAGTGGGTGCCGCGTTTGCTCACTGTTTATCAAAAACAAGAACGTGTTGATGATTCTGAGCAGTGTTTGGCCATTGTTAGAGCGGCGCTGGAATGATTGCGTTGCTCTTGATGGAGATTACGTTGATGAATAAAGCTAATTTTGAACCAAAAAAACCGTGTTTTCTTTGTTAGGCCCGGGACTTTTCAGCCCATGTGTTATATAAATAAATTAATTAATTAATTTTATTAAATCCGTTGGTCAGTATAAAATCCGTATGGATCAGGTCAGTGTACAAAGCTTTTATAATACTATAATTAAATACATGTATTTCTACCCTAATTTTAAATTAAATTATAAAAGTAAACTTAAAAAAGCAACTGTTATCATCAGCAAACATTACTACATTTTGGTTATTACAAATATCAGGTAAATCGTTTATGAATAGTAGGAATAAAAAAGGACTCAGGATGGAACCCTGGGGCATCCCACAAGAAATTGACAATTTTTCCGATCTTCCGTCGTCGATCTCTAGAGATTGACATCTATTAGCCAGGTAAGATCCTATCCATTCACCAATCTTTCCTCTTAGACCATTATTTTCCTTATTAACAACGCATGATCCACTAAATAAATGCTTTAAGTCCATGAAAATTTAGACCGTTCGTTGAGTGATTCATAAATATTGTTTAAAAATTGACTGATGGCAGAATGAGTAAATCGTCCACGACAAAAACCATGTTGGGAAGGTTTCAGAATGTCAAAACGTTGTAGGAAAGAGACAAGTTGATCGTAAATAATTCTCTCAAGTATTTTAGATACAGCAGGTAATAACGCTATAGGTCTGTAATTCTTCATAAGAAATGAATTTGTCCTCTTAAGAAGCGGAACAATGTTTGCATGTTTCAAAACATTCGGAAAGATGCCACTTTCCTGTTACTTTGGATTTTTTCAAACTTAGAAATCGTTTCCATAATTTCATATTTGCTCGTCGGTCTCAAGGTCATCGTATTTGGAAGTACAGCCTGTTTATGAACTGCGGGAGAAGTTATGCTGGCTAAAGGATTTTTCGTATTAAGATTGATAAAATATTGATTGAAACAGGTTGCAATGTAATTTTTGTTTCTTATAATTTTTCTCTCTTCATTCCTTATGGTTTAAATATTTGTTTTTAATTTTTTAGGATTCTGAATGTTATTATTCACAATTGCCCAAGCAGCTTTAGATTTATTATCCGATTCGAAATACTTGTTACTGTTATTCATTACTCTTGCTTGTCTAATCACTCTCCTATATATTTTTTGATACATTTTATAATGAATTATGAAATGTTCACTCTTAGACTCTTTTTTTTTCTGAAATAAGAGTTTTAGTGTTTTGGAGGATTTCCTGATACCCACCGTCCTCCAGGGCATCCATTTGGTTTTCCTGCAATAGTTAACTTCTCTTGAAGGGAAGGATACATTGATGTAGTGAAGTGTGTAGTTTAGAAATGAATTGAATCACTGCTCAACGTCGGGTGCCTGGAAAACATCCTGCCAGGTTTCCGCATTCAAATGAATTCTAAAAGTTTCAATATTATTTTCACTGTAATCTCTATAGAGAGTTTGTAAAGGTATTGGTTGATACGGTATTTTTAAGAGTTGAGCAGAGTGATCCAACAAACAGTTGTTCCAAACATAAGAATGCAGTTTCGAGAACTCATAACTTGTACAGATATAATAAATGAACGTTGCCGAGTTTTCATTCACGCGCGTAGGAGCTATTAACGTATTTGATAAACCGTAGCTCCGTAACAAAATCCTACAAACTCCCAGCAATAATAGAAGAATCCAGATTAAAGTCACCGCAAATCACAATATTGTCAGTTATTTTACGAATGTTATTTAAAAAAACATCAAGTTTATGGAGGAATATACTGACATCGGTATTGGGAGCTCTCTACAAATCTATCACATAGACCTTTCTGGCCTGATATTCTATGATAATTCTACATATTTTAAACACACTCTTGTTGCTGTGTGAATTATATTTTTTATTGTGTAGAATCATAACTCCACCCCCCTCGTACTTTGTCTACAATAGCAACTAACAATTTGGAAATTAGCAAATTTATATACAGTTATTTCTGTATCAGTTAACCAATGCTCTGTTACACAAGCTATATCGATGTATTTAATATTCAGAATATTCCCAATATTATTAATTTTGTTTTTGTACATTTTAATGAATAATGTGCAAGAAGTTTTTATTCTGTTTTCCCTGACCTTTCGGTAATTGCTATTGTTTAACAACATAGTTTCTTTTCAATTCAATTTTTCTTTGATATATGGAACATTTCACATCGAATTATATATATATATATATATATATATATATATATATATATATATATATATATATATATATATATATATATATATATAGCTGTTTCTCATAAATATAATGTTATTTACTTTATTTTCTATTAGCTAAAGCTATGCACGATCAGTTTACTTCATTAGAGTTTTAATAATATAGCAAAAGCCGGTGAACCATCGAATATTTTAAATTTTAGAAATCTGGCAACACTTATATTCAACCAAATCGTAACTTATCGTGTTCATTCGCCCTTCCTCGAGTCCACAGTTAATCTTAGATCGCGTTTAGATGTAAACAAGCAGAGCCTTGTTTGTAACAATGGGTCATCACAAGTCTTTTTACACACCGTTTCAATGTTATGTTATAATGCGGCGTTACTGTTACATTTGGATAAGTATAGTCTACTTTTTTTTCTAGTATTCCTCGATTTTAAATAAAGTGTACATGGATATGAATCACCACTTCCCAGTGGACTTTAAGATAAAGAACCGCCCAGATAAGCAGTTATATATAAGAACAACTCCTCAGTATTGTGCTCAGCATCACGCTCTTGAAACTGTTTCCAGATGTATTCAGCATGACTTTCAACAAGATCCAACAAATAAAGGTAGGAAATTAAGAAAAATCATCTGTCAGTGTATTTTTGTCGAGTCGAGCAACGTTCGAAAGTAATTCTGATTTTGACGTAATCTGATCTCAATAACCATGTCTTATTTGTTTCTTTTTATTCTCAGATGTCGCAGATCATGTTCGTCAGCATGTCATCCGTTGCACAAATAAGCTTTCCCAATATTTGGGAAGTAAAATTGAAACTCAAAGACTGAGTATCATTTTTCCATTTTCTATGCCCCAAGTCGGGGTCGACAGTGTTAGGGAAATGTTCTTTTTTGTATGTAAGAGTTCGTGCTCAGCGCCAGGAATGAACAGACGAGGAATAGAAGTGATTTTTACTTTGGAAGATGAGAGGTAGGTTAAAGGTTTTTTTTACCTTTCCAGTCTTTACAAAAGGCATCATTGCTGTACTAACATGTTTAAAAAAAAATAGGTACATTTACTATCTCTCTCTCTCACTCATGTGAAATATCTTCAAAATGAATTTTGAAACTGGTCGATTACATAATTCAGGTTACCTTAGGTTCATTTTGTTTTTAGCGGGAATATATTGGGCAGAAAATGTCTGAATGTAAGAATCTGCGCTTGTCCCAAGAGAGACAAAGAAAAGGACGAGAATGAACATAAGAAGGAGAAACCTAATAGTGTGCCCAGAGGCAAAAAGAGGAAGGCGGAAGTTCCACCGCCGAATCCAGGCAAAGTGTTGGCTCAACCGACTGACGAATTAAAAGAGTACATATTGCCGGTAAGTTATAAGATTACCACAATAAAAGGTATCAACAATTCAGATTTTATGTTGTATTGTTGTAGCCATTGAAAATTACTGGAAAACACAATGTGTTGAAACTCTTGACGTTCTTGGATGATTTAAATTCAGCAGAAATATTTCGTTATCAGGGTACATCTATCGAAAGGAGTTTTAGGACCCACTTAAGTGAAGTTCAGGAACTTAAAAGTGAGTATTTGAATGTGAAAAAAATACTAGTAATTAGGATACCTGGTAACTACAGGCCAAAAGTATTTGTCATCTAACAAAAACTTAAAATCTTGAGACTCTGTTGGAATACAGCAAAATGAAACATTAAATTAAACTTTTTATTTATTGTAAAAATCAGTGTTTACAATTTCGTTTGGCTTTTATTATCGCTGCAATTCTGTTCGCTAATGAAGAAATAATCTTTTTGCATTCTTCTCGAGAAATAGCATTTCACAGCAGATTTATAGTATATTTTACCGTACTATGTAGACATTTCATTATTTTTGCGATGTCTGATTTATTTTTTCAACTTTCAAAAAGGAACTCTAGTTTCATCATCATCATCATCATCATTAGCGTATTCCATCCATAGTCGGATATAAGCCTCCCCAAGTTGTCTCCAATGAGCTTTGTTGTTTGCTTTTTGTATCCAATCGTGTCCTCCTAATCTTGTCTGTAATCTACCTAGGCATCTTTTGTGTTCTCTAGATCCCCATTAAATTATACGGCGTGTCCATCTGTTATCGTTCATCCTTGCCCAATTCCACCCTAATGTACATATTCGTTGTATTACAACTGTCACTTTTGATCTTCGAATCTCGATGTTAGGAATACGATCTTGGAGTCTAATATTTAGCATTCTCCTCTCCATTGGTCTTTGAGTTACCTGGAGTTTATTTATTATACTTTTATTTAAAGCCCACGTTTCAGTGCCATATGTTAATGCCGGCAGTACATATTGATTAAATACTCTGGCTTTTATTGTATTTGGGATGTCCAACATAAATGTAGATCGTAACCTTCTGAACGCAGACTAAGCTAACGAGACTCTTCTATGCAAGTCAACTTTTAAATTATTTTTTGATATTCCGATTTTTTGTTCTAAATATATGAATATTTGTACCTTTCCTATTCTTACACCTTATATTAATAGTTCCTGATTGTTATCTTCACTTTCGTTGTGCAAATGTTTGGTTTTGGTGAAGTTTATTTTGAGACCTATTTCTCAAGACATGTTATTTAATTCCATCAGCATTTCTTGTAATTCTTTTGTGGGGCGATCAGAGTGACATCATCTGCGAACCTTAAGTGATTTAATCGTTCACTGTCCATTAGTGTTCCTTTATTTTCCCACTTAAACAATTTGAAGATCTCTGCTAAAGTCAACGTGAACACCTTTGGGTATATTGAGTTGCCTTGTCTAATTCCTCTTAATTTTGATTTTATTTGTTTTTTCTTCAAGCATTGTTTGTGATGTGGCATTTTTATATATGTATTCAAGAAGAGTTGTGTACCTTTCATCGACTCTGCTGTTACTTAAGGCGTTAAGGACTGCCCATATCTCTTCCGAATCAAATGCTTTTTCGTAGTCCACCATTGCTACCCACAAGGTGATCCTATATTCATTTGCTTTTTCCACTAGTAATCTAATTGTCTAATTGTTCCAAAGTGCTGTATCCCCGTCTTGTTCACGTGGTTGATAACTGTTTTAATTTGTTCTTTAATCTATATTCACAGTTTTGTAGCAAGTCTATATTAAAATACACCTAACCTTTAATGGAAACCACTAAAATTAGCAGATCATTAATGACTGTAACCATGGATAGGATGATTAGTGGGTGTGAGAGAGATAAACTAATTTTAAATGAAAAAAAAAAAGCTTTGCGCCAGATGCCGATGACTTTGAAGGCTAGCGCAAAGTTTCTGGCTACTTATATAAATAACAATTTGTCATGGGAAGCTAATACTGATTTTTTTTTCTTCAAAAACATAAAACACAGTAGCGACAATCCGACTCGGCACCTTTGATCTCAAGGGTTCGAGTTTGTAATGATCACTTTATCTGTCGCCATATTGCTGGTATGGTACCCGCGAGTCTTTAGTCAGTAGAATAAAAATTAATTTTGCTGATCGAAAGGAAGAAAAACGAGAAACGTTTTTTTTAGAATTTTTTTTTATCAAATTCTCATTCTCACTGTTGAATTTATATTTTTCAACTATTATAGATATTGTCCGGGGGGAGGGGGTGCTCATTTTGAGAATATACATATCCCTGCACACCTTCATATTTTAGCGAATCCCAGTAATCTGAAGAGATTGAAAGTAATTATCATTTTAAGATGAGATCGTCTTTCTTCTGAACTTAAAAATGGAGCGAACAACTTTTTCCTCCATTTTATTATCAGTTAAATCTAATATAATAATTTTCATACAACGAAAGACTTTTCGTGCCTGTATACTACTTATATCAAAAAAAATTAAATTCATACACTAACTTATTCAAACTCATTTGTGCTGGAGAATGCCCAGATTGAGTTTTGAAAGTTTGGTTAGCGAATTTTAGCTGATAATATAACTTAACTCTAGCAAACAGTTTTAATATGAAAGATAATTCTTATATGATATATTGCATAATATAAATTTAAGAATTATGAATAAATTACCTTTTAGGATCTTTGGGAAATCTAAAAAAACTAACTCCTTTGGAGATACCACGTATATTTCTACAAGCACTAACCGCACAACAAAAACTTTCTCTTGACATCGTTTTTATAATTATTTTCAACTATAACGTCATTTATTTATTGAAAAATTATTAATAATGAATTTCGGAGCACGTTATAAAAAGATTCTCCTTGAAATCCAGATGTAAACACAATGTGCGACCGCGCTGGCAGCCATGTTATTAGTATGCTAGGGGACGCATGCGTGATAAAAAACAAAACCTAAAACTTTTCTTGAGCGTCGCTACTCTGTTTTATGTTTACTGTGGTAGTGCTTACTATGTCATCCTTTACACAATATTTATTGTGCATGGTTTGGGGAAACTGTAGCTAAACATCTAGAATTTTTATGGTTCAGAAAAGAATCCTACGCCTGATTTTTAATCTGTGTGCGCATGATTCATGTAAAAGTGTTTTCGTAAATTTTCAGATTTTAACTGTGCTATCTATTTATATTTAGGGCTGTCTACTATACATTAAATCGAATATTAGCAAATATAACTTTCAAACCCGAAATGAAAAGGTTTTCATGATTCCGAGACACAGAACTCTAGTTTTAAAAACTCACTGGATAATAATATTATATGTTATAAGTTCCCGATAGACATCAAGAAGTTAAGCATGCACCAATTTAATACTAAAATAAAATACTTTTTGGTAGGAAATATAATGATTTCATGAAATAACTGAAAATATTGGCATGAATTTATCATGAATAGGTAAAAGGCAGAAATCTGAAGTAATTGTGGTTCATCCTTGATCTTAACTTTGTACTGTGCAGTTTTTAAGGATAATTTTTGGTTTATCCTTTCTGTTTATTAACAATTCTTTGTTTTTGTTTGTCCTTGCTACTGTTGTTATTTTATACTTTTTTTTAATTACAAACTTAAGTTTTAGGATAATTAATTGACAAGAGATACAAAGAACTCTCTATATAATGCGTTTTTATTTTTACTGTATTTTTTATATTCATTTATTATTTATTTTCACTTATATTTTATAGTTTTACTTTTAATATTACTTCTTATTGTTGTATTTTATTTTATCTTTTTTTAATATTACATTGGACGTGCCAATTGCATAATTTCATATTAATTGTACAGTCGGTCAAGTAGGAACGTGTCGCGAATTATTCATTAAAAAAGTATTTATTTAAAAGTTTCTTACATCATTCGACAGTAAAGGATTGCCATTGAAATGTTCATGATGCAGTAGGTCGTCCATTCCTCATCAGCCTCGCTGATCGCCTGGCATCTTCGGGACATACTTTTGACGAGATTTCCCCCCCGTATTCTTGGGGCAAAGATTTTTAAAATTGCACGAATTTGGCATGATAGCTGCTTCACTGTGTACAGCTTTTTACCACGAAGCTTCTGCTTGATGTATGACCATACGTTCTCGATTGGGTTTGCATCGGGCGCCTGGAATGGCCAATCCACTGCCTACACGTTTTACTGTCATGTTTGGGGCCGTTATCACCATTTTGCAGTCGATACTAATCCCTTCGAGTAAATCTGGAGCATTTTTTCACACTGGAAGAAGCAATATTCGAGAGGAATATCCAAGGAAGAAAAGCGATTGCAATGCTTAATAGTATACTATGGGACAAAAACATAACCATTGAAAATAAGAAGAGAATTTACAACTCAGTAGTGAAAAGTATAATAACTTACAGCTCCCAGGTGTGGCCATTGAAGGAAAGAACAGAAAAAATACTAAAAGCTACAGAAATGGATTTCTGGAGACGAGCAGCCAGAAAATCCAGAAAAGACCGCATACCAAATGACACGATAAGACGAGCTTTAGAAATAAAGCACGATATAGTGGACGAAATCAGAACCCAACAGTTGGTATGGTACGGACATGTACAGAGAATGTCACAAGACCGACTACCTAAAAAGATTTTCAATTGGAACCCTCATGGAAAAAGAAAGCGAGGAAGACCACGCCAAAGCTGGAGAGCAAGAATCAACAAGGAAGTACTAGAGAGAGATCTGGAGGAGGAAGGATGGAGAAACCGGGAGGAGTGGAAATGAGGCATCGGAAGACGGAAGACGTTATAAAACCGATTGATATATATATATATATATATATATATATATATATATATATATATATATATATATATATATATATATATTCAGAGTTCAAATTGTAGGTAAAGATGAAGAGTCTTCCAAATCCTTTTTTCTAAAAGACATCCCCAAACATGGTTCTTCACAGGGTATTTCACGATGCGCTTAACCAATCGGTTAGTGAAAACTGACCAGACTCGTAGGATGATAACGTAACTAAAATAGAGATTTATCGGACAAAATTGCTCCAGTCTCAATCTATGTTTCCTCTGCCCACGTGAGTCGTTTCTCTCTCTGTGTTTTTCGTGGTTTCTTGATTGTACTCCGCCACTTAAAATCGTTAGTCTGGAGATGAGTATGAATCGTTTCATACGATATATCTAAATCTTTCTGCTTTCATTTTTGCGCTCCTTGGCGCAAAATTAATTGAAGATTTCAGGAAAACATGTTAATAATCATTTTTTGTCCTTGTCCAACACTTTTCCTCTCGAACCACGTTCTGGTAGATCAACAACATTTTTTTAACTAGGAGTAATCTTTCACCCAGTTGCTAACGAATGCCTTCGACTTGCCCATATACTTAGCAGCCATTGTAGGCGTCATTTTCGTACCTTTTGGATGATTACATAGGAACACGGCCTCGAAGTGCGAAGCGCATGCATCACTCATGTTCGATAATGTACTATTTAACTATAAATAACGTAAGAAATGAATCTCTTTTCACAAAGCATTATTGGCAGGGGTGCCAACAATAACCTTACCGAGTACAACTTATAGACGACACGTTTTTACTTGACCAACTGTATATAACAGGTGATAAAATAAAAAGTTTGAAGTGCATTATGAAATCTCGAAGTAAGCTAAATAATTACAAGAATAAAGCAGGTCACCCATCATTTACTTACTTCCGAGAATTTTTTCTGTTGCTTTTTTAGTGTTCCGTACGGAACACTTATAAGATCACTTCGGTGTCTCTCTGTCTGTCTGTCTGTCACACCCGATTTTCTCCGAAACTATTTGACGTAGAAAGGTGAAATTTGGTAATACTATAGGAATTGATGGCCTCATCAGAGCCATGTAGTTTTGAGAATTAAATTTTGACTTAAGGGGTTAGTTTTGGGGGGTGAAGTCGGAAGTGAAAAAAAATTTTTTTTTACTAGGTCATCGAGTGTGGTGTCAAATGAAAGCTTGTGAAAACACGAGTAAAAAATATATATATATATAATATTATACTTGCGCGCACTTTTCTTTGTATTATTTTTAAAAATTCGCGAAAAATCGCTGTCCCGGGCCTTATCTCGAAAAGTACTTATCAAAAAATTTCAAAAAAATTCTGGAATATTCTCCACGGGGTGTAGATTGAACGAAAATTATCACGAGTGCATTACCTTTAATAATTTATATGGTATATAAAAAAAAACAAAAATTTCAAGGTCATCAGATTTCAGTAAAGATTGGAAACAAACTTTGTTGAAAACTCATTTGGGGTGTGTTTTGTGAAGTCACTCATCCTTTTATACACCGTAACATAAATTTTGACTTAAGGGGTTCGTTTTGAGGGGTGAAATCGGAAGTGAAAAAAAATTTTTTTTACTAGGTCATCGAGTGTGGTGTCAAATGAAAGCTTGTAAAAACACGAGTAAAAAATATATATATAATGTAATACTTGCGCACACTTTTCTTCGTATTACTTTTAAAAAATCGCTGTCCCCTACCTTATCTCGAAAAGTACCGATAAAAAAATTTTGAAAAATTCTGGAATATTCTCCACGGGGTATAGATTGAACGAAAATTATCGCATTACCTTTAATAATTTATTTGGTATATAAAAAAAAACAACAAAATTTCAAGGTCACCAGTTTTCAGTAAAGATTGGAAACAAACTTTGTCGAAAACTCATTTGGGGTGTGTTTTGTGAATTCACTGATCATTTTATACCACCCTAACAAAAATTTTTATTTTAAAAACGTACGGAACACTAATTGTACAAGTTTAACTTGCACTTGTCCGGTTTTTTTTTTTCAATGGGACTCATTATTGTGGTTGCTTTATTTGCGTCAGAGTAATAAATATAAGTGACGGTCGCAGGCGCTCACTATGTGTTCCTGCCCGGTCGCTTTTATCGTTTATACTCTATTTGTTTGAAAGTGAAATAAATCATCTAGAATTATGTAAATTAGCATTAAGCAGTAGTAAGGGCCCCAGTTTTAACTACATTTTACCTGTAATGCAGCAGTTCAACAACTTTATTGGAATACCATCTGGTATCGGTCTAATATTCGCAATCTCTTATGTTTGAATACAATAGGAAAATGACCCTTTTTTGTTTGGGGCTAATTAGACTGAAATAATTCTGGCCAGCGGTGGTGCGCCTGGGCGTATACGTATTATTTGCGAATATTATGAATGAAACAGTTTTATAATGTTTAAACATTTATTAGGAAAAAATATTTTATAATAAAATATTATTAATTAAAAAATATAAAATTGAGGAAGTCGAACAACAATGAAAAAAGCATTACTAATCTTGTATCTCCGACATACTTGAAAAACTATCATTGTCCGACTCATTTGACTTTACATGTATAATTAAAGGTTCAACAATGACATCCACTGCCATGTCCCCTGTCCACATTTTATCTTCCAAACTCAATACATTCTCGACGCATTTATGCCAATTTTTTGTGGAACTATTAGATATGGCATTCAGAAAAAGGTTTTGTATGTCTGCTAAGCTAATTGATAGGTCGTATTGTTCCTGGCGACTTCACCTTTAACCTGTGCCCGTATAAGTTTTATCGTATTGAGCTCGCAATGATATGGTGGCAGGCGATAAACGGTAATATTACGTTTTTTTTCGATGTCGAAACTTCTATTTCTGAGAACTTTAAGCTTTACAAGTTCTAATAATTCTCTCTTAACGCTAAAAATGAAATGTCATCCAAGATTGGATGTCCTTTTTTAGGCAACCCAAGGTTGGAGCTCGTTCTAATATTTTAGAATCATAGCTTGCGTTATTTATTACAATAACAGAACCGTCTGGTACTAAGTCTATCATCTGCGAAAACCAATCTTCAAATACATCGGAGTTTATATTTTCGTGATAATCTTCTGTTTTCTTGAACATAAATGTTAAAGCGCTTCCGTCTACAAGACTACTTTCGCTTCCATTATGCGTAATAATTAACCTACGTCCCTAACCTTCATTGAATGCTTGGCGAGCATTTTTGATATTCCCATTTTACCAAAATTTATCCACGTCTCATTTAAATAATATATCCTTTTTCCTTCAGAGCAAGCTTTTCTAACTTTTCTTAAATAGTCTCTTCTGCAGCATACAATTTCTCCACTTTCTATCAATAAAGATTTTCTTTCACACTTCTCCCATAAAAAATTTATACCTTTTAAAATACTCTATAGTTTTAGTCTACTCATTTTCGGTATTTCTGGGTGGCGTGTCGCATCCAAAGTACTTACTACTACGCCTTACTGCTTGTTTTGTGTTGTGTTAGCTGAAGTTCTTTTCCGCCTGGTCTCTTTTTTGGAGAGTCTATAACCCCTCCTCTTCTTTTCTTAAAATTCTGTAAACTGTGGCTTCCGGCTCCGGCCATTAAGGAACATTTCGTCGCATAATCGTCCACACTTAAATCACAATTTTGATCGTTTTTAACGTAGTCAAATGCTTTTCATTTTGGGTTAGCTGGAGAAGATATTTTGTTAACACACTAACTGACTTGTCACTAACTAAAAGCATTGCTAGCTGAAAAATACCTGGAAATAGATAGCACGCCTTTGTTATAGGACCGCCGGTCAGTCCACTAGTATTTTTATTACTATCAGAGGTTCAAATAAATAGAATATAATATTTAATTTTGAAATTTTAATAGAATATTCTGCACAATTTGGGTGTACAATAATTTTCGAACATGATTAGTCGGTTTTTAACAAATTTGCTTTAAAAACTTTCACGGTGAACCTGACAACTTTAATTTTTTTTTCCAGATAGCCTACTTCAACAGTAAGCAACAATAAGAACACTTTGACACCTATATTTTTACATTTACGTTCATATTTTATCCCAGCATATAGTTTTTATTTTTATATACTATTTGTATTTCCACGTTTACTTACTTATTTACTCATATGCTATGTTATAATAGTTTGATGTATTCTTTACATCACATTTATTCTTTAGATATATTAAGCAATGCTATCTACATTATATTTTTTTCCTTTACATGCCAGTAAGAATATTTGATTGCGCAGTGGAATTTAACAGCAAAAAAAACGTATTCGTGCCATTGAATTTGTTAATTCCAAGCCATTGTTTTTATTTGAAATAGGGTGTAGAGTAAAAAACCAGCGAGTTAAAAGATTATTTTCTCTATCAAGAAATTAAATCAGTTGAAATGTACTAAACTTCTCTGACATTGACAGAGAAGTATGAAGTTGACGTTTAAAATAACGTATTTTCGAACTCTTTGTATAGTTGCCCAATCTAATACGGTCTTTAAAAAAAAAAGGAAAGTCACGTCACATGAATGAACCGAGCAGTTTAGCTTGTGTTTTGGCAACAAATTTCCAAATAGAAAAGTAACATTCCAGCCCAGATGAAAAAATATTTATAACATAAACTGATTATTTCTCGACAGTAATATGATCTTTTAACACTTATTTTCATAAGGTATACGAGGGTCGTTTGAAAAGTATGATAAACGAGGAAAAAAATACGAACAAAATTTAAAAATTCGCCTTTATTTTTCAACATAATTTCTTTCGAGGTCGATACATTTCGTCCAGTGATGTTCCCATGTCATTAAGCCATAAAATTTTTCCTCTTGACGTGCAAAATAGTCACATCGTACATGCCTTCGTCATTTCCGTGAAACCGTCGTTCTCCAAGAAATTTTTTGAAGTTCGGGAACAAAAAGAAGTCCGAAGGGGCCAAATCGGGCTAAGTACTTCGAAGCGAAGTTCATGAATTTTGACCATAGCAACGAGTGATGTTTGAGCAGATGCATAGTCGTGACCTGGCATCCATCGTGCACACAACTTTTGTAGACCCAAATGTTTATGCAAAATGTTATGCACGCGTTCACTTGAGATCCCTACAGTGTTCAAGTGGCGGTCATTCAATATCATTTTGTGGATTTACGTCATAATATCCTGAGTTGCCACATTGCTAGGGCGTCCACTGCGATGCTCGTCGTTTGTGCTTGTTCAGCCATGATTTCGGAAATCCCCTATACGCGTTTGTCTTCGAACAAACAGTAACCGCACTGAGCTCTAAATTGTAACTCTGCATGTGATAAGGAATAAAACTGAATGGTGCAATACTGATTTCGATCATACGACGGACCGCCGCCTGTGTGTCATTTACCTTAATTTTCAAACGTCCCTCGTATTGTACATTACGTACCTGAAAGCGTTCGACGTTATGTAGATTTGTGCACTTGTTGATCTACGAAAGAAAATATCTTTGTGTTTGTCTGTGTTAAATTTTTTTTGTTATTACTTTTTAATCGATCTGTTTACACAGTGTATTTCGTTGGAAGTATCAACATTTAGATCAGATTACCAATTTCCTGTGTTAATTTCAAACTATCTCAGCCAGATTTACTAAAAAAGTGTGAAACCTAAAGTTGACTAAGTAAAATGGATTCTAGAAATTCTAGTTCTCCGATTGATCCACTTTTTCCATTTGAAATATCGGCAAAGAGACATTTTTATAAGAAAAATTAAAACAAAATTAGTGACAAATTTTCATTAATCTAAGTAAAAACGAATTTTATCGTAATGTTCGGCTTAATAATTCTTATCAGTTTATTGATGCTTTTGTTAATTTAAACTCACAATATGAGTTAACGTGAAACGTTTTTAGTGAACAAGGCTGTGAGATTTTATTACAATATCTACGGTAAAATATTAGTAACAATTTTCGAGTCTATCGTGAGTTAGAAATTATTTAACATTTTATTTTATGCTGTAATAAAAACCATAAAGGAAGAGCAGCAACACTTTCATACCACAGGAAAATGTAGTAGAATTTCTCCAAAATTATGTCGTGTTTTACTTATTTTTAGTGTTCCGTACGGAACACTTATAAGATCACTTCGGTGTCGGCCTGTCTATCCGTCTGTCACACCTGATTTTGTTCGAAACTATTTGAGATAGAAAGTTGAAATTTGGCACAAATATAGGCCCAATCGGAGCCGCGTAGTTTTCAAAGTTAAATTTTGACTTGAGAGCTTGGTTTTACGAAGTGATATCGGAAGTGAAAAATGGTAAATGTTTATTTCGTGGAAAAACCTGTGAATTGAACCGGGAATGAACTTTAGAAACTGCTGCTCGAAAAATATCACTCGACAGCTTCTTATGTCTTTCAGCCAAGAATTCTGTCGTCTTCCGATCGATCGTTTGCCCTTTACTTTGCCTTCAATAATTAGAAGTAGCAATTCGTAGTTTGGGGCCCTTCATTATATGTCCAAAGTATTGAGTTTTTCTTATTTTTATGGTTGTTAGTAATTCCTTCATTTTACTTATTCTTTCCAGTGTTTCTGTTTTTTATTACAGTACATGTCAAGAGATTTCAGTCTTTTCTCCCAGTCAAGAGTCCAACACTCACTTCTGTACAATAGCACGGAGAATACATACACTATTTTCATTCGGAGTTCGAGATTAAAACTTGTGCAACGGAAAAATTTCCTTATATTCACGGATGTTACTCGGGCCTGTTCAATTCGGCAATATATCTCCTCTCTTGGGTCCCCCTTGTCATTTATATTGGTTCCCAAATATTTAAATGTATGTAGATTTTTCTTTGTAATTATCATCCACTTGGTTTCTCTTATATTCATATTTAATCGCTGGCTGTTAACGACTCGATTAATCAGTTGCTGGAGATCTTTGATATTATTTGCTAAAGGAACAGTTTCATCATTATACCATATGTTGTTTAATGTACTGTTATTCCTGCAGTGGATTCATAGATGGCCTCATTAACCCCAGCATCAAAATAAAAATTGGGGAGTGATAGCTACTGCTTTAAATATGGCAATATGGCTTTCGTAAACATAGACCAACAGGAGATTTTCTGACTTAGGTAACACATGTTTGGAATAACGCAATTGAACACTTCGGAGAATGTCGAGCGGTTGCTCTTGACATATCCAAGGCATTCGACCGTGTTTGGCACGATGGACTGTTGGCTAAGCTACGCTCTTATGGCATGTCTGAAAAGTTCTGTTTGTGGCTCTCATGTTTCCTCAGAGACCGTTCTTTACGAGTCGCAGTCGACGGATTTCTTTCTAACACCTTTACTGTTAACGCCGGTGTGCCCCAAGGCTCCATACTGTCTCCTACTCTCTTTCTCATTTACATTAACGATCTGCTGGAAAAGACCGAGAATCCAATCTACAGCTTTGCAGATTACAGTACGCTCTTCATTCTATCTTGGGGTGACAGTAACCAAGTGGAATTTAACGCTACAAAAACCCAGGCGGCAGTTTTTTCTAAAAAAGTTAACGTTGCTGAACCCGACATAGTTATGTCGGGGCACTCCATTCCCCTAGCATCGTCACACTCAATTTGTTGGGCGTTAATTTGGGAGCAAATATGTCCTGGCATGAACATGTTGCAGGTATAGCAAGGAGAGCTTCTCAAATGTTGGGAATATTATTTCGAACCAGAAAGCTTTACACTCCACAGTAACTGTTAATTCTTTACAAAGCTCAAATTCGACTGCTCCCATGTTTAGGGCTCCGCTCCCAAACATACACTGGATTTGTTGGATTCTGTTCAGAGAAGGGCTGTTTGTCTGATTGGAGACCCAGAACTGACCGGCGGCCTTGATTCGCTGGAACATCGAAGAACGGTTGGCGACTTGAGTCTATTCCACAAGTATTTTCATGGAGAGTGTTCGAAGGATGTAGCCCGCTTAATTCCTCCCAGAGCGGTGCATGTTAAAAGTACACGTCACGCTGATACTTTACATCCGTACGAGATTCAGCTTGTTACTCCTCGTACAACGCTTTTCAAGAGTCTTTTATATGGAGAACATCATCCCTTTGGAATGGCTTACCCAGGACTGTGTTTCCCACCGAGTACAATTTACAGCGATTCAAGAACAACGTGAATCGCTTTTTCCGCACACGTGTCGCTCCTGTAGCGCTTTAGGGACTTCCCTGCAGCACGTGTGCTAAACCCATAAAAAAAAACTAGATACCGAGTGAAAATAATTTTATTTGTTTATAATTGAACAAATATTTAGGTAGTAAATACTCGTTTTAAACTTTTACCACTAGATCTTAGATTTAGTTAGATTGATTTATTGGCTATTACATCGCTAAGATGCTATAACTATTATGCAGTATTGACTAAGAAAAAAGTGAGAATACATATTGGATCTTATGTAAGGAACTTTTTGTCTTGTTCTGGTTAGTCTGATTAGCCTGCTGAGTCAGTATCTGACTAGACATATTTGTAATCTGGGCTCTCAATTATTTTATTGAAAACTCATTCGGGGTATGTTTTATGAAGTAAAAATTTTTATTTTAAAGACAATCACAGTACGGAACATTAATTGCACAAGTCAAATTTGTATTTGACCGTTTTTTTATATAAACACAGCAATTCTCCTTGTGATTTTTTTTTTTAATTAAGCTGGCCCATTTGCTTCTAGCTAAGTTGGTTATTTAAACTGGCTAGGAATTAAAATTGGCGGCTTGATGCGTACATATTTATATATATATATATATTTATATATTTTGGCTACTTAGTTTATATAGGTTACAGGACCTTCTATGCGTTATGCCTTGAATAAGGATTATAACTTGCTTAAAGATCATGAAATAATAACAAATCTTAAAGAAACAGACGTTTCTTGGACTGTATTGTCTTTCGATATCACCTAAATTTGAATAAAGCCCATAACTCGGCAGGTATTTACTGTTCTCTCATCTGTTAAAACATTTCGGGACGCGTTTTATCGTATCACAACTTATAAGCCGGGCTAGGATCGAAACAGAAGTGAACAAAATTTAAAGTATTGGTTACAGTACTAGCGTAATGAATCGGTAAAATCTGATTCTTTATGCTTGTACTGAGATCAGTATTTTGAGTTTTGTTGTCTCTATCGATCAGCTCGGCCGATGAGGCGTAATACGACGAAACGTCCCAAGATGGATTGACAGTAAATAACTACTGAAATATGGGCTTAATTCATTTTAGTAGTTGATTTGAATTTTTACATATGTGAGGTAGAACCATAATGATCGTGCTTGCCTTAGACGATATGCTTCACCTCCTATTTAAGTATATTATGTATAGACAAAGTTTGGAATTGATATCTCATTTCGGTCGAGAGTTATCGTGCCGACAGACAGGCCGACGGAAATGACTATATTTTTCGTGATTTAGGACGCGGAATGTGATTTTTTTTATAAATACATTATTTTCCTTTAGCAAGGAAAGTCAAAAATACTCGCTTAAACAATGTTAAGTGGGCTAATGTTACGATCAAAAATAAAAATCTTATTCAGACATAATCGTAGATGGTCTCTGCTCAGAAGTTTGTTGACCTGTTAGTTCTTATGCAATATGCTAGTTTTTAATGTGGTAGATTTAGTTTTTTTCAGTGAGAAAAAGTATATGTATTTTTTTATTAAATAAAACAGTTTACAATTCTTTATGTACTTTATTTAAAATAATGTAATCATTTATTAAAACCTAATATCCCAAAAGTAAGTAAAACTAAAAATATTTAAAAACAAACTATCAACCGCGACAAGGAATAATTTGGCACTGTGTTTGAACGCGTTTATTATTATTATTATTATTATTATTATTCCTATTGCAGTTGATAGTATTTATACATACGTGGTGCGATGCAAAAGTTTCTGAACTAACGCTGTATAGTAAAAACGCCAAATAGTATCGACTCGCGCTGACGGGTGGCGAGAAGTACAACCCTAATAACGCCGCGGGACAAGTTTCAGCTTACTGAGCTCGTTCGAATATTTTGTATTCGGGCTTGCGTAAAGGTCCAATCGAGTCTCTCCTATTTTTATAATGGACACTAAAGAAGAACAGTGCATGCGTGTTGTTAATTTGCAAGACACAAATTTTAGAATAGTTTTCGCCGAACTTTGGTAGCAACCGTCCGCTAAAGTTCATCGAATCATTCGTGAAAGCTAGTCGTTAAAAAGAGAAGAAAATAATATAAGACAATTCTGTCTCTTACTTTTCCTTGTCCTTCGTTGGCTCCGGACAAAATACGAATAACATTCTCGCGCGGTGCGTACGCCGAGTAAGAGGGACGAGAGACAGAATGACTCTCATATTATTTCTTTCTCTTTCCGTGAGCATCACGCTTTTCGCAAGAACTTACCTCCTCTATTCTAATATCTCCATGGTCATAGGACAATTCTGAGCATCTTCAGATTTTACAGCGTTTTTCCGAGAATTTTCGCATCGCGCCACGTATATTAAAATTAAAAGTATTTAATAATCATAACAATTTTGCTAAAGTAGGAATAAAGCCCCTCTGGCAAATAGTGCATCTAAAAAAAATATACATTGGAAAAGGAATCAAATGGCAACCTTCGAACTCACGATGCCTTATGCAATCGTAGGTGAAACGTCGAAAAGTAACGCCAATTTGACAAGGTCTAACCCCAAGAACTGGGAATTATATAGAAATAAATTCACAAAACATCTTAAAATTGTATCACAATGGTGTTAATCACAGAGCGTCTTCGTTTCCTTCTTCTTGTGTGCTCTGAAGAGAATTGAATAGCTTGGACTAGATTAGCCTTCTCCTTAAAGTAAAAGAAACTACGGCTCCAAAAAGCGACATTACGCCTCAGAACAGAATGATTTCAAAAGACCGAATTTGCTTTATTAGTTGTAAGTACTAAAGTATTAAAACATGTTCTAACTTAAGAGGACACCCTGTATAGCATCGTTTTTTTTTTAAATCAGGTACATGAACGAAGTGTTTGAAAACTATAACGAAGTCGTCACTGTTCTCTAGAAAGGACATTGTAACAGAGTTTATGTCGTATCTTTTTAAAAAATTCTTTACATAGTACATAATACAAGTAACTAGTTTTTTGAGTGCAGTGACGTGATTACTAAGTCACTAAATCATGCACCCCGGTAACCTTAACCTAAAGTATGTTGCAGCCGTGAAAGTAGCGACAAATTGCAAAAAGTCATTTTTATAAAGCTCATGTTCATTTACTGACTGGATGAGGTATTTTGAACGAGAAATTACTGCCAGCTGACGATCTAGCGAACGGTTTGGCTATAGCCATATCGTGAGTATTTTTAAAGAAACGTTGAAAAATGAAAATCGTGCAGTTTTCGTTCACGTGGAGGTACATCATCAGACCAGGTTTTCCAATATTCTTGATCAAAATTGATTCAGAACAACGGAAATATGGTGAAAATAATTAAAAGGATTGTCTTTTCGAAGTCATTAAAACCTCCTATATATAATTACAATACGATCTCCATAAAGCTATTAAATTAAGTGAATTATAGATAGCATAACGTCAAGTGTATCCACATTTTTTATAACAACACAACAGTTGTGGCGCGGTCATAGGAAGCTTCTTATGCAACTCTTATTGTAAATGATGTATGCTGAAGCGTCGGTAGATTTGCTTCAGTTAATAGTAGATAGGTAATGGATACATATTGAATTGAGAATGTTTTTTTTAAGTCTATTTAAAAAAGGCCATAAAAATACATCAAACTATTAAAGGTAAACAGTTAATATAGCAATTTAGAATATATTTAATTATGGTAAGATAAAAGAGATTACTGGATCTTGTCAAATAATTCAATACCAAATGGGGTGAAAAGTCGCCGGAATTTCCGAGAGGTGAAGGTACAAACCAAAAAAAAAACATAATTTTCAGTTAATGTCAACTCTCAGAAGACTTGTGTAAAATTTTACATGACATTTTGTCATCTGTTTAAGTGACGCTACTTTTGATTTTTGCAAAACGATGGAACAAAAAGAATTTTGTGTTTGGTTAAACATTGCTTTTTGCTAGAACCCACGAATGGATTCTCCTCTCCAAAAAAAAAATCTCCTATATTGTTCCGAATGACTGTAAAACTGAAAGTGAAGATATCGACAGAACTCGTGAGGCATATTTTGTATGCATATTTACATATTAAAATACTATGTGCCCGCACTTTCACTATTGATAAAAAACAGCAATGTGTCGACGATTCAGAACGCTGTGTGGCACTGTTTCGGCATAATCCAAAGGAGTTTTTGCAACGATTCCTAACAATGGACGAAACATGGATCCACCACTACACGCCTGAGGCCAACAGTCAGTCCGCAAAATAGCTCGAACCGCATGAAAGTCGACCGAAGCGTCCAAAAACACAAAATCAGCTTGAAAGGTTTTGGCAAGTACTTGGGGATGGAATAATACTGACCTAATACTGACATAATCTTAACAAAAGGCGAACAACAAGGCGACTCGATATCCCGAAAACTGTTCACGTTGACTCTAGAAGACATATTTAAATCGTTAAAGTGGAAAAATAAAGGAATACTAATGGTGATCGATTAAATTTCTTAAGGTGCGCAGATGATGTCACTCTGATCGCCAACACAAAAGAAGAATTACAAGAAATGCTGACGGCATTAAATAACAAGTCTATGTCTAAAAATAAACTTCACCAAAACCAAATATTTGAAAACAACGGAAGTAAAGAAAACAGCCAGAAACTATTAGTAAAAGGTGAAAGAATAGGAAAGGTACAAACATTCATATATTTAGGACAAAAAATCGAAATATCAAAAAATAATTTAAAGGCTAACTTGGATAGATTCTCGTTAGCTTGGTCTGCGTTCGAAACGTTACAATCTACATTTAAATTGGACATCTCAAATACAATAAAAGCCAGTGCATTTGATCAATATGTACTGCCGGTATTAAAATATGACACTGAAATGTGGGCTTTAAATAAAAGTATAATAGAAGTTTGCAAGAAGTAAAACACTTCTTAAATTTCCACTAATTTTTTTTTTATATTTTTAACACCATGACATGTTTCGCTGTACGACAGCTTCTTCAGATGGTTTGTTACAAAATGAGGATAAAATTACTATAATAAATGGTTGTTTCACAATTTTAAAGAATTTTTACGCCTAAATACTTCAAAACAAGATATTCAATTAATAAAGGACATTAGAAATAGATCAGCAGATATAATATTTACAAAAGCCGACAAAGGTAATTCAGTAGTAGCGATTGACAAAGTAGATTATATCCAAAGAACAATAAATTTCTTAAACCCAGAAAAATATCCAATTTTAAAAGGTAACCCAACTGAAAGTTATCAGCATATTATGAACCCACAAACACCTAAACTATATTCACTAATAAAACTTCACAAAACGGGTTACCCTATAAGGCCAGTAGTATCTTTCGTGTCAGCCCCATCTTATAAACTATCAAATGTCTTGTTCAAATACTCATAGGCAACATTAAATTTAAAGCTAATTTTGCAATAAAAAAACAACTAGTTGAGTACATCAAACAATTAAAGTTACCTGACAAATCAAAATTAATCTCTTTCGATATTCAAAATCTTTTTCCAAGCGTACCAAGTAGGGAAATTATATTACTAATTGAAAAACTTCTTTCTGAAATCAATGTCAACCCAATAATAAAACAAGACATCTTAAATTGCTTAAAGGTTAGCCTAGAACAAAATTATTTTGAATTTAATAACGACCTATACAGCAGCCTAGACGGTCTCATATTGGGCAAATCTACTTAGTCCTCTTTTGGCGGAAATATTTATGAATAACATAGAAAACCAAATAAGCTAACATCCATTGTTTAAAAAATTTGTATACTGGCATAGATATGTTGATGATATCTTATGTTTTACAGGAAGTGATAGACAATTTGCCACATTTCAAAATTTTTTGAATATGCACAAAAATATAAAATTCACCAGTGAAGTTGAAATCAACAATAGCTTAAACTTTCTTGACCTAACAATAAAAAGATATAATAACAAACACACTTTTTCTATTCACCATAAATCGTCACATACTGACATAATTATCCCTAATACCTCATGTCATCCACCAAGTCACAAACTTGCAGTTTTCCATAATATGATTCACAGACCAATAAATATTTCTCTACACCAAGACGATTTTCAAAAAGAACTTAATATCATAAAACAATTAGCAGTAAATAATGACTATTCACCATCCATAATAGATAATATTCTCAAGAAAAAAACTTTACAAAAAAAGCCATTAGTACAGTTTTCCCGAATAAAGAACCTTATAAAAATGTAAAGTCAATAACGTACTATGGTAGATGCACCACTAAATTAAATAGTTTCTTGAGAAAATTGAATATTAACACAGCATTTAAAACATCCAACACATTTCGCAAATTTATAAAAAATAACAAAACTAAAACAGATAGACACAATAGATCCGGAGTATACAAATTAAATTGTGGAAATTGCTCAAAAACATATATAGGTCAAACAGATAGAAGTTTTTCAAAAAGAATAAAAGAACATACTTGATCATACATCAATAGAAAAAATAACTCAAATTACGCAAATCAACCCAAACTTTGAAATACTACATACTTGCACAAAGGGCCTGAAACTTAATTACCTAGAATCTTTTGAAATAAACAAATTGAAAAATTCAGATTCCTTAATAAATGAACAATTAGAATTAAATAATTCACCATCACTAAATCTATTTTAATTAAATTATTTTATTACCTACTATAAAATTGTGAACCAACCATTTATTATAGTAATTTTATCCTCATTTTGTAACAAACCATCTGAAGAAGCTGTCATACAGCGAAATATGACATGGTGTTAAAAATATAGAAAAAAATTAGAGTAGTGTTTTACTTCTTGTAAACTTCTAGTTATGGATTTCCACCAAGTATCGGCTGAATCAATTCAAGTGTTAAAAGTATAATAAAGAAACTCCAAAGAGCAATGGAGAGGAGACTGCTAAATATTAGACTCAAAGATCGTATTCCGAACATCGAGATTCGAAGATCAAAAGTGACAGAAGTAAGACAACGAATATGTATATTAAGGTGGTATTGGGCGGGGCATATCGCAAGGATGAATGATAACAGATGGACACGCCGTATAGCTGAATGGAGGCCTAGAGAACACAAAAGATGTAGAGGTAGCCCACAGACAAGATAGACGGATGACATGAAAAAATTAGCAGGACACTATTAGATGCAAAAAGCAAACAACAAAGCTCATTGGAAACAACTTGGGAGGTTACATCTTACTATGGATGGAATAAGCTAATGATGATGATGATGAATGCGTTGGTTTATTAGACTGTTTGAATGGTGAAATCAAGAAAAAAAAGGCCGCGTTTAAAGAAGAAAAAGTGTTGTTTCACCAGAAGTTCTTCAGAAGTATCGGGACTTATCACCCCATGTAGTATAACGTCATTTCATACAGAATCCAGCACGTTAAATATGGTAGATATTGACAATCTCAAAGTTGAAAAGATTAGACAAGGGATTATAGCTTTTTAAACTATTATTACTTGCTTGGTAATGGTTTTAAAAAAGCATTATTAAAATATGCTATTACAAAAACGATACAACCTAATTTTATTACGATTATTTCCTACGCAATAGTTTGCCAGCACGCGGTCGGTTTGTACACTTGCAATATAAAATCGACTATAAATAAAGTAAGCTTAAGTAACATGGCTTTTAGCGATCTGTTACTGTTTTCTTCACTATTATGGTCGTTTTAAGAGATCTATAGAATATCAGTACGATACAACAATTTGGATCGCTGACTGTAGTAAGCTTAATGTCTAGCTTAGTCGTCAGAGGCAAATTTTGACAAAAGATTAACAGGCTGCATTTTGGCATACAGATCGTTTTTTGGACGTAGAATACGATAAAAAACTTTGCTGCTCTAAAGTGTACTCTAAGCTTACAAAATTGAAAATAAAATGAAAAATTCGGTTTTTTGCAAATATCTCGAAAAATTAAAAAAAAAACTAATAGCACCACGTGAAAAAATGGAAAATTTTCCCAAAAATAGTATATAGATTATTTTTTTAGTTTTACCGTAATTTAACATAATTAATTAAAATAAAATGGCTGGTTTAACCCGTTCATTTGTAGTGAGAATCATACTTTCGACCTCATTTATGATTAAATTAACGGTTCTGTATATCGCTGAATATTTTAAAATTGGCTATTAAAGGGTTTCTTGGGGTGCTAATTAGGAATCTGTTGATACATTTGAAAAATTCAAAATGGCTGAGCCAATATAACGGTAATTCATTTAATTTCTTCGCGTAATTTAGAATTTTTATGTTTCTATTAATTGTTTTCTTTTTACCTGGATGTTTAAATGAAATATTAATATTTTATACTTAAAGCTTAGACTTTTATCTTTCATTTCCCACTTTTAAATATTTTTTTTTTTATTTTAAGTTGTATGATTAATAACAAGCAAAAAATACGTTCATCATGAACACTTTTTTAAGAGCAAAATTACAAAAAAAGAGAACTTTTTTTTTAGTTTTTAATGATTTTCTAATATCAAGTGTACTTTTAACTGTAACTAAAAAAAAAATTGACCGACTTTTTTGGCCATTTCATACTGCTTTGAACGTAAAATTGCCGACGGCGCATTACAGCAGGCAAATTTTCATATTTTAAAACTCGATTTTTAAATAACACAGACAATGTGGATATTTTTAATTATTCTTATATTGAAACTTAAGGTATAATAATGATATATGCACAAGGATTTTGTTTTTCAATACTATATTTTATTAAATATTTGTAATTTACTGTATGCCGTTAAAATCATGCAAACAAAAATTTCATTTTAAGTTTTACAAATTATAAAGTAACAAAAATGAAAACTATTAGTATCGCACTATGTGTGTGCGCCGTCCTTGCCCGATCACACACGTTGTAGATCTGGTAATTCAGTGTTATTGTTTGCATAAACTTAGCGCCCAAAAATTTAGTGCGAGAACTTTAACCAGTACATTATGAATGCATCTGTTCGGAATTATTGGAGTTTCGCGAAAATCAATTTATTCTGGTCTGTTTTCATAAAATACCTGTATTAGCATCAAGGTGTACAGTTTAAATTCTATTATTTTTTTACATTGGCAATCGGTCTGGACTGGACGGTCAGCACGATTGGTAGATTTGTCGTGTGTTGCTATTTAATATCTCAGCGAGTCGCGATCATCAAAAGTGATTATAAAAAAGTGTTCTGCTAGAACATTGTAAATGAGTTCTCAATATGGCACCATTTAATTCTAGTGAGGTAAAATGTTCTCACTGTGAAAAAACAATAAAAGTAAATTCACCAGCTATCTCATGTGGTATTTGCCTCTCTTGGTTTCACAAGGGGTGTTCCGGTCTCACAGCAAGGGAATTTAATAAACAGGCTGCCTTGTGGAAGAAATCGGAGGAGACAACATGGGTTTGTATCTCTTGTCAGAGACAGAGTGGGGAAAAGAACAAGAGAAGTTTAACTCCTCAACGCTCACGAAATCGCCTTTCGATTGGTCCGGGTGCGATTCACACGACCTCTGGCAGCGTTTTGATGGAGGAGAATGGTGTTGAGCATCTGAGTGAAGATCGGGGATCTTTGGATGATGGGGTGTCTTTGACTGATATCATGAATAAATTGAATAGGATGGAGTTACAGTATCTTAATTTATTAGCTAAGTATGAAGATCAAATCAAGATTAATGCTGAACTTAAATTGGAAATTGCCGAAATTAAGACACAATTATCGAACAACAGTAAGGATGCTGGGCGTGAGAATCATGTGCCTGGTGCGATTGTGAGTGAGTCCATACGTGAACTTGCTGAGAGGCAATTGCGTCAAAAAAAATCTAATGATTTTTGGTGCCAATGAAGATACTTCTGTGGATATTCAAGCCAGGAGAGATTCGGATGTCGCATTGGCGACTGATATTATTTTGAAGATTTACTCTGATGCCAAAACCCAGGCCATTAGGGTTTTTCGAGTTGGTCGAGAGAATCCGACAGGGATTAGGCCTATGAAGGTCATTTTGGAATCACCTAACAATGTTAAATCCATAATTCATAATGTGAAAGAGTTGAAGAAGATTGAAATGTATGAGCGAATTTCCATAAGTTTCGACAGAACGCCCAAGCAAATTGAAGAGTACAGAATTTTGAAAGAAACCCTCACTTCTCGGCTGTGAAACTAACCTCAAAATTAAGTATATCAGTGGTATCCCAAAGATTGTTAATTTAAACTAAATAATATGTCTAACAGTAGCTCGTCAACAACTTCTCATGGTCTGAGTTGTATGTATCAGAACGTCAGAGGACTTAACACAAAGACGGATTCTTTTTATCGTTCGGTATGTGAAAGTGATTATGACATCATCGCTATCACCGAGAGTTGGATTCAAGATAACATATTTTCAAATGAACTTTTCGACGATAGATACTCTGTATTTCGGTGTGATAGAAACCATAATGGGATGGGCGTTTCACGGGGTGGTGGTGTGATACTGGCTATTAAGAGAGAATTGAAACCAATACAGGTTGATCTCCAGGTTGTTCGCGACAGTGTAGTGAAAGTCGACATGGTATGTAGCAAACTATTTTTAAATTATAATACATTATATGTTTTAGTATTGTACATACCTCCGCATATAACAAATGCGGAATTTTCGTCCTTATTGGAGTGTGTTGAGGCGCTCTCATTTATGTATGGTAATAACCTGTTTATTATAGGTGATTTTAACGATCCAAATTTCACTAAGGGTGCAGTTGGGGATATGAAGGCTGAGTTGTTGGGAAATTTTATGAACTTGCTAGCTCTGGAACAGTTTAATAATATACTGAATGGAAATGATTCAGTTCTGGACTTAGTTTTTTCTAACATCAATTGCACGGCACATAGGGAACAATTTCCACTGGTGGATGAGGACAGCCATCATCCACCCTTAGATATTTCATTATCTCTCAAAGTTAAATCCCATAATGTTCCTGTCAACTTATCACAAACTAAGTACAATTTCAGGAAGGCTAACTTTCCGAAGCTTTATGAAATGATATTAAATATCGACTGGTTAGATCTGTATATTCTGAAGGATGTTGATGAGGCGTGCGGTTTACTCTACCGGAATTTGTTTGGTATATTTGATGTGTGTGTACCTAAATCGGTCATTCGTAAAAGAACATTTCCTGTCTGGTTCACAGTTGATATCATTAAAGGCATAAAGCGTAAACACAGAATTTTTAGGAAGCTTAAATATTCTCATTCAGATTGTCATCGTAGAGAGTTTAATGAACTACGACGTAATGTTAAATTATTGATCGATTTGGCGTATAAAAACTATATCTCTAAAGTAGAGGATTCCATCACTGATGATCCAACTACGTTTTGGTCGTTTATTAAAGCTAAAAAATCAGCAACTTATTTGCCTGATGTGCTTAAGTTGGGCAATCTTCAATTCTCTGAGCCGGATAAAATTGCTGATGCATTTGCCGGCTTCTTTGGGAGTGTATATAGTGCGCCGTCAGATCGCGTCTCCAAAAACGATGTCTTCACCTCAAATTTATGTATCGCTCTTGATTGTTTGCCAGAGCAAACTATACTAACGGCATTGAAAGGATTGAAAGATAAACTTACTTGTGGCCATGATAATATTCCCAGCTTTATTGTGAAGGATTGTGCTCATGCTTTGTTGTTACCTTTATCTTATATATTCAATTTGTCTCTAAAAACGAACAGATTTCCTGACATATGGAAGAAGGCCAAAATCATTTCCGTATTTAAAAAGGGTGACGCAAATGATATATCTAATTATAGACCGGTATCTTTATTACCAATATTCGCCAAAGTCTTTGAGATGTCAGTATAACAGTGTATTTTTGCACAGGTTAAAAGCCTGATTTCTGTAAATCAACATGGTTTTTTTAGCAAACGTAGTACAATAAGTAATTTGGCTTGTTTTGCTCAATTTACAGGCAATGCTTTGGACAAACGAATGCAGGTTGATGCTGTGTACAATGATTTCTCGAAGGCCTTTGATAGGGTTGACCATTCCATATTTCTACATAAGCTGGATAGACTGGGTTTCAGTAATAACCTAATTACTTTTTTCGAGTCCTATTTGTGTAACCGCTTGCAGTACGTCGAAATTCGTGGACATAAATCCTCAACGTTTAGTGCCACAAGTGGTGCACCACAGGGTAGCAACCTTGCACCTTTAATTTTTTCACTCTTCATTAACGACATTGGTGATGACATAACTAGTAATTTTCTTTTGTTTGCTGACGACCTAAAGCTTTTCCGCACCATAAGAGACTCTAGTGATTGCCTTTCATTACAACATGATATGGAGTCGTTACAGCAATGGTGTGAGTTGAATAGGCTGCCATTGAATGCCGGTAAGTGCTTCTTTTTGACTTACTCGAATAAATTTAGCACCATCGACTTCCAGTATAAATTGGATAATGAAGATATTACACGTTGTAATACCTTCAAGGACCTTGGAATTATTTTTGATCCTAAACTTTCATTTGCTCATCATATTAATTGGATATGCGCTACTGCGATGAGGACGTTGGGTTTCATAATACGTAATTCAAGTGGTTTTCATAACAGTAAAACATTAAAAACTTTATATTCCAGCTATGTGCTTTCACAGCTTGAATATGGTGCAGTTGTTTGGAATCCAATACACGCTAAGTATATTAAACAGGTAGAGAATATTCAAAGAAAGTTTGCCAAATTTCTTATATTAAAATATGATGGTGTGTATCCTGATAGGGGTGACAATGAGGTCATTATAACTGAACGTTTTCAGCTACCTTTATTGACGAATCGAAGAAATTACCATCTGGTTTGTTTTCTTATAAAATTATGTAAATCTCTTATGAAGGCTCCTGACTTACTATTTCAAGTAAACTTTCACGTTCCTAATAGATTGGTCAGAACCTCTCCTGTTTTCTGTTTACCTACTGCATCAACTAATTTTCTCATCGAAACACCATTGTTTCAAGCTATGAGCGTTTTCAACAGTACTTGTAACGACATTGACGTGAACAACCTGTCATTTGCGCAATTTGCCAAATGCTTAAAAAATAAATTGTTGCATGTATAGATATTTATTCCAAGTGTATCATTTTAATTTTAATTTTTTCAGTTTTATATAATTTCTATGTGATTTTTATATTATCTGTGTCTTTTGTTCTATACTGGTACTTTGTTTTATTTATGCTTAATTGTCTTGTAAATGGTATATCTGTTAGACAATAAAGATTATTATTATTATTATTATCATTGGAAAGCTGAAAGTCTCCTCTTCAAAAAGCTATCTTATAATTTTTTTTACACTCTGAAAACAAGTAATATCGATTAGCTTTCGAGTGGTGCGCGTAAACTTTTAAAGCAACCTGTTTGATACGCTACACTTTTCGAATACCTATCTGTCCTAATTTTCAATAAATTGTCACGCTAATAATAAAATCTTTCCCGTTCTTTCAGGTGGTGCTATTAGTTTTTCGATATCTTTTTTATTTTTCGAAATATTACCGAAAAACCGAATTTTTGATTTTATTTTGGATTTTGTGGGCTTAGCGTACATCCAACTCTAGCAAACTTTTTTATCGTATTCTGCGTCCAAAAAAACTACCTGTGTGCCAAAATGCAGCCTGTTAACATTTAATGAGAGCTCAAAACACCTGGCGACTGGGCTAGTGTGTAATATGAGGAAACGCGTCCCGAGATAGATCGACAAATGCGAGAACAGTAAATAACTTCTGAAATATTTTTTCTACTTTTACTAGTTAACATTGATTTTTATTTACGTCGGGTAAAACCCTATCAATCGCACTGCCTGGCGGCAATTGTTAGGAACTAGCTCTCGGCCTGTTGCCCTAAACAGCCCCGATAGATAGTAGATATGCCTCCAAAACTAGGCTTGCAACAGTGAAAAACTCAAATTACTGAATCTTACTAATGCTTTGTGTTAGTACTGTTATAAATACTTTCAGTTATATTCTCTTCTCTGTTGATCCTTGTTCGGCTGATGAGTCGTGATACGACGAAGCACGTCCCGGGATGTATCAAAAGAGGAGAGAACAGTAAATAAATGCTGAAATATGGACTTTGTTTAATTTTAGTAGTCGATATTGATTCATAGGGTATATTTTGAGTTACTCAGTTTTATGCTAACCCAGCAAAATTATCTTTTAAAACAATTTCATTAAAGTAACTTACGAACTAAAAATAGGCCGGTTTTCTTTGGTACTCGTATAAAAACCAAAAACTTTAACTTACAAACTAGTAAGGATATGTCCGTCGTAACTATTTTCCCCGATTGACATTGGCGATATCACATTTTCCACCTTTGTTATGGGCAAGGGCATACTTCCCATCTTTTTATAATTCGGCTCTTTCTCCTCTAAAGTGGTACCCTCCAGGGTACCGTGCTGCTTTATCATGTGATCTCTTAAATAATACCGTCGGATGAACCCTTTAGTACAAATAGGACATTTGTGCGGTCTTTCTTCGGTATGTACCATCGTGTGGTACTGTAAGTGCACTTTGGTACTGAACCGTTTCTCGCAATAAGTGCAAGTGAACGGTTTTTCTCCTGTGTGGACGGACTGATGACGTTGCAGGTCGCATTTCTTTATGAAGGCTTTTTCGCATTGGTCGCACGGAAACGGTCTTTCACCTAAAATAGGAAAACTATTAATGAAGCTATTGACCTGCCTGATAAAATGGTTGAAGTGTTTACAGCTTAATGTGGGTTTCCTAACCAGGTTCTTCAATATTACTTTCACGCTCACTTTGTCAGTAATTCCTATTGATTGTGACTGATTGTGAAAAGTAAACCGTACAATTTGGAGTAACTTTGACGCGTCGTTTGTAATTGCACGAAGCATCTTCAGAGACCTACCCTGAATTTATTCAGTCTCTCGATCTCAAGGAGTAAACATTCCTAAAGATGTTTTGTGCAATCGTAAGCGAAACATCGGAAAGTTACTCCAACCACGATTTCACATCTAACCAAAACCGTGAAACCGTTTTATGTTAATCTGATCTGGTGTTGAATCAGACCGCGTCTACCAAGGATTATTTCTCTTTTTATCACTTACCGGTGTGAATCATTTTATGCCAATCCAAGTGACTCTGAGCACCGAAAGATTTACCACAAACATCACAACCATATGGTCTTTCTTTGCTATGGGTTCTGACATGAAAGTTGAGTCCTGAAAAAAATAAATTAAAAATATGCATTTGTCTTAAATCCTTAATACCAGGTGTACAAGTATGAAATGCGGATTTCAGACAACAGATGATGCACCAATGCAGTTTGTGCTATAAAGATTTGACACTGCGCCATTTTGTTGTGTCATCAACAAGTGTCAGACGCGCACGAGTGATAAATTGGAAAAGTGTGTGCATAGTGTTATGTTGTTGTGTTCAACAAGCTGTTTCCAATCGGCTACGAGAGATGGGAAAAATTCAGAAGCCGGTAGATGGGTACCAGATGAGTTGAACGACATGCAAATGGAAAAGCACAAAAAAAAGTGACATTTTGCTCGCTCGGTACAAAAGGAAGTCGTTTTTTTTTTGCATCGTATAGTTACAGGGGATGAAAAGTGGATTTATTTTGAGCGCAAAAAATCATGGGTAGACCCAGGCGCACCATCCACATCGACCGCAAGACTGAATCGCTTTGGCTGAAAGACGATTTTCTGTGTTTGGTGGGACCGGAGGGACGTGGTCTATTATGAGCTATTAAAACCTGGGGAAACGGTTAATACTAAACGTTACCAACAACAATTGACTGATTTGAACCGTTCGCTGCTTGAAAAAAGGCCAGAATACCGAAAGAGGCAACACAAAGGCCTTTTTCTTCATGACAATGCTCCATCACATACGGAAAAAACTAGTTCGCGACACATTGGAAGCACTCAGCTGGGAAGTTCTACCCCATGCGGCTTACTCACCAGACTTGCCTCCTTCTGATTACCACTTGCTTGCATCGATGGGTCACGTACTTGCTGAGCAGCTCTTTGGTTCGTACGAAGATGTGAAAAAATGGCTCGATGAATGGTTCGCAGCAAAAGGGGAAGATTTTTACTGGCGTGGTATTCACAAATTGCCCGAAAGATGGGACAAATGTATAACAAGCCATAGAGCATACTTTGAATAAAGTACTTTTTATCATTCTTCCGAATTTAACATGTTTTTTTAGAAAAAAAAAATCCGCATTTCATACTTGTACACCTGGTAGAAAAGTCAAACGAGTATAATTTTAAGATTTGGATGGCATTTGTGGATTACGAGAAAGCGTTTGACTCCCTTGAAATCTGGGCAACATTAAATAGTCTATGTAACTGTAGAATTGACAGCAGATACTCGCAGATTATTCAAAATATATATAAAAATGCAAAACTTCAGACAGTAATGAAAGAAAACACCAATAAAACAAAAATGAAAAGAGGGGTACGTCAAGGGGGGCACCATTTCGCCGAAATTGTTTACGTTGGCGCTAGAAGATCTCTTCAAACAAGTTCCATGAACAAGTAAGGGTATAAATATAGGAGAAGAGCAATTCCGATTCGTGGATGATATTGTGCTTATATCTAACAACAAAGAATTGGAAGAAATCTCCATAAGAAATGCGCTATTTTGTCGTTATTATTTCACCATAAAGTGGTCTTTATTCTTTACTGTAAGACAGTTAAATTTAGTGTTTATTCTACAACTGTATGTTCGCAAGACAAGTACTAGTTTAAATGAATACAAGAATCCAAAAGAATAATCTTTATATTTATGGAAAATTTTATTAGATTATTTATTAGGAGGGCTGTCTGAAAAGTTATCAGCCTAACAATGAAAGAAATTCTTTTTGACGTGAAATATGTTTTATTTTCAATACATTTATTCCAACGTTTTACCAATAATTCAATACCATCATTAAAGTGTGATTCCGGAAGGTTCGTAAAATATTCATTCACGGCTGTCATTTCATGTAGAACGCTTTCCAGACAAAATTTTGTCAGGTTTGGAAACAGATAGTAGTCAAAGGGAGCCAGATCTGGTGAATTTTACCATCGTCAAAACACTTGTGTGAACACGTACATTGTCTTGATGAAATATGGTTCTTTTGTTTTTTAAAGCAGGTTTTTTCTCACGAATTTTTGTATCCAACTGATCCAGAAGGTTAGAATAATATCCAGAGTTAATTGTTTTACCTTTCTGAATATAACTGATCGAACAAAACACCTTTGTAATCCCAAATAACCGGTCAAATGCAAGTTGAACTTGCGCAATTAGTGTTCCGTAAGTTGATTGCTTTTAAAATAAAAAATTTTGTTACAGATGTATAAAATGATCAGTGACTTCACAAAACACACCCCAAATGAGTTTTCAACAAAGTTTGTTTCCAATCTTTACTGAAATCTGATTACCTTGAAATTTTTGTTTTTTTTTTAAATACCAGAAAAATTATTAAAGGTAATGCACTCGTGATAATTTTCGTTCAATCTACACCCCGTGCAGAATATTCCGGAATTTTTTCAAAGTTTTTTGATAAATACTTTTCGAGATAAGGCGCGGGACAGGGATTTTTCGCGATTTTTTAAAAATAATACAAAGAAAAGTGCGCGCAGGTATTACATTATATATACATTTTTTACTCGTGTTTTCACAAGCTTTCATTTGACACCACACTCGATGACCTAGTAAAAAAATTTTTTTTTCACTTCCCACCCAAACTAACCCCTTCAGTCAAAATTTAGCTCTCAAAACTACATGGCTCCGATGAGGCCATCAATTCCTATATTATTACCAAATTTCAACTTTCTATGTCAAATAGTTTCGGAGAAAATCGGGTGTGACAGACAGACAGACACCGAAGTGATCTTATGGGTGTTCCGTACGGAACACTAAAAACTGTCGCCATAACCTTTCCTGCTGATGCAACTATCTTTGCCTTATTTGGTGCAATTCCACCGGCTTCAATACATTGTTTCAACTGTTCTTTTCGCTCTGGTATATAGTGGTGGATCCAAGTTTCATCAACAGTAATGATATGACCCTTTAAATTCATTTTATTTTACTTAAAACGATTCAAACACGCTTGAGAAATACGAATTTTATGCGTTTTTAGTCAATTGTCAGCAAATGCGGCATCCATCTTGCATAAAGCTTTTTCACATGTAATTCTTCATGCAAAATATTTCCAATTTGTTCTTTTGAGATGCCTATGGGCTCAGCTATTTCAGGCACTTTCACTCGTCGATCATCTAACACCATATCATGGACTTGTTAAATGATTTGTGGTGTTGTAGCAGTTTTTGGACGACCTTCGCGTGGATCATCTTCGAGGCTTGTACGACCAGATTTAAAAAGAGCAACGTCTCTCTGTCTGTCTGTCTGTCCGTTAGTGTATTTATCACTCGAGAACCACTTATTAAACAATAGCATGTATCAAGAATTGTGTAAAATAAAAAGATCTAAAAAAAACTCCACGGTAGCATATCTATAATAAATATAAAATTCAACGTCTCTCTGTCTGTTTGTTCGTTGGTATGCTTATCACTCGAGAACCACTTATCTGATTTACGTATTTTTTTTTTTTTAATTCATAGATATATTCTCCGGCCAGGTTATAGGATAACTTTTATTACGTTAGGTAACATAAAAAATAAGCAGTGACGGTAATAGTGAATCAAGTCGGAAAAAGTTTACCTCTAGAGCGCTCTCTTGTAAAACGCTGCCTAAACCGTTAAATATGGAACAATATCATGTAGCAAAGAATATAATATATATAAAATGTAACGTCTCTCTGTCTGTTTGTTTGCCCGTTAGTGCGCCTTATCACTTGAAAACCACTTATCCGATTTACGTGTTATTTTTTAATTCATACATATGTTCTCCGACTAGGTTATAATAATCTATATAATATATATAAAAAGCAACGTCTCTTTGTCTGTCTCTCCGTTAGTACGCTTATCACTCGAGAACCACTTATCCGATTCATATATATGTTTTCTGGCCAGGTTATAAGATATCTTTTATTACGTTAGGTAACATAAAAAATAAGCAGTGACGGTAATAGTGAATCAAGTCGGAAAAAGTTTACTGCTAGAGCGCTCTCTTGCAATACGCTGCCTAAACCGTTAAATATGGAACAATATCATGTAGCAAATATAATAAATATATATATATATATATATATATATATATATATATATATATATATATATATATATATATATATATATATATATAGATGTAACGTCTCTCTGTCTGTTTATTTGCCCGTTAGTGCGCTTATCACTTGAAAACCACTTATCCGATTTACGTGTCAAGTCGGAAAAAGCAAGAGCACTTGAAAATGCCAAATGAGATTTTGGAGAAACGTCGTGCAAGTTCATTCATGCGATAAAAATAAAAATTATTAGTATCATCAGAAAGCTGAAAGTATCCTCGTCAAAAAGCTATCCTTTAATTTTTGTTACATTCTGAAAACAAATAATATCGATTAATCTTCGAGCGTTGCGCGTAGACTTTCAAATTAACCTGTTTGGTGCACTACACTTTTTGAATCACCTATCTGAATTTTTATTTCTCACGCTAATAATAAAAAATCTGGCAAAAATCTATATACTGTGTTTTTTTTCGTAAAGTTCCCCGCTCGTTCACGTGGTGCTATTAGTGTTTCGATATCTTTTTTATCTTTCGAGATACTACCAAAAACCGAATTTTTGATTTTATTTTAGAATTTGTGAGCTTAACGTCCATCAAACTTTAGCAAACTTTTTTTATCGTATTCTACGTCCAAAAAACTACCTGTGTGCTAAAATGCAACTTGTTAACATTTAATGAGAGCTCAAAACCCCTGGTCACTGGGCTATACTTCTCTTTCATCAATACGAAAGTATACAATTTTAAATAAGTTACTGTTTGCAAGTGAATATATATTCATATTATATTACCTGTCCGATTCGTAAAAGATTTTCCACATAGATTACATAGATAAGGTTTCACCCCAGTATGAGTACGCAGGTGGATGTTAAGATTATTAGAAGAAGGAAAGCGTTTTTCGCAGATATCACACTGATAATTTTTTTCACCTAAAAACAAAATATAGATAGATTATAACACTAAGAACTTTTAGTGAAACGTATCTTATTTTCAGAACAGAGATCAACAAGATTAGCAAAAAAATTCTTAAAACGGGTGAAACACAACAATCTCTTTTTAGAGAAATCATTTAAGACTTATCAAATTGTATGGTGTATATTAGAGATGTAACCAGTTAACGTCAATTAAATTTATTAATAAAAACCAAAATTAATATTTTGTATTACCCCCCTAGCCGTTATTACTGCTTCCAGCCGGTTTTTCCTGAAGCGCGTGAGCTTTTTCACCACTGTCTGTGGGATTCTTTCCCACTCTTCCGCCATCGTAACCTTTAAGTCCCTCATCGATGCAGGAGCTCATTCTACATGTGCTCGATTGGATTGTGGTCAGGATTCCGCGCAGGCTAGTCTAATATGGGTATTCTCACTTCTGCCGGGTATTGCCGCACCGATGTAGCAGCATTTGGCCTCGCATTGTCATGCATTAGCACGAAGCTATCGCCAATAAACCCAGGATCTCCTCGATGTACCGGTGAGCAGTTAATCCACCGCTACGAGTCTCATCGGTCACAAAAACCAAATTGATTTTCGCATCCAGTGAGATGCCTCCGTACACCATGACAGAACTTCCTCCATACGCGACCGTGTCAGTAATGCAGAACTGCGCATAGCGTTCCTTAGGCCTCTTGTAGACTCGTCTTCTTCCTTCATTGCCATGTAGGCACATTCGGAACTCGTCGGAGAATAAAACGGACTGCCATTGCTCTAAGGTCCAGTCGACATGTTCTCGGACAAATATGAGTTGCGCTTGTCGATGGGCTGCTAGCAATTTGGGTCCGTTAGCTGGTCTCTTCGGAGTTAGGTTAGCTTCTTTAAGTCTTCTGCTGACTGTCCAATGACTGACAGCCCGACCACGAACTTGTCGGAACTCCTGCTGGATCTCGACGCCGGTCAAGTGACGATCTCTTAGAGTTGTGTTGACAATGGAGCGGTCGTCTCGCTCCGAAGTACATCTTCTTCTTCCTGATCTGGTCTTTGTGTAAAGGCGCCAGTGTCTTGGTAGACTCTGTCTGTAAACTCTGGGGACAGCTGATTGGCTCAGGTGCACCTACGCAGCGACTATACGTTGACTATGCCCTTCTTGTAATAGGGCAATTACTTGTGCCCTTTCTTGCGGGGTGGTACCCATTTTCCGATGACGTAATTAGTGAACAGGTACAGCAGAGACGCTGACGGTATAAGTTCCGATAAAGCAATGATAAGAAAATGCAGTTGCATGTGTTTTTATAGGGATGAGTAACGCCCAACGAGTACGTTGCTGAGCGAGCAAAAATGGTTCTACTGAGTAAAACCGTTTTAATCAGTAAAACTTTTTGGAAACTCAAAGGTTTCTGGTATTATTGAAAAGAGTAGAAAATCAGCATTCTAACGATACCAAAAATAATACCACTGTTTGAAAATTAAATTCAAGGATCGGTATTAAATGAAGCAAAATCGCTAAGACTCGATTTTTTGCTTACCAGTGTAGAAATCGTTTAGGTTTGTCGTTTCCTCTTATGCATATTTTGAAATAAATGTTACTTTTAATTCAGTTTATTCGGCTCAAAAAATTGAGCAGAGCGTCCGGCCGGGAAATAAAGTAACCCCGGCGGGGTACCCGCTCACATCGGGTGTACCCAGCGAAATCAGCGGGATACCCGGTTTTGGCCGGGTAGACCGGGTACCCGGTACATCTCTAATAGATATTTTAGTTATAGTAAGTATAAAAAGCTTTAAAAACTAAAACAGAAAGTATACAATACCTGTATGCACCCTAGTATGTCTATTAAGACAGCCTTGTGAGTTGAAACCTTTGCCGCAAAGCGTACACAAAAACTGCCCAGCAAATTTGTGCCTCTTCAAGTGTACGTTTAAAATATACTTCGATTTGAAAGTCTTATTGCACGTGGTACACACCGCTGGATTAATTGTCAGCTCGAGGTCGGTCTGATCCTCATCTTGATTTTCCGATTTCTCAACCGCACCCCTTTTACGTTTACGGTTTTCCCCAGCGACCGGCTTCTTTTTGATGTTTTTATCGTTTTTATCATTTTCAGGGTCATCGGTTATTTTCAGGGGCCCTAAATCGATGTCGGCCTCGTTGACTTTCAAGTCGAGCGGCTCATGGTCGAGATAATTATGTTTTATATAAATCGGTGATATGCGAGAATCAAAAGAGTGTGCACTAAAAGCTAAGGGACTTAAAGTTAGCTCGCTGGGAGCAAGCGGGCCGAGCGTCGAGGGCTTGTTGTCGAAGGGGCCTAAATGCTTTTTCAAAACTGACTCCGATTTTTCTACTTGCAATTTAAATTTGTAGAAAGTACGTAGTTGATCTAAACAGCTGGAGCAAATCTCATCGGGAAAGCCTTTTTGAAGCTAAAAAATAATAATAATAAGAAATTTTGTCTCGCTAAAGTCGACGTTTTTAAATATCAGATCACTTCGGTGTCTGGCTGTCCGTCTGTCTGTCCGTCTGTCACACCCGATTTTTTCCAAAACTATTTGACATGGAGAGTTGAAATTTGGCACTAATATAGGAATTGATGGCCTTATCAGAGCCGTGTACTTTTGAAAGTTAAATTTTAACTTAAGGGGATAGTTTTGGGAGTTAAAATCGAAAGTGAAAAAAAAATTACCAGGTCATCGAGTGGGATGTCAAATGAAAACTTGTAAAAACACGAGTTCAAAAATATATATAATGTAATACATGCGCACACTTCTCTTTGTACCGTTTTTAAAAAAGTGCGAAAAATCGCTGTCCCCCCCGTATATCGAAAAGTAATGATCAAAAAATTTTGAAAAAATTCTAGAATATTCTCCACAGGGTGTAGATCAGGGGTTCCCAACCTTTCCTGGACCACCGCCCCCTTTACAAGAAAAAAAAATCCAACCATCCCCTCCCAATAATAGTTAATTATATCAAATAATAAAATATTGTTGCATATTATCTATACCTACTTTATCTATCTATCTATCTATCTATTAAGAATCACAAAGTAGAAATTAATCGAAACGACCATTAAATGTAAAAAATGAAATAAAAAATTAATGAGATGGTTGAGGCTGGTGGAGTCTTAATGTCGGGTTCCAATTTCGTTAATATCAGTCGAAAATTACCACGTTCAGTGATGTGCAGTCTATTCCTTTTATTAGACAGTAAATTAGCTACTGCACTGAACCCACGTTCAGCCAAATACGATGGAGGAAAAGCAATTAAAAATGTCTGTACTCTTGCCTACAATCTAGAGCTGATATTGATTTTTGAAGCCAAAACTCTTGACATCCATTTCTGAATTTTACTATTAGTTCGTTAGTTATTAGTTCTAAGAGTTCCTCTTCTAAATTTGATGATTCTGCTGCATCTGCATTTGCGAAAGGAGCTAAAACCCAACTCGGTATATTCATGTTTAAAATATCCTGGAAGCGCTCCGTAAAATCAGCATAAGAACGTCCAAGTGTTGGTACTAAGTAAGTAAATCTTCCTGTTTTGCAGAGACTGCTGATAATGTGGGAAAGTAACTGTATTCACCTCTATCTAGCTTCCGTTTAAACAGAAGAAGTTTTCCCACAAAAGCAGCTACGACGTTTTTTGTTTTAATTAAATTCAACTCATCACCTTGCAAGTATAAATTGACTTATTAAATGCTTTAAACAGGTCTGTCAAATAAGCGATGTCATTTTTGGATGTAATCAAGTTTTCAGGCAGTTTTGCGTCTCTGTTTTCAAGAAAGTCCAGTACTAAGTCAAACAGATTGAAAAAACGATTTGAGACCCAACGAACTTCTGAGAGAATATTTCAGAATTTTTTCAAAATTTTTTGATCAATACTTTTCGAGATAAGGGGGGACAGTGATTTTTCGCACTTTTTTTAAAATAATACAGAGAGAAGTGTGCGCAAGTATTACATTATATATATTCTTGGACTCGTCTTTTTACAAGCTTTCATTTGACACCCCACTCGATGACCTGGTAATTCTTTTTTCACTTCCGATTTCATTCCCCAAAACTAACCCCTTGAGTGAAAATTTAACTTTCAAAACAACACGGCTCTGATGAGGCCATCAATTCCAATATTAGTGCCAAATTTCAACTTTCTATGTCAAATAGTCCCGGAGAAAATCGGGCGTGACAGACAGACAGACAGACCGACGGACACCGAAGTCATTTTATAAGTGTTCCGTACGGAACACTAAAAAGATGTCGAGAGGAAGTTTTTGTTGTGCAGTTAGTGCTTGTAAAAATGTATATGATATCTCTAAAGGAGTTTTTTTTAGATTCCTTAAATATCCTAAAAGGTAATTTATTCATAATTCTTTATTTCTATTGCGTAATATATTATAGATTATGATAATTGTGTTTTCATATTAGAGATACATTTTATTTGTAAAACAGTTGATGTTTTATTATTGTTAAGTATTGGATTATGTTATTTCACTTGTACTTTTTTTTCTGAATTCAGAGTAAAATGTTTGCTAGAATTAAGTTATATTATCTGCTCAAATTCGCTAAGTAAACTTTCAAAACTCAATCTGGGCATGCAAAAGTAGTAATTCTCCAGCACGAATAAGTTTGAATAAATCAGTGCATGGATTTAATTTTTAGTGTTCCGTACGGAACACTTATAAGATCACTTCGGTGTCTGTCTGTCACACCCGATTTTCTCCGAAATTATTTGTCATAGAAAGTTGAAATTTGGTAATAATATAAGAATTTATGACCTCATTGGAGCCATGTAGTTTTGAAAGTTAAATTTTGACTTAAGGGGTTAATTTTGGGGGGTGAAATCGGAAGTGAAAAAAAAATTTTTTTACTAGGTAATCGAGTGTGGTGTCAAATGAAAGCTTGTGAAAAGACGAGTAAAATATATATATATATATATATATATATATATATATATATATATATATATATATATATATATATATATATATAATGTAATACTTGCGCGCACTTTTCTTTGTATTATTTTTAAAAAATCGCGAAAAATCGCTCTCCATCCGCCTTATCTCGAAAAGTACTTATCAAAAAATCTTGAAAAAATTCTGGAATATTCTCCACGGGGTGTAGATTGAACGAAAATTATCACGAGTGCATTATCTTTAATAATTTATCTGGTATATAAATAAAACAGAAATTTTAAGGTCATCAATTTTCAGTAAAGATTGGAAATAAACTTTGTTGAAAACTCATTTGGGGTGTGTTTTGTGAAGTCACTGATCATTTTATACTTCCGTTACAACATTTTTTATTTTAAAAGCAATCAACGTACGGAACACTAATTGCGCAAGTTCAACTTGCACTTGACCGGTTTTTTTATATAGGTAGTATATAGGCACGAAAAGTGATTAGTTGTATGAAAATTATTATATTAGTGTGTTCGCTTCATTTTTAAGTTCAGAAGAAAGACGATCTCATCTTAAAATGATAATTATAATTATTTTCAGTCTCTCCAGATTACTGGGATTCGCTGAAATATCCTTATATTTCAGTATTATTGTTGACATTATACGCGCAAAGCTGAAGGTGTGCAAAGATATATTCTCAAAATGAACATTTTTCCCTCTGGACAATATCTCTAATAATTGAGAAATATAAATTCAACAATGAGATATTTAAATGAATAACGTGCAAAAAGCGTTTTCTTGTATTTTTTGCCTTTTTCCCTGTTTTTTTTTGTATATTTGTTTTAATAAGAACTTGATAATAAAATCTTTCTAAAAAAAACTGTCCACCACAATAGCATTTTTCTTGAAAGAAGGAATTTGAATATTTCAAAAACTCGCATGCACCATACCAGCAATATGGTCACAGGTCATGTGATCATTACTAACTCGAACCCCTTGAGACCAAAGGTACCGACTCGGACTGTCGCCACTGTGTTTTATGTTTACTGTGGTGACAATATCAACAGAACGCGTGAGGCATACACATACCTTGCAGAATGCTGTTTGGTACTGGCAACCATGGATCCACCACTACACGCCTGAGTCCAACAGACCGTCCGCAAAGTGACTGGAACCTCATGAAAGCAGATTGAAGCGTTCAAAAACACAAACATAAACTGGAAAGGTGCTGGCGCGTATTTTTTGAGATGTGCATGGAATAATACTAATCGACTATCTTGAGAAGGGGGGGGGGGGGGGGGGGGCGAACAATCACCTGAGACTATTACATTGGTTTATTGCACCGTCTGAATGATGAAATCAAGAAAAAAAGGCCGTATTTAGCGAAGAAAAAAGTGTTGTTCCACCAAGATAATCCACCGCTCACTACTCCATAAAATCGATGGTAAAATTGTACTAATTGGGCTATGAATTGCTTTCTCACCCGCTGTATTCACCAGATCTGGTCCCTAGCGATTATTACCTCGTTCCAAATTTGAAAAGGGAGCTCCAGGGAAAAATATTTAGCTCAAATGAAAAAGTCGAATGAGAAACTAAGGCTTATTTTAGAGAGCTCAACAAATCGTACGATTTGAAAGGTATCCAAATGTTGGAAGATTGCTGGAATAAGTGTATAACTCTTGAAGGAACCTATGTTTTTTTTATGGGTCTAGCATGCGTGCTGCAGGGAATCCCTAAAGCGCTACAGGAGCAACACGTGTGTGGAAATAGCGATTCACGTTGTTCTCGAATCGCTGTAAATTGTACTCGGTGGGAAACACAGTCCTGGGCAAATTATTCCAAAGGGATGATGTTCTCTATATAAAAGACTGCTTAAAAAGAGTAACAAGCTGAACCTCACGGATGTAAAGTATTAGCGCGACGTGTATTTCTAACATGCACCGCTCTGGGAAGAATTAAGCGGGCTACATCCTTTGAACACTTCCCATGAAAATACTTGTAGAATAGGCTCAAGTCGCCAACCGTTCTTTGATGTTGCAGCGAATCAAGGCCGCCGGTCAGTTCCGGGTCTCCAATCAGACGAACAGCTCTTCTCTGAATAGAATCCAACAAATTCAATGTATGTTTGGGAGCGGAGCCCCAAACATGGGAGCAGTATTCCTAGTTGGTCGAATTTGAGCTTTGTAAAGAATTAACAGTTGTTGTGGAGTGTAAAGCTTTCTGGTTCGAAATAATATTCCCAACTTTTGAGAAGCTCTCCTTGCTATCCCTGCGACATGTTCATGCTAGGACATATTTGCTCCCAAATTAACGCCCAACAAATTGAGTGACGATGTTAGAGGAATGGAGTGCCCAGCCATAACTCTGTCGGGTTCAGCAATGTTAACTTTTTTAGAAAAAAATACCGCCTGGGTTTTTTTGTAGTGTTAAATTCCACCTAGTTACTATCATCCCAAGATAGAATTTCTTCCAGATCTTTGTTAAGTTGAACGACTTCCCGCTCACAGCGGATATTCGTCAGAGTAGCCGATGTCCGAGCGTTCAAAGTGAATGGAGAGATAAGCGTACCCTCATCTGCAAAGCTGTAGATTGGGTTTCCGGTCTTTTCCAGCAGATCGTTAATGTAAATGAGAAAGAAAGTAGGAGATGGTATGGAACCTTGGGGCACACCGGCGTTGATAGTGAAGGTGTTAGAAAGAAATCCGGTCGAATGCCTTGGATATGTCAAGAGCTGAATTGTAACACCTTTCCAGCAGAAAGGAAATATTGTAGGATAGGTTAAAAAGTCTACAGAAAACTGGTGTTAGTTCCCTCGCATAGTTTTTGAGAACTATGGCAGGTATTCTGTCAGCACCAGAAGCTTTTTTGGCCTCTAGCTTCATTAAAATACGTTTAATGATACGCTGTCTGAAGACGATATCGGGCAACCTTGACTGCTCTATGGGACTAGTAGGTGTTTTTCCTTGGAAATCGACAGTAGAATATGAAGCAATGTTGAAGAATAAAATCAATTTTTGGCAAAAATATTGTGTTTTCTTCAGAAGTGTCAGGACTTTTCACCCTATACAGTAGTCTCTGAAGAAGAAATAAAATATTTCGAAAGATTCACAACTTTAAAAAACACTTAATCATTTTATCTTCCCATAAAACTCGAGAATCTATCAAACCGGATTATAAAAGAAATTACTAAATAAAAACGCGATAAAATGACTTAGCTCATAATGTTATCTTATCTATATGAACATAAATTTATGCAAACGAAAAATAAAATAATATTGCTATAACAAAATAATTCAGATCCATTAAAAAGATCTATACCGTGATTATTTCTTTTTTTGTTGAGTGTAACATTGTTTATTTGGGAAAACGTGGTTATTTTATCTTAAAAATAATCTTATATATGAATTTTTGCACGTAATTGAGTTACCTCACATTAATAACCGGCCAAGTGCAAGTCGGACTTGCGCAATTAGTGTTCCGCACGTTGATTGCTTTTAAAATAAAAATTTTTTGTTTGATCAATGACTTCACAAAACACACCCCAAATGAGCTTTCAACAAAGTTTTTTTCCGATTTTTACCAAAAACTGATGACCTTGAAATTTTTGTATTTTTTATATACCAGATAAACTATTGAAGATAATGCAATCGTGATAATTTTCATTCAATCTACACTAGAGATTCCCAACCTTTTCTGGACCACCGCCCCCTTTACAAGAAAAAAAATTTCAACTCTTCCATAATACTAGTAATTCTACCTAGATTTCGTTTGAACAGAAGAAATTTTCCCACAAAAACAGCTATCACGTTTTTTGTTTTAATTAGATTCAACTCATCATCTTGCAATTGTAAACTGACTTCATAAATATTTTAAACAGGTCTGTCAAATAAGTGATTTCATTTTTGGATGTAATCAGGTTTTCGCGCAGCTTTTCGTCTCTGTTAAGGAAGTCCAGTAATGAGTCAAATAGATTGAAAAAACGATTCAGACAAACATCTTTTGAGAGCCAACGAACTTCTGTGTGCAGCAGCAAGTAATTGTAATCTTCATTATTTTCACTACAAAGCTGGCCAAATAATCTATCACGCAATGAATTGCTTCTAATTTTATTGACTGCCGTAATAACGTAATGAAGCCACGTATGCAGGCGTTCATTCAGAATTTTTGCAACCAATTGCTGACGATGAATAACACAATGTACGAGTTCATTTGTTACTGCGTGTTTCAAATACGCTGTGAAACCCTTATGAGACCCCGTCATTGCTGGAGCACCATCAGTAGCAGCTGACAAAATATTACGAATCGGAATTTCTTTCTCTTGACAAAATTTGTTAATGGTATTAAATATCGATTCTCCCTTTGTAACGATTTCCAAATTTTTAGTAAATAACTCTTCACAAATTTTCCTGCTTTTATCTTTAGCCATTTCATCTATTCTTCTTTGCACCGAATTATTACTCATAGGAATTTTTCTGATGATATCTGACGGTGTCTTATGATGAAAACCAGTTTTTATTACTTCTTTGACTGCCGTCAAGATTAATTCCTCGCTAATTGTGTGTGGTTTTCCCGCTTTTGCGATTAACAATGAAATATATGAGGCTCGTAGTCAATCATCTTCTTGACGCAAAAAGGTTTGATATAGTTGGCTGTTTTCTTTCCCAGTACTTGAAAATAGGATAAATCTTCGTCCCTTTTACCAGCATGCATTTTATTCGAATGCCCTTGTACCATAGAAGGCTTCACGGCATTTGAATAAACTTTTTGACAAATTAAACACAGAGGTAATGATTGCTTTGGAGGAGAGTGCGTAAATCCATATTTCAAATACTCAATACTGTACTGCCGGCATTTATTCTTAGATTCAGACATTTTGAAATACAAATTTGCCACGGTTTAAATAAATTAACTTTTTAACAGATTTATAGATAGTTATAACAATAATGGGGCGATAATTATTTTATCACTTTCATTCACGAATATGGATTATTGGCGAAGCACACAAAAATAATAAGACATTCCTAGAGCTATTCCTGCCTTTTATAGATTTGATTTCGTGCACGCATCAACTTATACGCCTTTTGCTTGTTTGCGATGCCGGTGCACTTGCTCTACAAAGAAGTCATTACAAGCTCCCATATTTTTGTCGAAACATGCTTGATTGCTTGAATCGCGCCTTTGCTTACCAATTTGCAAAGACTTCTCACCGACAATACTAAACCGAAGTAGGTATACGTATACATAATGCTAATTTAAATTTTTTAATACTTATTCACGCGATGACAATAAGATAAAAATTTTAGATAGGTCGATAAATATTTATTCATGAAAACAGTAGGTATTTTGAAAGTATTTTATTATATTACTTTCCTAAATAGGTAGGTAGGCCACGGCCGCTCCCTTGACTGTCTTAACGCCCCCCCGCCATTCTGAACCCGCTACCGCCCCCGTCGGAAACCTATGATCTACATCCTGTGGAGAATATTCCAGAACTTTTTCAAAATTATGCGCAAGTATTACATTACATATATTTTTGAACTCATATTTTTACAGCTTTCATTTGACACCCCACCCGATGACGTGTAAAAAACCCCCAAATCTAACCTTTTATGTCAAAATTTAACTTTCAAAAGTACACGGCTCTGATGAGGCCATCAATTCCAATATTAGTGCCAAGTTTCAACTTTCTATGTCGAATAGTTTCGGAGAAAATCGGGTGTGACATACGGACATACAGACACCGAAGTGATCTTATAAGTATTCCGTACGAAACACTAAAAATGCCTGTTATGAAGCTACACAATTACGATTTAAATGTAATATTTTCAGTATAACTAACAAAATAACTATCATCATTACTATTTATTAAAATTATGTGGAACATAATTTTAATAAATAAAAGAAAAGATTATGTAATCTACAATGTAAAAATAGAATTAATTTTTTGCAAAGCGTTACATTCTCCATAGAAATAATTATTCATGAACTTTGAACACGTAAAAAAATTGACCATAACATAACAAAAACCGGTCAAGTGCAAGTCGGACTTGCGCAATTACTGTTTTGTACTGTAATTGCTTCCGAAATAACAATTTTTGTTAATGAGGTATAAAATGATCAGTGACTTCACAAAACTCACCCCATATGAGTTAAAAAAAAATCAATATCAGGATTCGCACACAAACTTGTTTGTGATGGCTAAAAAAACTTTTCTACAACGTGAACTTCTATATCACTAGAAAAATTGCAAAACATATTGGCTATCAAGGTTCTGTCTCTAGTAGAACTACTATCTTTTATTATTTGTATAAGCCCAATGTTATTCAAATAGGTGAACAGACTATTATTAACATATTCTAAAAAATTTATGTTAAAATCTTCCACAATAATTATCTTAGATCCTTGCTGTGCAGATGTGTTTATACTTTTATCTATACAGTAAATAACATTTTTTATTAAACGGGATGGGGGCTTGTATATAAGTACAAAACATGTATCAAAGCTGGTTTCCGATCTACCAGATAAATAATCAAAGGTAAGGCACTCATGACACTTATCATTCAATCTACACTGGGGAATATTCCAGAATTTTCTCGAAGTATTTTTATCAGTACCCTTACAGATAGGGTGGGAGGATAGCGACTTTTGGCAATTTTTTTAAAGTTTTCGCAAGTATAATATCATGTATATTTTTTAACTCATATTTTCACAAATTTTCATTTGATACCACACACGATGACCTTGAAAATTTTTTTCACTTCCGATTTCAGCCACCAAAACTAACCCCTTAAGTCAAAATTTAACTGTGATTAAGCCATCAATTCCTATATTTGTGACAAATTTCAACTTTTTATGTCCAATAGTTTCAGAGAAAATCGGCTCTCAATACTGTTTATTCATGCTAAATTACACAAAAAACTGTCTTACACACGTCAATATATAATGATTTATTAAAAAAAAGTAGCTACTAGACTGATCTAAGTAATAAGATTACTACACAAATGTTGATACATATAATTTCTATTACTATGCCATTTACATGTAAAAAAGAAACATTAGTATGGAAACAAACTCCTCAGAAATAAAACCCAAATCAAACTTAAAACATAAAACTTATAACAGAGGTAACGTTTATGGAGTAAAAAGCATTTTCTACCTGGATTTTTTTAACCTTTTTTTCAAATTCTTTGGTAGATCTCTAATATTTTGCGGTAATACATTAAAAGATTTAACGGCCCAGTACCCAGGACCTGTTTGACACCTCTTCAGCCTCCAATATGTTAAAATTAGATTCTCTTTATGCCTGGTATTACGACAATGCACATCTCTATGGCTTCAGTAGGAATAAATATATTACTTTAAGAACCGGAAATTCTTAAGAATGTACTATGAAGGAACTGTTAAAATCCTGAGGGATACAAATGACTGTCGGCAGTCATCCCTGAAACCTAGTCCATCCAGTACTCTCAGTGCCTTACTCTGCAGGCTAAATACTTGATAAGTCTGTGCAGAATGTCTCCAGATGAGAATGGAATCAGCAAAATGGGAGTGAAATATTGAGTGATAGGCATTTTGCATACTTGCTCAGTTACACAATATGCAAGATTCCAGAGTACAAAAAGATGTTTGCTCAATTTTTTACACATCTTGCCTATGTGTGTACCCCAATGCAGCTTCGGATCTAAATATACACCCAGAAATCTCACCTCACCCACTCTCTCATAATCATACACGTATCTCAATAAAAAAAACCGGTCAAGTGCAAGTTGAACTTGCACAATTAGTGTTCCGTACATTGATTGTTTTTAAAGTAAAAATTTTTGTTAGGGTGGTATAAAATGATCAGTGACTCCACAAAACACACCCCAAATGAGTTTTCAACAAGGTTTGTTTCCAGTCATTACTGAAAACTGGTGACCTTAAAATTTTGTTTTTTTTTTATATACCAAATAAATTATTAAAGGTAATGCACTCGTGATAATTTTCGTTCAATCTATATCCCGTGGAGAATATTCCAGAAATTTTTCAAAATTTTTTGATCAGTACTTTTCGAGATAAGGTAGGGGACAGCGATTTTTTAAAAGTAATACGAAGAAAAGTGTGCGCAAGTATTACATTATATATATATTTTTTATTCGTGTTTTCACAAGCTTTCATTTGACACCACACTCGATGACCTAGTAAAAAAAATTTTTTTTTACTTCCGATTTCACCCCTCAAAACGAACTCCTTAAGTCAAAATTTATGTTACGGTGGTATAAAATGATCAGTGACTTCACAAAACACGCCCCAAAGAGTTTTCAACAAAGTTTGTATCTAATCTTTACTGAAATCTGATGACCTTGAAATTTTTGTTTTTTTTTATATATACCATTTAAATTAATAAAGGTAATGCACTCGTGATAATTTTCGTTCAATCTACACCCTGTGGAGAATATTCCAGAATTTTTTCAAAATTTTTTGATAAGTACTTTTCGAGATAAGGCCCGGGACAGCGATTTTTCGCGAATTTTTAAAAATAATACAAAGAAAAGTGCGCGCAAGTATAATATTATATATATATATATATATATTTTTACTCGCTTTTTACAAGCTTTCATTTGACACCACACTCGATGACCTAGTAAAAAATTTTTTTTTTCACTTTCGACTTCACTCCCCAAAACTAACCCCTTAAGTCAAAATTTAATTCTCAAAACTACATGGCTCTGATGAGGCCATCAATTCTTATATTATTACCAAATTTCACCTTTCTATGTCAAATAGTTTCGGAGAAAATCGGGTGTGACAGACAGACAGACACCGAAGTGATCTTATAAGTGTTCCGTACGGAACACTAAAAACAACCCGTTTAGTCTGGTCACTATTCAAAGCTAGTCTAGTTACATCAAACCACTATTTAGCTCTGACAGACAGACAGATACCAGAGTGACTCCATAAATGTTCCATTTCTCAATTTCGTTACGAAACACTAAAAATTGTACATATTTTTAGAATTTCCTAGTAATTTTATGTATAATTAAATTTTGAAAATTGATGCTATTAAAATAGAGAGATACCCTTTTTCTGATAGGGACTTATAGGTACATCACAGGGTTTACGATGACAGTAGCTGTCTCTATGCAAAAATACTCTCCCCTACCTACACTGTCCCATGTCTCAATAAATCAACCTGGGTTTAAGTGCATTTCTCTCAGATTAACTACTATCATGATGTAATTGTAGATTGGTCAAAGAATAAGCTTAATATCTTATTATAACGGGAGTTTTCATAGAAAACTACACATAATTTAACTCAATTTTCACCGAAACTGATTAATAAATAGCATTCTGAAAATTTCTTTGTTAATTTTGTCATAATTTGAATGATAAATTATATACTGAATTCCTATAAAAAAAGTTATTGGTCTTTATCATCAATTCATGTACTGAAAATTAACACACTGACACTAACGATATTTGAATTATGCTAAAATTAACCATACTAACAACTTAAAATTCTGTGCATTATTTTTTAATTCTTAACACAAAACTATGACTAGAAGAGAGACAATGTACAGATATATTTTTACAAGTGAAGTGAAAATTAATAATGTAAATTCATACTGTTAGTTGTGAATTTTCAGAAATTCTTATTGTTTAATACTCTATTAAAATAATTATAACATTACATAACTGTAGCATTCAAATGTAATTTATATTAAGACATTTTATACCTATTAATTAAATAAGTAGTAATCATACACTTACTTTAACTTCATGCATTAAACCAAGCAGTTCCAGTACCGATATAGTCTTTGAATCAACTCGAATTTTTTCATCTTGAATTTTTTGTCTACGATTTTGATTGTTCATACATGTCCGACAAATATTCTTTAAATCAACTACGTTTCTATAAGCGGACAAGTCCATTTTTTGCAATCACGACCATTAATCCTGTTATCTTTAAAATTTCTGATTAATTTTCTGTTTGATAAAATTCGCTGTTTGAACGACATTCCAACAAATGTTTTTAGGTGAATTTAGGCGAGAACAAACCGCAAAACCTAAGGCTAGATCTACATAAGGACAAAAAAAAACACTAGTCACCTTTCACTAAACCAGGGTAAGCGAGCATACATTATTGATACACCTGATTTTACGTTATGTTTGTAGTTTAAACTAAAGAGGAAAAAGGAAGCTTAATAAATTACCAGCCATTGTCAGTACTTGTTCAACGTCCAATCTTGTTATCCGTTGGTATTTTCCAGTTATCGTGTGTTCGTATAGACGGAATTTTTGTGAAGCGGAAAATGACAATAACAAGGAAATCAGCCAAAGAGCAGAAGTTGTAAAATCATCGTGTAGACGCAAATTGAGGGAGTAGTTTATTGAACTCTCAGTTACTTTTAGATGGCAAACAATACCAGAACCTAAAGCTTTTATTCAAATGTTATATTCCTAATATGCAATTTCTTCAAGTTGATACCTTTGACACAAACTGTAGCTAACACGCTAGCTTATTGGTATTATCCGAATTGCAGGGTTTCCGTTGAAAACTTAAATTTATGTGCAAAGATTTCTCTCGTCTGAAGTTATATTGACGATTCTTCATCGGGCACTCACACTCGAAAATATGTAAAACCTTCCCTGTTAAAAATCTATATCAATCTGTTAAGGCCAGTTGACTAATCCACCAAAAATAGTTGGGACGTCAATGAGTAGTTTAATATTATTATGAAAAAAAAGAAAGGTAAATGATAAAAAAAACCGCCCGTGAGAAAGAGGAATTTGGAAAAAAACAAAAAACATATTTATTGAGTGTACAAATAGTTGAAAGTAATAACACTACTCAATATTTATCACCACCACACCAAAAACTTTATGATGCACTCATTGCTCCTGTTGAAGCTAACACGATTAACGAAAGCCGCGCCGAGCGCAAAAATAAGGTATTGGTGTAGTGGTGATATATATAGAGTAGTGTCATTGTGACAAAGATTCCATATTCCTAAAATAGGAGTAATAATTTGAAATTGGTGAATTAATAGATTCGTGTACAAAAAAACTTACTCTAGAAACCACATAATCCCGAAAGACAGTTCTCTAAAATTGCCTAATCTCGCCAACCATTGATTTCAAGGTCGTTAACGTCAAACTTTTCATTGAATTTTAAGGTTAACTTATAATTAAAAAACACTGTTCAGACAATATTAATAAGTTTAAATTGTATTTTTTTACATAATATTCAGTGTTTTCAAGAAGGAGTGAAATAGAAAGCATTAAAAAATGAAGGCAGTATGCAGAGCATGTTTAATTAAAGGTCAGCTGAATTCTTCTCCACTTTTAACTGTTTTAGCCGAATTTGAAGATAAATCTATTTTGGACTTGTTAAATATTGTAACATCTTTAAAAGTAAGTTTTGTCAACATATCCGGACTATAAATTCTTTAAAAAATGTCCCAAAAGTTTTATATAATTTAATTTTTAGGTACCCTATTCTGAAAGTTGGCCAAGTAAAATATGCTGGAGATGTTTAAAAAGTTTAAAAAATGCTTATAAATTTATCATTTTATTTAAAAATTCACAAACAAAACTAAATGAGAAATTTAAGATAAACCAGCCTAACTTTGTAGATATCAAAGAAGAAACAAAAGTAGATAAAAATTTAGCCTTCAACAATATGGAGGAAATTACAATATTAAATAGAGAAAGAAATATGTGTATAGAAATGGTTCCTGTAAATGTTAATGTAATAGCTACCGAAGATAATAATTACTCTAAAATTAAGGTAATAGACAAACCAATTAATAAATATGAAGAATTCCTAATCATATAACTTTTTAAAAGCAATATTTACTTATAAAAAATATATGTTCCAAGTTAAAAACACCATGTATAGTTAATTCCAAAGTTTTCTCATCACATTTCTGCAGATTTTTTTTAAGAGCTAGAAAATTAAATCCCATTCCCATATAAATATTTTATTTTAGAAAGAAGAAAATATAGTTCCTTTTGAAGAAAATATTAATACAGTTACTAAGGAACCAAATATTAGTGATATTAAAGGAGAACATGAAAATTATTTTAATAAAGTAAATAAAGACAGTGAAGTTTTTCAAGACAGAAAAGAAAAAGGCAATATTTTTTATACGTCTCAAAAAGATAAATTTGAATTGAATGAAAATAATGATTTAGATAAAAAATTCAAGCTAGATGTTTGCCAAATAAAAAAAAATAAAGACAAGAACATAAGTAATAATCAAATAGCAACTAGAACAGGTGTTTTACCAAGGAAAAGAATAAAAGGTGATAAAAAAATACTAAAAACAGTGTTCAATTCATTAAAGGATAGGGCAAAGACTAAAAAAATTGAAACAGATAATACAAGTAAAGATATACAAGTATATAAATGCTCTTTTTGTGAGAGTACATTTGATAATCCTAGGAAGTTAACAATTCATAAAAAGAGAATACACAATCCTAATAGGAAAGAAAAATTTAAATGTAGTGTTTGTGGGGAACATATTAAAACTGCATCTGGTAAGTTTATTGTTAGATTTATAGTATAACATGGTATTAAACTTACAAATATTGTCAAACTATTTATTAAATATATCTGTGATAAAAAGTATTAAAATATAACTTAAAACACGAGCCAAGTGCAAGTGGGGCTTGCGAAATTAGTGTTACATACTGTGACTGCTTTTAAAATATTTTTGATATGGAGGGGTAAAACGATCAGTGATATCACAAAACACACCTCAAATAAGCTTTTAAAAATCAATATTTAGGATTCAGACACAAACTTGTTTGTGTTGGCTAAAAAAACTTTTTACAGGATGAACTTCTACATCATTAGGAAAATTGCAAAAACACATTATCTATCAAGGTTCTGTCTCTAGTAGAACTAGTATCTTTTATTATTTGTATAAGCCCAATGCAATTGAAATAGGTGAATAGACTATTATTAACACATTCTAAAAAAATTTATGCTAAAATATCCCACAATAATTATCTTAGATCCTTGCAGTGAAGGTGTGTTTATACTTCTATCTATACAGCGAATAACATTTTTTATTAAACAGGATGGGGGCTTATATACAAGTACAAAAGATATATCAAAGCTGGTTTCCGATCTTTGTTTTTATATACCAGATAAATTATTAGAGCTAAGGCACTCATGATACTTATCATTTAATCTATACTTTATGGGGAATATTCTAGAATTTTTTTGAAGTTTTTTTAGCAGTATTCTTAGAGATAGGGTGGGCCGATAACGATTTTTGGCAGTTTTTTTAGAGTTTTCACAAGTATAATATCTTTAAAAAGGCACGATATAGAAAGATTGTTCTAGATTCACTTCCTTTGAAATCGACTTCGGCATCACACGTGTTACATTGTCATTAGGAACACATATTGTAGCAAAGAAGTAAGGTATTTAAACTGGTGTACTAATGACTTACTGCTTGGCTTCGCCTCGTGGCTTTTCTATCAACTGCTTGGCCTCTCCTGGTAAGTTTCCCATCAAAATCTTGCCTCACACACTACCTCCCTATTTACATTTGGGTAACTAATCAACACTTGACCCAAAATGTTTTAGGATGGGTAGAATATTTCAGGAACGGCTCGCTGATAAAAAAAAACTATATCATGGATGGCAAAAAGGATGCCTTCACTACTGAAAGGACGGAAAAAGCCACTACTGCATGCTGGACCAGAAAAAAGCCCTTAAAAATTGGCAATGGCTGTTTATATATTATCGTTCTCCTTCCTTCGAAGTGAAGTCTTTAAAATGTACTAGTTCACTTCAGGAACGCAAAATGAAACGGGAGTGTTAAACTCGCGACTTGATAGACAAGGGCCGATGATGCTGGTCTTAATTGTAATCCAGACACATTCATGAAATAAGTTAAATCGATCACATGCGCCTACAACTGGTTGAGTTACACTGCTTAACCAATATAAAAAACTGTAATAAGATTTAAATTCACTGCTTAACTTAAATTAACAATTATTACATGAATTAAAGAAAGAAAAACGGTTTTGTAACATGATCTTAAAATCTAGGAAAAAATGAACGTTACTATATATATATATATATATATATATATATATATATATATATATATATATATATATATATATATAGTATATATATATATATATTTTATATATTTATTTATATATTTATTTATATATTTATTTATATATATATATATATATATATATATATATATATATATATATATATATATATATATATATATATATATATAAAGGGTGTTTTTTATAGAGGTATATAACTTTAAGTTGGCAACACTTTTTTAACTGGCGGCCATTTTGTCAACTGTCAAGTGATTTATGTTTAGTTTGGTTTGGCATTTCAACATGAATAGACTGACGCCTGAACAACACTTCCAAATTGTGCAAATTTATTTTGAAAATCATGGATCTGTTCGAAATACGTATCGCGCACTACGTCCATTTTACGGTCAACATAATCGTCCATCAGAGCAATTAATTCGATTAACTATGGAACGTTTTCGCACCACGTTTACTCTAAATGATAATACGCATCCACAGAGACGTCGTACAGTGCGTACAGAAGAAGTCATTGCTGCTGTAGAGCGTAGCGTAGAGGAAGACCCGAATCAGTCTATCCGCCATCGTGCACAGGAATTGGATATGTGTCCATCCACTTTATGGAAGATTTTGCGGAAAGATCTTGGTTTGCGTGCTTACAAAATCCAACTCGTGCAACAATTGAAGCCACACGATCACCTAACAAGGCGTAGATTCGGTGAATGGGCCCAAAACAAGATTGCCGTTGATCCCGATTTTCATAAGCGAATTTTGTTTAGCGATGAAGCTCACTTTTGTTTGAATGAATACGTCAATAAACAGAACTGCCGTATTTGGAGTGATGATAATCCTCAAGTGTATGTTGAGACACTGTTACATCCAGAAAAACTGACTGTTTGGTGTGCTTTATGGGCTGGTGGAATCATTGGTCTGTACTTCTTTAAAAACGATGTTGGTCAGAACGTTACAGTCAATGGTAACCGCTATAGAGCCATGATTACTGACTTTTTCGTTCATCAATTGAACAACCATGATGTGCAGGACCTGTGGTTTCAACAAGACGGCGCAACATGTCACACAGCTCGTGCCACAATTGATTTATTGAAGGAAACGTTTGGTAACCGCATAGTTTCACGTTTCGGACCCGTGAATTGGTCTCCAAGATCGTGCGATTTAACGTCGCTAGACTATTTTCTGTGGAGATATGTGAAGTCGCTAGTCTACGCCGATAAGCCCGAAACGATTGACCACTTGGAGGACAACATTCGCCGCGTTATTGCCGATATACGGCCACAAATGTTGGAAAAAGTCATCGAAAATTGGACCTCCAGATTAGACTACGTCCGAGCCAGCCGTGGCGGTCATATGCCATATGTCATAATTAAATTATAATGCCAGAAGATTATCTTTCGAATAAAGTAAATTTCATGTCAATTTAAAAAATTCATCTTTGTTTTATTCCATTTCAAAGTTCTATACCTCTATAAAAAACACCCTTTATATATATTCAAACTGAACAGGCCAGCGAACCGTTTGCTTTGGAGCTACAGTTTTGCCACAAACTGAAAAGATATTATACCCATTATAGTATGCTCTTCTTTTAACTGCTTCTATCTTTCTTAGAATCATAAACGTAGCAGCCGATGTTCGACACAGGTAGGCACCTTTGTAAACCTCCGAAAGGTAAATTGGGACGCCGCGCGGTCGATTTGGCCTACCTTACACTTGGCGCTATAATCGTTTATAACTTCGAAAGTGTCTGAAATTTTCCTCTGAAATTTTCAAAGAATATTATTGAAATATAATACTGTCCAATAGGATACTAAAAAGTCGATTTTTTTCGACCCGAGAAAGTATAATGTTCTCTTAAGTCAAAATTTAACTTTTAAAAACGGCTGAGATTAGGCCATCAATTCCTATGTTTGTGACAAATTTCAACCTTCTGTGTCAAATAGTTTCACAGACAGACCCTGAAGTGGTTCCAGAAGTGTTCCATTTCTCAATTTTGATATGGGGCATTAAAAATGTATGCAAGAGCTTTTTTTTAATTTCTTAATATTTAGATGCAGGCTGCTAGAAAATATTTGTTAATTTTTTGTACCAATGAATGTTATGGGATTTATATTTCCATAATATTAGCTAAAACTATGCATTCATTAGGTTACACTTTTAATTATATTGCGAAGGCTGATGAACCAAGTCTGATGACATTACAAATTTGACCCATTCGTTACTAGCCGATACTTCAACCAGTTTTGATATAGTACATTAGATAATTAATCGTGTTTTAACGTATATATGCGAAGGCTTGGTGTCAAGTGTACAGTTCCAACATAAATGTATGAGAATGATATGTGCTAAAGCCAATAAAATAAGCGTGGAAATAAGCCTAATCACTCACGGTGTTCTAGAGCTGAATCAAATAAAAATATGGAGTGGTTCCAAAATTTTTATTGATTTTCATTCTAGCAAGTATTAGGAACATTTCAAGCCATGATTGAAAAAATCCTCTCGTCGCTTTTTTTTAAAGCAAAAAGAAACATTTTTTAATATTCTTACTAATTTAAAAAAATGAATAAATTCCGCTGTGGCTAGTTTATATAATTTTCGTATTAAAACAAACCTGAAATTGTTTTTCCCAGCTTATATTCAAAATTATGTCTGATGTAAACTTTTTTTTTTTTGAATATTGTTTAACCCATATTAAAAGTGACATCTCATTCAGCCCAAAGTAAAAATAGCCGGTCAAGTACAAGCTGCGCAATTAGTGTTGGTTTTAAAATAAAAATTTTTCTTACGCAAGTATAAAATGATCAATGACTTCACAAAATACATCCCAAATAAGTTTTCAACAAAGTTTTTTTCCGATCTTTACTGAAAACGGATGACCTTGAAATTTTTGCTTTTTTTTTTTTTATACACCAAATAAAGTATTAAAGGTAATGTACTCATAATAATTTTCGTTCAATCTACACCCTGTAGTACTCAAAATACTTATTGGCCTGTAGTTAGCGATATCAGCCTTGTCCCCTGACTTGAATACAGGGGTGACAAAACTGGTCTTCCAATGCTCAGGAAAATAACCCTCCTCCAATGACAGGTTAAACATCATGCATAATAGTCGCGATAATACAAAGCCTTTAGTAATCCAGGAGACAAACCGTCAAGACCAGGCCCCTTTCTGTGATCCAACCTCGAGAGCCCCTTGTAAATTTCCGAGATTGAAATCTTAAATTTGAAGATATTAGGAATATTAGTAGAGGCTAGGGCTGGATAATCAAGTGATTCATCAGAGTAAACAGAGCCGAAGTAGCTTGCAAAAAGATTAGCCATATCAATGCCCATGTCCACAGATTGACCATTATAAAAAATTCTAGGAGGAAGGTCATTTGGCACTAATATGGGAATTGATGGCCTTATCAGAGCCATGTAGTTTCGGAAGATAAATTTTGATTTAAGCGGTTAGTTTTGGGAGTGGGAAGTGAAAAAATTTTTTGAAGTGAAAAAAAATTTACCAGATCATCGAGTGGGATGTCAAATGAAAGCTTGTAAAAACACGGGTTCAAAAATATATATAATGTAATTCTTGCGCACACTTTTCTTTGTATTATTTTTTGAAAAGTGTGAAATTTGCCTACCTCTTTATCTCAAAAAGTATTGATCAAAAAATTTTGAAAAAATTCTGGAATATTCTCCACAGGGTGTAGATTGAACGAAAATTAACACGAGTGCACCTCTAATAATTTATCTGGTATATAAAAAAAAAACAAAATTCGGTCATCAGTTTTCAATAAAGATCAGAAAAAAACTTTTGTTGAAAACTTATTTGGGATGTGTTTCTTGAAGTCACTGATTATTTTAGACCTCCGTAATAAAATTTTTTATTTTAAAAGCAATCAACGTACGGAACACTAATTACGCAAGTCCGACTTGCATTTGGCCGGTTATTTTTAGTGTTCCGTACGGAACACTTATAAGATCACTTCGGCGTCTGTCTGTCTGTCTGTCACACCCGATTTTCTTCGAAACTATTTGACATAGAAAGGTGAAATTTGGTAGTAATATAGGAATTGATGGCCTCATCAGAGCTATGTAGTTTTGAGAATTAAATTTTGACTTAAGGGGTTAGTTTTGAAGTCGGAAGTGAAAAAAAAATTTTTTTACTAAGTCATCGAGTGTGGTGTCAAATGAAAGCTTGTGAAAACACGAGTAAAAAAATGTATATATAATATTATACTTGCGCGCACTTTTCTTTGTATTATTTTTAAAAATTTGCGAAAAATCGCTGTCCCGGGCCTTATCTCGAAAAGTACTTATCAAAAAATTTCGAAAAAAAATTCTGGAATATTCTCCACGGGGTGTAGATTGAACGAAAATTATCACGAGTGCATTACCTTTAATAATTTATATGGTATGTAAAAAAAAAAAAAAATTTCAAGGTCATCAGATTTCAGTGAAGATTGGAAACAAACTTTGTTGAAAACTCATTTGGGGTGTGTTTTGTGAAGTCACTAATCATTTTATACCACCGTAACATAAATTTTGACTTAAGAGGTTCGTTTTGAGGGGTGAAATCGGAAGTGAAAAAAAATTTTTTTTACTAGGTCATCGAGTGTGGTGTCAAATGAAAGCTTGTGAAAACACGAGTAAAAAATATATATATAATGTAATACTTGCGCACACTTTTCTTCGTATTACTTTTAAAAAATCGCTGTCCCCTAGCTTATCTCGAAAAGTACTGATCAAAAAATTTTGAAAAAATTCTGGAATATTCTCCACGGGGTATAGATTGAACAAAAATTATCACGAGTGCATTACCTATAATAATTTATTTGGTATATAAAAAAAAACAAAATTTCAAGGTCACCAGTTTTCAGTAAAGATTGGAGACAAACTTTGTTGAAAACTCATTTGGGGTGTGTTTTGTGAATTCATTGATCATTTTATACCACCCTAACAAAAATTTTTATTTTAAAAACAATCAACGTACGGAACACTAATTGTGCAAGTTCAACTTGCACTTGATCGGTTTTTTTTACTTTAAACTGAGATGTCGCTTTTGCTTACTTTTTATTTGGTAGCTCTTATTGTAGACTTATTTTCATAAAAAAGAAAATTAAAAATGTTTTCCTAGTTTTTATTTCAAAGTTTAAAATCTAATTTAAACTTCTATAAAAAAAACATACGCAATCGAATTTAAAAATTGTATGCATAAATTACCGCGATATTTTTGCGATTTTCTTATCATATTTTTTTAAAATTAGATTGCGTATGGGTTAAACAATATTTAAAATAATTTGTTTAATAGAAGTTTACATCAGACAATAATTTTGAATATAATCTGGAAGAAATAATTTGGTGTTTGTTTTAATACGAAAATCATGTAAACTAGCCTCAGCGGAATTTATTCGTTTTTTTTTTAAATTAGTAAAAATATTGAAAAATATTTTTTTAGCTTTAAAAAAATGCGCCGAGCGGGTTTTTTTTTTTTATAACGGCTTGAAATGTTCCTCATATCTGCTAGAATCAAATTCCATCAAAATTTTGGAACCACCCCGAATTTTTATTTGATTCGTCTCCCGGACACCGTGCACTGTTACATTATCCATATGCTATTATAATTATGTTTTATCACACTAAGTTATTTTTACAGGTGTACAAGTATGAAATGCGGATTTCAGACAACAGATGGTGCACCAATGCAGTTTGTGCTATAAAGATTCGACACTACGCCATTTTGTTGTGTCCTCAACAAGTGTCAGACGCGCACGAGTGATAAATTGGAAAAGTGTTTGCATAGTGTTGTGTTGTTGTGTTCAATATGTCGAAATTTATACCGAACAAAGACCATTCGCGGACAGCATTAATTTTTTGTTTTCATTTGAAGAAAACTGCTGTTGAATCATACCGATTACTTCGAGAAGTTTATGGTGAACGTGCTCCATCGCAAGATACGTGTGAACGATGGTTTCGGCGTTTCAAAAGTGGTGACTTCGATGTTGCAGACAAGGAACGTGGAAAACCGTCAAAAAAATACAAAGATGTGGAATTGCAAGCATTAAATACAAAAACAACTCGCCGAGCAATTGGGCGTTAGTCAACAAGCTGTTTCCAATCGGCTACGAGAGATGGGAAAGATTCAGAAGCCGGTAGATGGGTACCACATGAGTTGAACGACAGGCAAATGGAAAAGCGCAAAAACGCGTGACATTTTGCTCGCTCGGTACAAAAGGAAGTCGTTTTTGCATTGTATAGTTACAGGAGATGAAAAGTGGATTTATTTTCAGAATCCCAAGCGCAAAAAATCATGGGTAGACCCAGGCGCACCATCCAGATCGACTGCAAGACCAAATCGCTTTGGCAGAAAGACGATGCTCTGTGTTTGGTGGGACCATAGGAGCGTGGTCTATTATGAGCTGTTAAAACCTGGGGAAACGGTTAATACTAAACGTTACCAAAAACAATTGACCGATTTGAACCGTTCGCTGCTTGAAAAAAGGCCAGAATAGCGAAAGAGGCAACACAAAATCATTTTTCTTCATGACAATGCTCCATCGCATACAGCAAAACCAGTTCGCGACACGTTGGAAGCACTGAGTTGGGAAGTTCTACCCCATGCGGCTTACTCACCAGACTTGGCTCCTTCCGATTACCACTTGTTTACATCGATGGGTCACGCACTTGCTGAGCAGCGCTTTGGTTTGCACGAAGATGTGAAAAAATAGCTCGATGAATGGTTCGCAGCAAAAGGGGAAGATTTTTACTGACGTGGTATTCACAAATTGCCCGAAAGATGGGAAAAATGTATAACAAGCGATGAAGCATACTTTGAATAAAGCACTTTTTATCATTCTTCCGAATTTAACATGTTTTTTTTAGAAAAAAAAATCCGCATTTCATACTTGTACACCTGGTACATAAAATTAAAATGAAATTTTCTATTTTTTTCAGCCTTGAATATTCATATGGCCAAACATAATCAAAAACATTCTTGTAATCAATGTGACAAGTCTTACCCATTGTTATCAACACTAAACGAGCATATAAAAATTGTTCACGAAAACAGACTTAAATTTTTATGTACAGAGTGTGGTAGAGGTTTTAAGTACCTGACTGCATTTAAAGTAAGTGCTTTTAAAATTAAGCAAGAAATTATTTTTTAGCTGTTACAAACTCTGGTCAAGGGACAAAGTCAGTATTACTTGCAAAATTCTTTGCTTGCCAATGATATACTAGAAAAGATCCTTGAGAATCTCAAAAGATGATGGCCAAGATCTTTCTTTGCAGTTGTGTTATTTTTGTCATTATTGGCAATGGGGATCAAGGATGAAGCCATACTAGATTCCCATTCAGATAGAGGTTTATGGTACAGAACCATGGTTTCTTCTCCCTTCACCATTGAATCAATGATATCTTTTCCTTGCTCCTCAAGTAGTGCTAAAAATTCCCTACAACATTCCACACAAGAACAACGATTTTGGCGAGCATTCAAAAGCTCGCAGACCCAGCTATACTCACTCACTTTATTTGTACCAAGATGGTTGTTTAGAATTGGAAGTACCATGGTTTTCAAAAGTTCACATCTTACTGAATTTTTTTTTTGACCACCTCCTCGCCTGAATAGGGATTACCCTTTTTGGATAAAGGATATGTTGTCCAAGTTCCGAAACATTTTAGACTACGCGATAGTACTGCCACGGGCGTTATTATTCTACAGCAACTACTACCCATGTGTGTGGGGCCAAGCCAAATATACTTAAATAAATTAATAAATAAATACACTGACGGGATTGAACCCTGGACCCGTGATACCGTATGCCGCAAGTTAACCATGGAACTAGGGTCGCCACAGCATGTTTGGGCCGGCGACTTTTGGATCTTATTGCCGAATTTAAAAGAATTAGTTCTCTCTATCTATCTAGCTATTTAATAAGCCTTTTTCCATCCAGTGTCGGACATAGTCCTCCCCTTCCTTTTTCCATCACTCTCGATTCGAGGGTCTTTTTGATCCATCCTAAACCAGCGGTTCTTTTCAGGTCATCTTTCCATCTTGTTTGGGGCCTTCCTCTGGAACTTTGTCCTACCCATAGCCTCCATTCTTGTATTCTTTTATTGCATCTCTCATCTTGTCTCATTGTGAGACCTTCCCATCTCCATTTCAAACCTGCTACCTGTTCTCTTACGTCTATCACTTTGGTCTTTTGTCTTAGACTTTCGTTTCTGATTCTGTCTTGTAATCTTATATTTAGCATCTGGCGTTCCATTGCTCTATGTGTTTTACTCAGTTGGTCCATTATCTTCTTAGTCAGTGTCCATGTCTGGGTCGCGTAGGTGAGAACCGGTAGAATGAATTGATGAAATACCATCTTTCTTAGTTTCAGAGGAATTCTTTTGTTGGTTAGTATTTTCCTTTGTTTGCCAAATGCTGCCCGTGCCAGTGTGATTCTTCTTTATACTTCTGCCATTTGATTTGCTTTTCCACACTTTATTATTTGCCGTAGGTAGATGTATTCCTCTACATATTCAAGTGTTCTGCCCTCTATTCTAAAGTCTCGGAGACTGTTTTCGTTTGTCATAGCCTTTGCCTCTCTGATTTGTTTTGTAGTTCAGTAATCATTTCCCTTATGTGATCAAAATTATCTGATATTAGCACTACATCATCAGCATAACGCAAATAATTTAACTTTTGTCCATTTATACTGATACTTTTTTCTCATTCAACGTACTTGAAAAGTTCTAATGCTACTCTAAATAGTTTTGGGCTTGTGGAATCTCCCTGCCTTACTCCACTTTTGATAGGTATTGGATTTGTTTTACTATCCATTTCCACAATATTTTGAGCTTTGTTGTAAATTTTTCTTATGAGCTAAGTATACCTATAGTCTATTCTGCTGTTATACAAGGCTCTTTCGACGGCCCATCTGGCGATACTATCAAAAGCCTTTTGGTAATCTATAAATACCAGGTACAACTTTAAGTTATATTCTGTTGCTCTCTCTATTAAAGTTCTGATAGTTAAGAGATAATGACAAGTACTAAATCTCTTGAAGCCAGCCTGTTCTACCGATTGGTTTAATTCTGGCTTGTTTTCCAATCTATTAATTATTATTTTGGTAAATAATTTGTATATTTGTGAAAGTAACGATATTAGCCGGTCTTATCACCTTTTTTAAAAAGTAAAATTATTGAGGCGTATTCCACTTTTCTGGTATCCTCTCTTTTTCTAGGCATTTATTGAATAACAGTTTCAGCATCTGTAAAATAATTAGTTATTATGTATTATATATATGTATATATATATATATATATATATATATATATATATATATATATATATATATATATATATATATATATATATATATACACATATACATATATATACATATATATACATATATATATATATATATATATATATATATATATATATATATATATATATATATATATATATATATATCAATCAGTTTTATAAACGTCTTCCGTCTTCTAATGCCTAATTTTCACTCCTCTCGTTTCTCCATCCCCTCCTCCTCCAGATCTTTCTCTAGAACTTCCTTGCTTCCTGCTCTCCAGCTTTGGCGTGGTCTTCCTCGCTTTCTTCTTCCATGAGAGTTCCAATTTAAGATCTTTTTAGGTAGTCGGTCTTGTGACATTCTCTGTTCATGTCCGTACCATACCAACTGTTGGGTTCTGATTTCATCCACTATATCGTGCTTTATTTCTAAGGCTCGTCTTACCATGTCATTTGGTATGCGGTCTTTTCTGGATTCTTTGGCTGCTCGTCTCCAGAAATCCATTTCTGTAGCTTCTAGTATTTTTTCTGTTCTTTCCTTCAATGGCACACCTGGGAGCTGTAAGTTATTATACTTTTCACTATTGAGTTGTAAATTCTCTTCTTATTTTCAGTGGTTATGTTTTTGTCCCATAGTATACTATTAAGCATTGCAATCGCTTTTCTTCCTTGGATATTCCTCACGAATATTGCTTCTTCCAGTGTTCCGTCCCTAGATATTCTCGTTCCCAAATACTTATAACTGGCACAGTGTTTGATGGTGTGTCCTGTGGCCAGTTTAAAGTCCTGCTGTTGTCCTCCGAGGCACATGTACTCGGTCTTTTTTAATATTGACTTCTAGGCTCCATTTTTCATATTCCTCCATAAGTTTTCGTGTCATGTATTCCATATCATCGATGTCCTGGTCGTCCGCGAATGAAAGCGTGTACAATGTAGTATCGTCATCCAGTGGTAATCCCATACTGCTGCATTTCCTTTTCCAGTTCTTCAGTGCACTCTCCAAATAGATTTTAAATAGCGTTGGGGATATACAGCAGCCCTGTTTGAGACCCTTTGTGACCTGGAACCCTGTTGTTATACCATATTTGGTTTTCACTCTACTTCTTGCGTCTTGGTGTAAGGATTTTCCGGCTTTGATTATATTTCGGTGCTTACATTACTCTGTTGTAGGGTTTCCCACAATCTCACTAGGGGCACGCTGTCGTAGGCCTTTTTTAAATCAACAAACAAGACATGGACTTTCTGATCAAATGCGGTTTTCTTTTCTAGGATTTGTGTCAGTGAGAAGAGATAGTCTATTATGGATTTTCCTGCTCTAAAACCTGCCTGTTCTTTAGCTTCTACGTCCGCGTATTCCGTTTCTATTCTATTTTTAAGTATTTCTCCGTATATTCTGCTAATAGATCCTGTAACCGTTATTCCCCGATAGTTATCGGAATTATTTTTCTCTCCTTTCTTATGAATTGTTGATATGTATGATGTTTTCCATTCCTCAGGTACTTCTGATGTGTTAATGCATCTTTGGAATAAGTTCCTCAAAGCCTAAATAGTTTTTCAGTTCCGTATTTAGTATCTCTCCTGGGATGTTTCCTGGTCTTCGGGTTCTACCATTTTTTAGCGATTTACATACTTCTTTAACTTCTGATGTTGTTATCCTTATTGGGGATCCTCGTATAACTATATTTGGGTTTCCATGTTGGGTACTTTTAAACTCTGGTCTATCTTCTGTTAGCATATTTGTAAAGTATGGGTTCTATTTTTTTGGTGTTATTGGTGAGAAGATTTCTCTTTTCCGTTCTGTTCTCATATTTTTAAGAAGTCTCCAGCTTTTTGTGCTTTTCCTTCCTCCTATGTAAGTGTTGAGTCTTGAGCATGTCTTTCCCCATTGGTGGTTCTTTTTGTCACTAATCATTTTGCGTACTCTAGCTTGGGATTCTTTGTATTTTAATTTGTCGTTTGTGCTCTTTGGACTTAAGTATTTGTGATAGCTTTTTGGTTTTTCTTCAATTTCGTATTCAATTTCTTCATCCCACCAATATGGTTTTTGCTGTTTTTTTCCTTTTTCTCTTGGTACCCTAATGCTTCCAATGCAGCTGCGTGTAGGCATTTCTTTATATACTTATATTCTTCTTCTATATTAACAAATCCCATCCGTTGTATCTTTTGGTCCAGTCTACTCTTGTATAGATTTCTTATACTTTCATTTTGTAAGCTGTTTGTATTATATCTTGTTGTTGTGTGCTGTGTACTTGTATCTTCCAGTTTGCTTTCCCGTGTTGTTCGTGAGGTATTATGTATTAATTATTTAAACAATAAGTTATTTTTGTCATTGGTTTAACCATATTCGTTTCCAAATTGCTTGATTTTATATGGGATGAAAAGTCCCGAGACTTATGCAAAGAAAAAAAAAATTTTTTGGCCAAAAATCGATTTTATTTTTCAACATATATTCCTTCAAAAGCGATATACTTATTCCAACATTTGGATACCTTTGATATAGTACGATTTGTCGAGCTCTCTAAAATAAGCCTCCGTTTCCCATTCGACTTCTTCATTTGAGCCAAATCTCTTTTCTGGAGCCACCTTTTTGAATTTGGAAAGAGGTAATAATCGCTGGGGGCCAGATCTGGTGAGTATAGCAGATGAGAAAGCAATTCCTAGTCAAATTGATCTAATTTCACCATCGATTTTATCGAGTTGTGAGCACTTTTTTTTCGCTAGATGTGGCCTTTTTTGCTTGCTTTCACCATTAACACGGTCCAATAAGCCAACGTAATAGTCTTGGGTAATTGTTCGCTCCCTTCTCAAGATAGTCCCACAGAACCATCGCCATATAGTTGTTTTCGACAGAGTAGATGTGCTATAACACTTCTCAAGCCATTCTTGGGTTCTGGCTGTATTTTTCCATCAAAAAGTAATGTTTAATCAACACACGAAGATCTTTTCGTGCCAGCGTTTTGCAAAAATTGAAAGTAGCGTCACTCAAACAGCGGTAACTCGCGAATGGACAAAATGCCAGGAAATTTTACCCCAATCTTCCTAGAATTGACACCCATTGAAAATTATATGGTTTTTTTGACATTTTGATATATAACTATCAATTTATTTTAGTATCACAAGAATAAGCACTCCAACTCAAGAAATTTCGTGTGTCGTGAATGTGGTGAGTCTTTCATAGTTCCAAGTAGTTTAAAACGTCACGAACGGATCCATACAGGCGAACGTCCCTATGCCTGCAAATATTGTATACGAACATTCAAAGGATCATCAGAAAGGAATAGGCATGAAGATCACCACGAAGGTGTATTCCGATATAGTTGCAAATACTGTGACAAACCATTTGTTAAAAACTATAATATGAAACTACATTCACTGAATCATGGAGGATTGTACGTTTGTGAAATTTGCGATAAAAATTTTGCAGATTCTGATATTTTGGAATTTCATTATGCGTTTAAACATAAAATCAAGGATGTGAATAGAGATGATGTAGAGGAAGCAGATCTAGTTACTGAAGAACCACACTTAGTACAAGATAAAAATGGGTAATTTTATTGTACGTGCACCTTGGATTTTCTAGAACAGTTTAACTCTTGATATTTTATTACTGTTATTTTTTTGGTTAGATATCTGTGAGTAATTAAAATTTATTCGAAAATATATGTGTATTTTTGTTATTAAAAATAAGGTATTCTGGGTATATTTTCGCACATAACGCACCATAAGCGTTTTAAGGGGATATATGAAGTCATCTGGGTCAAAAAATTCCATTTTGGAATTTTTACGTTTGCTTTTAGTAAAGACATCTTAAGAATATTTTCTGCAAGTTTCATAAGAATCAGTTAAAAATTTACGAAGTTACGAGTTTTCGGAGCAGGTAGGGAGCAGCTGCTCTCGGGTCAGCGTTCTCCGACCTTAACTCGATTTTAATGTATTTTAAACGTTTTCTTTTATAATATCATACAAAGAGATTCTTCAAATGTCCTTCTTGGAAAGGACAAGGTATTCACTTCTGTTATTCTAGGGTTCTGTACCGTACCGTTGTTCCGTTCACTCGTAGCAATTCAATCGTAGCAATTATTAAAGTTAAATATAAGACAGGTATGGGAGTTCATTGTGGCCAAAATCCACATGCCTACGCAGGTAAAGTGCATGGAGAACGAGTTGACCCCGACAATTGCTACAAAGTACAAAAGAAGCTAGAATATGTCATAGACACGAAAAAGTTCTAGAAGCTCAAATAGCTGATGAAGATTCAGCATATGGCCCTGGAGCCGATGATTCATTTTCAGGTAAGAATTTATTTTTGTGTTACTGTTTTTTAACCCGATTTTTCAAGCCTAAAACTTAACGCGTTTTTCTCAAAACTATTTTTTCTTGAAAATCGCTAGACGGTGTTCAAGATATCTCAAGAACCACTGAACTGATTTCGATGAAATTTGATACATATTTTCTCCATACATATTGCTCGTCTTTGAAGGAAGGAACTTTATTTTTAATTAGCAAAAATGTAAAACGCGGTAACGTCATTTTTTCGCTTTTTTGTTTAAACCGCTTGATAATTTTTTTTAAATTCTCGGTACAAAGACGAGACTGATCCTTTAGTAAACTAATTTCTTTGGAAATTTTGATTTCAGATGATTCAGCTTCCGCAATTGCTCGTTAAAAAAAGGAGTCGCAGGGAAACGAATGCGGCGCCATTTTTTTTTTAAATTAAATTCACAAATTGTATTTTAAGCTATGTATTATTATATAAAATAAAAACCTGATTTATATACTGAATAGTTTCGCTAAAAAAACTAAAAAGCGATTTTTTTCGGCTCCAGGACTAGGCATATGCCTTTAATGCAAAATTAGACATATGGTGTTTAAATGCGATTCACATTATATCTTCTCTACCGTTTCAACTTCATCTTTAACATGTTGGCATTTTTGGTCTAAATACGACTTTATTCATCAATATAGTCTCCTTCAAGAGCGATACAATCAGTCCAACGCTTTTCTAATATTTCTATAACTTTCTTGTAGAAGGATTTGTTTTTGCCCTCAAAATAGGCCTCAGTTTCGGCGATAACTTCTTCATTGGAGCCAAATTTCTTTCTCGCGAGCATTTTTTTTGAGGTCTACGAATAGATAATAGTCGCTGGGGCCAAATCTGGAGAATACGGTGGATGAGGAAGCAATTTGAACTTCAATTCACGCAATTTTGCCAGCGTAACCATTGACTTGTGACACGGTGCATTGTCTTGATGAAAGAGTTCATTTAGGGCCGTTTTTTTGCGGTATCTGCCTTCAAACGCACCAATAACTTTATATAATATTCAGTGTGTAGTGGTGGATCAATATTTCATCCATTGTCACATATAACACGAAAAAATCCTTTTTATTGCGCTTAAACAGGTCCAAACAGCGTTCAGAATCATCAACACGTTATTTTTGGTCCACTGTGAGCAAACGCGGTACCCATTTCGAACAGAGCTATTCCATGCCCAAATGTCATGCAAAATATGACCATCTCTCATATCTTTAGGGTGTTGGCTATCTCATGCAATTTTACTTTACGGTCATCCAAAACAATTTTGTGGATTTTTTTATGTTTTCCGGGGTAACCACCTCATTTGGGCGTCCAGAGCGTTCAGCATCATTTGTGTCTGTACGACCGCGTTTAAATTCAGCATACCAGTAAAGTCAACCAATGTAATTAAAACCCAATGTCCTAGGTTAAGTTAATTAGGATTACTGTATAGAACCTAGGTTAAGTGGTATAGGAATATAAGCTTCATAAATGTAAGAGGCATAGCCTAACTTAAATTCAATAAAGACAATGACATACCAGTAAATGATGAGTGATTTTCCAGGGGACAGAGTCCTCGTAACACTTATCAAGCCATTGCTTTGCTTGAACGGTATTTTTTCCCATCAAAAAAATAATGTTTAATCAACATACGAAATTCAATTTTTCCATTATTTTGAAAATATCAAAATTAACGTCACTAAAATCACTGTAACTTGTAAACTAATCGTCGAAATGCCATGAAATTTTGACACGTATCGTTTGAAGGTTGGTACATCCTAAAAATTATATGAATTTTTTTGACAAGAGCGACATCTATGTGTTAGACCAAAAATTTTTCAGCCTACGTGATAGCTTCGGGGACCACCCCTTCAGAGAGTGCCAAATCAGATGAATAGTACTCCTCTAATCCCAAACATACACTGCATTTATTGGAGTTTATTCAGAAGAGAGCTGTTCGCCTAATTGGAGTTAAAAAATGCGGAATTACGTATTAGTGTAGACGGTAATTATGGGGAAATTTTTTAAGCTTTGGGAGTTATCCTTCATAGATAACTTAAAAAAAAAACACCCTCGTATGTACGAGTATATATCGACACATAGTACAATTTATTTCGGCTTTTATTACCGTTGCAATTCTTTTTGGTCATGAAAAAATGAAGTTTTTGCAATCTTCTTGGGGAAATAGCGTTCCACTCTTCAAACAAGACGCGTTTGAGGATATCTTTGGATGTGATTGAATGTTCATGTATTCTCCGCTTGAGAATTGACCACATGTTCTATAGCGTCGAGATCTGGTGACTGCGAATCAACTTTAAAACTCCACTCTATTCTCACCTAAACACTTCATTGTCGCTGCCACTTTGTGAAACGGTGCATTCTCTTGTTGGAAACGCACATTTTCCAAGTTTGTATCATCATATAATTTAGAAAATGCTGGTTCTAACGAAGTATAGAGTTTTGTGAATTTATTCGACCTGCGCAAACTATTTCGTCCACGTCACTTTCCGACATGCATCCCACACCATAATTCTGCGGCTCTAGTGTTTTACAGTGGGTACTACGCAATCGGGGTTATACGCTTCTCCTATTCGACGCCTTAAATAGGTAGCACAAGGGGTACCACAAACTTAACAAGAAAAAAAATAAAAAAAATGTTTTCGTGTTACTCATTTACTAAAATAAATGGTTTAAACAATATCCCGACTTACGAGGCTGGTTTGAAAAGTCCGTGCAAAAATAAAAACTACTTATGTGTTTGGGGTAAACCTTTTTTATTTTTCGACATAGTCTCCTTTTAGGCTTATACACTTCGTCCAACGATGTTTTAGTTTGTTGATCCCTTCCGAATAATAGGATTTGTCCAAGTCTGCAAAATATCCATTAGTGTCTGCAATTACCTCCTCGTTTGAATAAAATCTTTGTCCCGCCAGCCATTTCTTCAAACTGGGGAACAAATAGTAGTCCTAGGGAGCCAAGTCTGGAGGATAGGGGGGATGTGAAACGAGTTGGAATCCTATTTCCATTAATTTTGCGACCACAACTGCTGAGGTGTGTGCTGGTGCGTTGTCGTGATGGAAAAGGACTTTCTTGTGGGCCAATCGCCGGCGTTTTTTCTTGCAGCTTGGTTTTCAAACGGTCCAATAACGATGAATAATATTCACCTGTAATAGTTTTACCCTTTTCCAGATAGTCGATGAGGATTATCCCTTGCGAATCCCAAAAGACAGGCGCCATAACCTTTCCGGCCGAAGGAACGGTCTTCGCCTTTTTTGGTGCCGATTCCCCCTTGGTAACCCATTGTTTAGATTGTTGTTTGGTCTCAGGAGTATAGTAATGTATCCATGTTTCATCCACAGTGACGAAACGGCGTTTAAAGTCCTCCGGATTCTTCTGGAACAGCTGCAAACCATCCTTGCAACACTTCACACGATTCCGTTTTTGGTCAAGCGTGAGCAATCGCGGCACCCATCTTGCGGATAGCTTTCTCATGTCCAAATGTTTATGCAAAATATTATGTACCCGTTTAGTCGAGATGCCCACAGCACTAGCAATCTCACGCACCTTAACTTTTCTGTCATCCATCACCATATCATGGATTTGATCAATGATTTCTGGAGTCGTAACCTCCACAGGCCGTCCAGAACGTTCAGCGTCACTTGTGCCCATATGGCCAGTCCGAAAATTTTGAAACCACTTATAAACTGTTCTAATCGAAGGTGCAGAGTCACCATAATGTTTATCAAGCTTCTCTTTAGTCTCCTGAGGCGTTTTGCCTTTCATAAAGTAATGTTTAATCACCACACGAAATTCTTTTTCGTCCATTTCTTGAAAATCACTCGACTTCCTTGATTCACACGAATGACAAAAACAAAGAAATAGACCAATATGGCTGAAACTTGGTGTGCGTTCATTCAAGAGATGCTACTAACTAAACATGACCTCGATACGCGCCGGTGGTGCCATCTCTCGGACTTTGCACTTACTTTTCAAACCAGCCTCGTAGTAAATAAAACATACCTCGAAGATAGACTCGTGTGATCACTCAATATTGCCAAGAAGATGCAAAACGCATTTTTTATGCTCGTCACAGGCAGTTTTTTAACTTTACGGCTTTTGAGCCCAGGGTTTGAATCCTCAGAGAAATCAGCATGTATCAACTGCCGGTCTTCTCCCGCATTTGTAATGTGTTTTGCCTTAACGAGTATATCTCATACTATGTGGAAATTTCACTATTTTTGCAATACTCAGTATATATCACCACTACACCAAACACTTTATTTTTGCACATGACGCGCGTTACGCTAACTTTGTTAGCTTCATCAGGAGCGATCGTTCCTGATGAAGCTAACATGGTTAGCGAAACGCGCATCGAGTGCAAAAATAAAGTGTTTGGTGTAGTGGTGATATATATCGACTAGTGTCATTGTGCCAAATATTCCACATTCCCAACTTAGTATTTTTGCAATGTCCAATTTATTTTTTCCACTTTCAAAGAGAAACGTATCTTCATAGGTTTCTCAAAATCCAATTCACACTTTTATGGCTTTTTTATATAAATATACACTTACCCTTTAGTGGAAACCACTAAAATTACCAGATTACTAATGAAGTGTACGCTACAAGGTTACTAAGTACATTAATTAATTACAGGAATAAACTAAAGGTCAGCCAATGAACATAAGTTCAGTGCAAAATAAGAGACATCTAGTTTCTAGGAACTGAAGGAGGTGACAAATACTTTGACCAAGACTGAATACATGTTATGCACAAATAAACATTAAAATTTTATTCAAATATAAACATATAATAAAAAAAATGACATTTAATCTTATTTAATCAACCATATCATCTTCTTCTTTAATTTCTAATGGTTCATCTTCATCTGCATCTTCAATAATTACATCTTTAATTTTATGTGAATGTGCATAGTGAAACTTTAAAATTTCCGCATCGGCGAAACCCCGATCGCAAAGTTCACAGTTGTATGCCCCCTTGTGTTGCATCCAGTGCACCTTCATGTTATACGTTTGAATGAAAGGTTTCTTACAATATTTGCACGCGTATGGGAAAACTCCTTCGTGTCCGAATTCGTGCTTCTGTTTTTCTGCGGCTCCTGCAAATGTTTTCCCGCAATATTTGCACTCGTAAGGTCGTTCGCCTGTGTGGGTTCGCTCGTGTCGCTTCAAGGCACTTCTAGCCATACTGGCGAATCCACAGTAACGGCATACGAAATTTCTTAAGTTTGAGTGTTTGTTCATGTGATACTACAAAAAGTAAATCGATGTAAAGAAAAAAATGTATAGAAAAAAAACAGAGCAATACGCTTTTTTATATTTTTTCCTGTACCAGCTTGAAAGTTTGTCATTGAAATTATAGTTACTTTTGTAAAGTTTTTTTTACTTTCCTTGCTAAACGCACGTACTGTATTCGTGAAAAAAATCACACTTCGAGATTTTTCCTTTTCTCCACGTTTTAGGATTTCTAGATCACGAAAAACACTGAATTCCGCCAGTCTGTCTGTCGATCTGTTGACATGATAACTCTCAAACGAAGTGAGATCTCAATTTCAAACTTGGTACATAGTGGTGGTGAGCAAAAAAATCGACTCAAACTATTTGGTTTCATTTAATACGGATCCCGGAATTTAGTGTTCATATATTTTTACGAATTCTAGTATCATTTGAAAGCCCATTCTATTCTCTTTCTAATGATACGAAATTCCATAGCATACCTCATGCTTTTTACTGATTAAAATGATTGAAAGAGGCAGCAAGGAGAACAAGGATTGAAAATAGGGGTAAGAGAAAGGGAAAATTAAGCAAATTTTAAGTTTAAAAACTAAATTTATAGATAAAAACCATAATCAATAGTTTGTATTACCGCCCTAGCCCTTACTACTGCTTCCAGCCGGTTTTTCATGGAGCGGGTGAGCTTTTTCACCACTGTCTGCGGGATTCTTCCCCACTTTTCCGCCATCGCAACCTTTAAGTACCTAAGCAATTCAGGGGCTGGATTTCTGGCTCGAATCCTTCTTTTGAATTCATCCCATATGTGCTCGATTGGATTGAGGTCAGGACTCCGCGTAGGCCAGTCTAATGTAGATATTATCGCACCGATGCAGCAGCATGTGACCTCGCATTGGCGTGCATTAGCACGAAGCTATCGCCAATAAACCCAGCGCAAGGAACGACGTGTTCCTGCAGGATCTCATCGATATACCGGTGAGCAGTTAATTCTCAGTTACGAGTCTCATCAGTCACGAAAACCAAATCAGTTTTCGCATCCAGCGAGATGCCTCCCCACATTATGACAGAACCTCCTCCGTAGGCGACCGCTTCAGTAATCTAGCACTGCGCTGAGCGCTCCCCTGGCCTCCTATAGACTCGTCCAAGGTCTAGTCGATATGTTCTCGGGCAAATCTGAGGCGCGCTTGCCGATGGCCTGCTGTCAATTTGAGTCCATTAGCTGGTCTCTTCGGAGTTAGGTTAGCTTCTTTAGGTCTTCTTCTGACTGTCTAATGACTGACAGCCCGACTACGAACTTGTCGAAGCTCCTGCTGGACCTCAACGCCAGTCAAGTGACGATTTCTTAGAATTGTATTGACAATGAAGCGATTTTCTCGCTCCGAGGTACACCTTCTTCTTCCCGATCCTAGACTCCGTGTAAAGACGTCAGTCTCTTGGTAACGTCTGTAGACTCTGGCTCAGGTGCAGTTGCGCAGCGACTACACGTTGGCTATGCCCTTCTTGCAATAGGGCAATGACTTATGCCGTTTCTTCCGGGGTGGTATCCATTTTCCGATGACGGAATTAGTGAGTAGGTATAACAGAGATGTTGGCGGTTCAAGTTCCGATAAAGAAATGATAGGAAAATGTAGTTGCATGTTTTTATAAAGATGAATAGCGCGCAACAAGTACGTTGCTGATCGAGCAAAAACGGTTCTATTGAATAAAACCGTTTTAATCAGTAAAACTTCTTGGAAATCCAAATGTTTTTGGTATTACTGAAAAGCGTAGAAAATCAGCATTCTAATGATACCAAAAATAATACCACTGTTTTAAAATTAAATTCAAGAATCGGTGTTAAATGAAGCAAAATTGTTCGAATCGATTTTTTTGCTCACGTGTATTATCTAAAGAGGGGATGGAGCTTCTAGTTGTTGAAAGATATCGTTTCAGGCTAAGGGGGAGAAAAACGTGAGAGTCGATAAATTTTATATGGTTTTAATAGTAATATGGTAACCTTTCCTGTTTTTGTTGAAATAATAAATAAATTTAATGCCTAAATATTTATAGTAAAACATATAAAGGGAGAAAGGGGTGGTGGAGGAGATTAGAGGGGTTGATTCGTATATATCGTGATGTGTCCTCTTCAGGGTTTTTGAAGACGAAAAATCCTAGGAAGGGGGTGATAGAGGCGGGGTTGTTCAATATTGTATAATTGAAGCAGTATCTTGACATACTAACCAGTTTTTTGAACAAATATAAATAATTATGCAAGGTATAAGTGTTAGTGAACGGAGTTAAAAGGGTGATTTGTATCTATATAGGTCCTTTTCAGGGTTCTTTGAGACACGAAGTCGAAAAATTACATTATTTTTGAATTATTTTCAATGTCAACAGGGCAAGATGGTGAAGGAGGTGGAGATCATTAAATATTGTAAAGTTTCAATATTATTATGAAAATTTTCTTCATTGGGATATGTTATAAAATTTTAACTAAAATTATTTAGAGTAAAAGATATATGAAGTAGGGATTAGAAGGGTGGTTATATATATATATATATATATATATATATATATATATATATATATATATATATATATATATATATATATATATATATATTAAATTCTTCCCTTCTCAACATAGTCGATGAAAATTATTCAATGTGTATCCCAAAATACAGAGGCCAAAACCTTCCCAGCCGACTGTTGTGTCTTTGGTCGCTTCAGGCAGTTTTCACTGGTTGCTGCCCACTCAACTAACTGCCGATTTGATTCCGGGTGTAGTGGTGGATCCATGTTTCATCCATTGCCACATATCGCATGAAAAAATCCTTTTTATTGCGCTTAGACAGATCCAAACAATGCTCAGAATCATCAACACGTTGTTGTTTTTGGTCCACTGTGAGCAAACAAAAAATTACCAACACGTTCTGTTGATATCTTTAGGGCGTCAGCTATCTCACACAATTTCACTTTATGGTCATCCAAACCAATTTAGTAGATTTGTTTTATGTTTTCTGGTGTAACCATCTCATTTTGGCATCCAGAGCGTTTAGCATCATTTGTGTCTGTACGACCGCGTTTGAATTTAGCATACCAGTAAGTGATGAGATATTTTTCAGGGGACAGAGTCCCCATAACACTTATCAAGCCATTGCTGTGCTTGAACGGTATTTTTTCCCATCAATCGACACCCGAAAATCGATTTTTTTTCATTGTTTTGAAAATATCAAAAGTAGCGCCAATAAAACCACTGTAACCTCCGAAAAATCATATGAATTTTTTGAAAAGGGTGACATCTATGTGTCAGACCAAAAACTTTTCAGCCTACGTGTTAGGTTAGATTTTAAATAAATAAATAATACTTGAAATCAAAATTAAATCTAGAGTTTTTGAGTGATATCGTTTTAGAAGAGAGCGAGAGGGGTGAAACGATAGGTGTTGGTATGTTGTATGATTTAAATCAGGGATGTCAAAGATACAGCCCGCGGGCCGCATCTGGCCCCCGGACGTATCAATAAGGCCCGCGATCGCAATGAAGAATCATAATTTTTAACAACCGTATACTATATACTATATAATTAAATAAATAAAATGTTATAATAATTCAGTACATTTTTTTTATTTGAATCTGGCCCGCCTACACATTCTAAATTTAATATATGGCCCTCTGCAAAATTGAGTTTGACACCTCTGATTTAAATTGTATTATGGAAATGTACTTTTTTTTCACTTGAAAAAGGTAAATCACTTTACCGATTGTTTTATTTTACATCCAAAAAAAGAAGCGCTATCTATAAAGAATTCAATAATGAATACCTCTAATGCATTAGAGAATTTAAAGCCTTTTCCACATTCTGTGCACAGATATTTATTATCAAATGCCTTTTCGTGCACTCTCAATATATGTTCTTTCATTTTTGATTTTGAGAGGTACGACTTTTCACATCTATCACACTGGAATCTTCTATTTTTATGTTTTATTAAGTGATAATTATATGCTAAAAAATAAAAAATAAATTAGAAAAGAAGGTATATCAAGTTGAAGCAGTAATATAATATGGAGAGCGTTATAAAAATCGTTTATTATATTAAAATCGTTGATTCCTTGAGTCAAGTACTGGTCTTTTCTTGACGCCTGTTCCAAAGATGTTTCAAATGTTCATCTTTTTTTTTTTTTTTCGATTCATAATCTTTGGTTCATAAATATTTTCCTAAGACAGCAACAAATTACAAACAGTTAAATCAGGCCACAGTGACAAAATATATTTTTTTACAGATAGTGTTAGAAATATTTCTAACTCTTATATTAAACCTGGAACAAAATCTTTGTTTTGTATATGCCGGCGTAGTTTTATTAATAAAAATTTTTCCCACCAATACATCAAGATAATACGTGCGGTAAATATTCGGCGACATGTAGGATATTAACAAAGGGTAGCGTATTTGGTGTCTATTTGATACAACATACAATCGACGTAAATACTAAAAACCATAAAACGTCATGGTTAATTTTCTCAGCAGTTATACGGGAGCGCCATTTGTTTATTAACTTTTTTCAAGTGCTATTCATACAAGGATTTACCCGTCGCAATATATTAAGCGACTTAATAAAACCCTGTGTATGTATGTAAATATATATATATATATATATATATATATATATATATATATATATATGTATATACATATAAATATAAATATAAATATATATATATATATATATATATATATATATATATATATATATATATATATATATATATATATATATATATATATAAATATAAATATAAATATAAATATAAATATAAATATAAATATAAATA
>CM032454.1:170936049-170938549 GCA_019049505.1 Pachyrhynchus sulphureomaculatus | reverse complement strand
AATTTTATGGAGCCATTCCAGGATATTTTAAATATGAATATGTAGAATTGGGTTTTAAATCCTTTTACAGCAGAATCATCAAATTTAGAAGAGGAACTCATAGAACTCACAACTAACGAAGAACTAAAAGTAAAATTCAGAAATGGATGCCAAGAGTTTAAAAATCAATATCAGCTCTCTACCCTGGATTGTGGGCAAGCGTACAGAAACCTTTAATTGCTTTTCCTTCCTCGTATTTGGCTGAGCATGGGTTCAGTGCAGCAGCTAATTTACTATCTAAGGAAAGGAACAGACTGCACATCAGTGAATGTGACCATTTGTGACTTATGTTAACAAATTTGGAACCAGACATTAACAAATTGTTAAACCTCCACCAGCCTCAACTGTCTTATTAATTTTTATTTCTTATTGATTTTGTGTTTATTTTTAATAAACAATTTTTTACTACATTTGATGGTCATTTTAATTAACTTCTACTTTGTGATTCTTAATAGATAGATAGGTAAAATAGGTACAGATAATATGCAACAATATTTTAATATTCGGTATAATTAACTATTATGGAAGAGGGGGTGTTGATATTTTTTTTTTTTTTAAAGGAGGAGGTGGTCTAGAAAAGGTTGGGAACCTCTGCTCTAACATAACTTAAATAACATACTATAGATACTATACAAAACTTACCAGACATTGTTTTACTCTGTTCTCCACAAATATTACACAGAAATTTTTCTTTCCAATTAGGATTGTGGATTCTCATTTTATGGAACATTAACTTTCTTTGATTATCAAATGTATTCTCACAAAAAGGACACTTATATACTTGTATATCACTACTTGTATTAACTCGTTTATTCTTTTTAGCCCTTGATCTAACATTTAATACATCTTCAATTGATAACACTTTTTTTAATGTTTTTCTGTTACTTTTCATTTTTTCTTCTGATTTAACATCATCTATAGTTATAATCTGAATATTATTTATGTTTTTGTTGTGATTTTGGAGAATATCTACTTCTAAATTTTCATCTAGTACATTATCTTCATCAATAGAAATTTGACTATCAGAAACAACATCGTCCTCCTCATTACTGTCTCTGAAAGTTTTATCAGCCTCTTTTTCTTCAAGTAAATAATATTCATCTTCTTCTTCTTTAATATGAGTGCTTTGTACTTCATTCGAAGAAATATCACTATTGTCATCTTCTTCGTCAAACATGTTTTTTCCTTTGAAGATGAAATATTTACATTTTTGTCTACATCTTTGAGGATATCTTTATTTTTATAGTTTGAAAATATTTTCTGTCCCTGTTTCTTTTGCAATACATCATCTACAGATTCCAAGACAATTTTACTAGAAATTTTTTTTAAATCTTTTTCATTACTTTTATTAGAATACACTTTGTCCTCTCGAACTTGGTGCTGTGAGAAAGTTTCTTCTTTTAAGACATCATCTACTGACATCATGATAATTTTACTTGACGGATTAGTTGCTGTACTGTTAGTTTTCTTTAAAATAAAAAAATATATATTATTAATAGGCCAAGAGTATAGACACAGAGGATGGACTAAGCATTAACCTCACAAAATTGACCACTCTCTAGAAAGAGATAAAGCGACTGTGTGGCCAATACTGAACACCTTTATGTCTATGGCTAAGAGCATATTTTGAGGTTATGTGAATACTACTTAAGGTTATGTAAATAGTAGCATTAAGAAGCTGCAATATTCCTTCATTAGGATTGATTGCTTACTTGTACAACTAATAAATTTATAGATTAACCTTTTTTTCAATGTTTTCTTTTTTATCTGTCATTTCTTCCACACCAAAAATTTCTTGAACCATATCTTCATATGCACTTCCATCTTCGCTTACAATAATAATTCTATCTGAATGATCTGATTTTAAAATTTGACTTAAACTTTCTTCTTTTTTAACATGTACATCAGGTTTCACCACCTTCTGGTTATCAGCGATGATGTCCTTCTCAAATAATTTTTCAGCATCTTTTTGTAAAAGAGTTTGGGAATTTTTAAATTGTACAATAAAATAGTAAGCAGTTTTCAAGTTTTTAAAACACTTCATGCATATTTCACTTGGCAAATTTGATGAATAATTTACCTGAAAATCATATAAATGTTGGTCATTCATCTTATTTATTTATTAATTATTATATAATTAATTAGGAATATTCTAAACATGTTATATATAATTAATTGCCTGAAGTGATAATGATAAAGCTGTATGTGATATGCTTTATAAAGACTAAAATTTACAAATATTCTAGGAGTAAGTTAATTTGGAGTAGATAATAAGCCTTAAATCATTAATTTCAGAAAGTTATGCAAAAACAGAATTCTCAATTAGATAATGATATTTCAATACCTTCCCAGACTTCCGAAAAAAGACTGATGGGTTGTTAAGACATATTCAGCTTGATACCATTGTTGTTATGCCTGGTTATAAAGTGACCTTAGTCAGACTTAAGTTTATAGCCATTAT
>CM032454.1:170873549-170931049 GCA_019049505.1 Pachyrhynchus sulphureomaculatus | reverse complement strand
GTTCTTGTAATAAACTATACATATGACAAACAGGGAGAACATTCGAACAAAGAATTTCAGAACATAATAAAATTTTTTAAAAAAGTAAAACTGATTCTTCATATACCAAACATTTAATAGAAGAGAATCATGTATTTGATAATAATTTCCATATTTTACATGTTCAGAACAAATCGTATAAATTAAATTTATTTTGAGATCCTTGATATCAAAAAAAGAAAGAATACTAACACACTGTTAAATGACCAACTGGACCTCGGAAATTCATTATTGAATTTATTTAATGAATAGATAATTTGTATAATTATTAGGTTTTGTTGTTATCCTTTAGTTACAACCTACCTGTAAGTAGTTAAAAGTATTAAAATAAGACAATTGTTTAAAGAAATACAACATATATGATTATCACACATCATTTATATAGTAAAATCCGAAAGTTACTGGCCTGAACATGTCTGAGAGGTCTAACTTCGTCAACATATTAACTTATGTTCTGTCGTAGAGCAGTTTATAATTATGTGACTTTACCATGAATAGCACTTCGGCTATCATTGCGAATAGAAATTCTGTCGGGCGATATTTTAAGGTAACACAATTTGAGCATCATGCGGCCTTTAAATTTTGGACGAATTTAATATGACCATCTCAGTATGAACAAAGTGATTGCAAGATGAATCTCTGAACTTCTGAATGATTTGAATTTTTAACACCCCTTGAGTGACAAGAAAAAGATGTAATTTGACTCAGTTGTGATGGGAGATGAAATCATGATTTTATATCATGATTCTCTGGCTAAACCGAAAGTTACAGAACGGCGTCATCCTGGATCCCCGCGGCTAACAAAGGTAAAATCACAAAATAGATCATTGCCACGATCTTAGAGATTCTCATCGAACATTGGTTACGGCCTTTAAAAAACAAAATACTACAGTCACTGATGGATATTATGCGTCGTTGATGCACAAATTAAGAGTTACCTTAGAAGAAAAATCATGGAAATTTTGTCTTGGAGAGTGAGATTTTTATATGATAAGGCGCCAGTGCACCCTACACTTTTTGTAAAGGTTGCTACTCAGCAACGTGGTTTTCAGAAATTAAAAGACCTACCTTATAGCTCCAATCTAGCACGTAGTGACTATTTTTTAGTCTCTAAATTGAAGTCGGACCCGTTTGAGTGGAATTTTACAGGTGATTTTGGCAATTTTAGATCACTTTGAGAATAAAAATTTAGATCATTTTTGTAGTGACACCGAAAGTGATTATACTGAACAAAAAATGATTATTCGATTCTATTACCACTTTAGGCTGGAAACTTTTAGATTTTACTATTTACAGGGTGCGTCACCAAAATCCGGAAAAATTTCAATGGAAATCTTCCGCCATATTGTGCTTTCCGCCAGAGGTCGTCGTCGGCGTCCGAGTAGCAAGCTGACTGAAGTAAATAGTGTTAGTCTCAAAATTGTCGCCATGTCAAAAATAAGTGCGACGTATTATTGAAGAGTCGCGATCACCGAACGCCTTTGCGCCGGTCGGTCAGCACCGGAAATAATTCGGTTTTTCACATACTCGATGTTGTAGCTAACTACAAGGCTCAAAAACAGTCCAACAAAGGTCTCAGTATGCCGGCGAGAAAGCGCCATTTGAAAAAATGTTCCGTGAGGACCCCTGAAGTTAAGGTGGTCCAAGGAATTCTGGCCCAATAATAGTCCAGATTTGAATCCCTTGGACAAGTTGAAAGGGTCACAAACAAGTTTAGGCATCCCAATCATTAACGACCGCCAATATTAAAAGCGCGGAATTACAAAGAGCGTTGCTTCAGATCGAGAATAAAGGCTGTTATTTAAGCTAATGGGGGATACATTTAATGACTGTTATTAACACAGATGCCCTAAGTGCCATGTGAAACGATTTTTTTTAAACTTTATTTTTCATTAAAAAACATGCCCTTTAAAAAGTTGTTTTAATTGTCCGAATTTTAGTGACTCAACCTGTATATTAAATTATTCTTCGGATTCGACTTCATATAGAAAAAAATACAAATTATATTATACATTACACTTAACTCCTAATATAAGTTAGTCATTTTTGTACATCAAAATAATAGTATAGAAAACTTGATTTAAATAAATAAATAAATAAATAAAAATTGCTCTAAATAAATAGATATATTATTGGGTTTTCCAATTGCATTCTATTTGTCGAACAACATTTTTTTGCATATGAATTTGAAAACTCGAACATTTTAGACTCTCAACAAACTTACCACCCATCGATCTACACTGTACACCACATATGTGACACTTGGCTTTTTTCAGATTCCTTTCTTTCCATTCAATATTATGAATTTTTAATTTATGCCACCATAACTTCTTACGCGTCTCGTAATTTTTATTACAAATATCACAAGGAAAATAGCCCAAATCATACATGTTGGTAGTTTTTCTAAGATTTCGTGTTGTGCATGAACTTTTTACTCTTTTTTCCATATTAAGAACATCTTCTATGCTAACTAATTTAATATTATTTACATTCTTGTTTCTATTTTCTTCCATTTTTTGAATTTCTATTGTTAAATCTTGATGTTCTTGACTGTTTTTTCTCTTTTCCATATTAAGAACATCCTCTATGCTTATCATTGTAATGTTATTTATAGCTTCGTCCTGATTTTCTTGCATTTCTTGAACATTTACTGTCAAATCTGGATTTTCTGCACTATTTTTTCTATTTTCTATATTAAGGCCATCTTTCACATTTAATTTATTCATATTTTTGGTTTGACTTTTTTCCATTGTGACGGTATCTATAAAAAAATAAATAATTAGATATTTTAGGTCTAATTCATCTGCATGTACAGCTGTGGACACAATAATCATAGAGATAGTTCACAACCTAAAAACAAATAATAAAAATTATGTTAGAAATTCATAAACATACGCTCAGTCTGTAAGTTACTACCTGGGGTGAAAAGTTCCCAAGATTTTCTGTGAGATGGCGGCACAAACAAAAAAATCATATGGCTTTCAGTTAGTTCTCTTTATTGACTGATTGACTTATTGATGATGATGACATAATATTTAAAAATATTACACTTAATTTTACTTCCAACTATCATATTTACTATTATATTCTTTTATTTTTTGGCACCTAGCTGATTAAGCTGCTGTATGTGCCAGTTTGTATTAAAATAATCAAAATCAAATCATAACAGTGTAATTTTAAATTTAAAACTAAAAACTACAAGGTAATAAATAGTTCTGCCATTTAAGGCTAGAACAAGACACAACCTAAAACACAATCAAAAGAACACGCACATAACACCCAGAAATAATTACCGGTCAAGTGCAAGTTGAATTTGCGCGGGACAGCGATTTTTCGCGATTTTTTAAAAATAATACAAAGAAAAGTGCGCGCAAGTATTACATTATATATACATTTTTTACTCGTCTTTTCACAAGCTTTCATTTGACACCACACTCGACGACCTAGTAAAAATATTTTTTTTTCACTTCCGATTTCACCCCCAAAATTAACCCCTTAAGTCAAAATTTAACTCTCAAAACTACATGGCCCTGATGAGGCCATCAATTCCTATATTATTACCAAATTTCAACTTTCTATGTCAAATAGTTTCGGAGAAAATCGAGTGTGACAGACAGACAGACGGACAGACAGACACCGAAGTGATCTTATAAGTGTTCCGTACGGAACACTAAAAAAACACCAACTAGTTCAAGATTCCCATAAAATTAACAATTCTTTGGAAAATATAGGCCCTGCACTTTTTACTAAAAATGGTCAACTTGGAGATATTTATATGCTAACTAGAAATAAATTGTATAACTGGTCTAAGATAAGTTAGAAATCTTAGGTTAATATTTCCATGATTTAGAGGAATTTTAAAATTCCTCTGCACTTTATTTTTAGTTTCATGTTGGTGATTCACATCGTGTCTTAAACTTATTTCCTTGTGAAAATATATACACGTTCCTAATATATATAGCGATCTAACATTAAATATACTTTCATTATATAAAAGATGTGTTGGATATACCTTTCTTTTGTTACGGATAACTTTTAAAATAAAATTTTGCGTGACACTAAGTTGTTTCAAAGCATTATTATACCCCATATTACAATTCCATATCTAATTAATGATTCCACAGTTTGTATACCAAAATTAACAGACTTTTAGATAACATTTCACGCAATAAGTATAATTTATAAATTAACTACCTAATATTGTTCTTTAATCTCAAAGCATGAGCCTCCCACTGTAGGTGTCTATCGATTATTATATGTAGATATCTAATATTAGAAACCTTAATATTATCAGAAAAATTTTTAATTGTGACTCAACTATAATTTGGTCGACCAGCAGAATTCGGTAAAAAAGGAGTATAATTTGTGTTATTTAAATTAAGGGTTAATTTGTGAAAATCTAACAAATCTTTCACCCTACTCAAACCCAACATTACTTTCTCTCTAACATCATCCCAGTCATTGCCTGAAAAAAAGTAAGATAGTGTCATCAGCATAAGAAATTACAGTTTAACAAAAAGATCAGTAAGTGAATTAATGTATATTATAAATAAGATTGGCCCTAAAACTGTGCCCTGAGGAACTCCCATTTCAATGTTTATGGGATCTTTGTATGTGTCTCTAATTTTAAGAATCTGCTCTCTGCCTGTTAAATAGGATCTAAAAACATCCAAAACAGTGCCCCTTATTCTATACGTCTCCAGTGTATTGAGTAGTTTGTCGTGAGGCACCATATCAAATGCCTTTGCTAAATCCAAAAGGACAGCAATGTTTTTTTTCCCAATATCAAGATTTTCAGTTACTTAGTTTACGAATTTGTACATAGCTCCGACTGCCCAAAAAACCGCATTGATTTTCAGATAGAATCATATTGTCAATAACAAGTTTTAGTACTCGCCTCTTAAGACACTTTCCAAAAAGTTTTCCAAAACAATTCATTACACTTATTTATATCATGTTTATCACCAGCTTTGTATATTGGACTAACGACTGTCATTTTAAACCGAGATGGAACAATACCGGATTTGAAGGATAAATTTATGATATGGCATAGTGGTTTTAAAATGTATAAGTGAACAGCTTTGACAACCCTTGAGGGTATTCCATCAGTTCCTGGTGCACTATAACTTTTTAAAGAATCTATATGGCCAATAAGCTCACTACAAGTAACAGGATACAAAAACATAGATGGGATATTAGAACTATCAAGTGTATGCTTCATAATATAATTTGTTGATAAAATCTTTTCTGACATCTGTTTGCCCACATTTACAAAGAAGTTATTACAGAAATTAGCCATATCCTTATCAGTCTCATTTCCAAACCATTCTGTAAATTATTCACAGAATTATTATATTTAGAAATTTGTTCATTGGTTGCCTCAGAAATTAATTTTTATATTTCTTTTATGTTACCAACATTGTTTTTAATTTTTCCCCTGTAATAATCATATCTGTTACGATATGTTTTATACTGATCTCCCAAATCTGTTCTGTATGAGCTTAACAGTTCTTGTTTAGTGTTCCGCTTATAAAATCACTTCGGTGTCTGTCTGTCCGTTGGTCTGTCACACCCGATTTTCTCCGAAAGTATTTGACATAGAAAGTTGAAATTTGGTACTAACATAGAAATTGATGGCCTTATCAGAGCCATGTAGTTTTGAAAGTTAAATTTTGACTTTAGGGGTTAGTTTTGGGGGGTGAAATCGGAAGTGAAAAAAAAAATTTTTTACTAGGTCATCGAGTGTGATGTCAAATGAAAGCTTGTGAAAACAAGAGTAAAATATATATATATATATATATATATATATATATATATATATATATATATATATATATATATATATATATATATATATATATATACATATATATATATATATATATATATATATATATATATCTATATATATATATATATACATATATATATATATATATATATATATATATATATATATATATATATATATATATATATATATATATATATATATATATATATATATATATATATATATATATATATATATATATATATATATATATATATATATATATATATATATATACATATATATATATATATATATATATATATATATATATATATACATATATATATATATATATATATATATATATATATATATATATATATAATAATGTAATACTTGCGCACACTTTTCTCTGTATTATTTTTAAAAAATTACGAAAAATCGCTGTCCCCCCCACCTTATCTCGAAAAGTACTGATCAAAAAATTTTGAACAAATCCTGGAATATTCTCCACAGGGTGTAGATTGAACGAAAATTATCACGAGTGCATTACCTTTAATAATTTCTGGTATATAAAAAAAACAATTTCAAGGTCATCAGTTTTCAGTAAAGATTGGAAACAAACTTTGTTGAAAACTCATTTGTGGTGTGTTTTGTGAAGTCACCGATCATTTTATACCACCGTAACAAAGTTTTTTATTTTAAAAGCAATCAACGTACGGAACACTAATTGTGCAAGTTCAACTTGCACTTGACCGGTTATTTTTTTTAGTTTATCACGATGTTTAATTGTTAGGCCTTGTGATACCAAGGCTTAATTTTCTTGCACGATGAATTTTTAATCTTTTTGATACTTTTACGTTTATCACGAATATTGAGAAAATTGTCATAAAATTCATTTTTTAAATTTTTAAGTATTTATTATTTTTTGAATTATTATTTATACATTTTCGAGAATCGAGTGCAATATGTACCATAACAGGATAGTGATCAGTCAAATCAGAATTTAAAACAAATAACTGATAGTTCAGGTAATTGGCCTTTAGTTTTCTCCTTAAAAAATCAATATATATCGATGGTTTAGTGAACTGTGAACTCAAATGTACAAGCACTGATGATGCACCAATTTCCGGGCGTCCAAATGAGGCAGCCTCTCCAAAAAACACAAAAAAAATGAACCATATTGTTCTGAATGACCGCAAAATGAAAGTGAGAGAGATAGCTGCCATTGTGATGACATCAACAGAACGTGTGATGCATATTTTGCATGAATATTTGTATATGAAAAAGCTACGTGCCCGATGGGTGCCACACACTCTCACAATTGATGGAAAAACAGCAACGTGTTGAAGATTCAGAACGCTGTTTGGCACCGCTTCGGCGTAATCCAAAAAAGTTTATGCTATAGATTCATAACAATGGTCGAAATATAATTCACCCCGACATGCCTGAGTGCAACAGGCAGTCCGCAGAGTGGCTGGTACCGCATGAAAGCCGACCGAAGTGTCCAAAAACACAAACATCAGCTGGATAGATTTTGGCAAGTATTTTTCGGATGCCCATGGAATAATACTGATTGACTCCCTAGAGAAGGGGTGAACAATCACCAGAGACTATTAACACTCTGCTAACGGCCGGGCCTCCGAGGCCCGTTTTGTAAGTTAAACTTTTGTAACTACTTTTGCGTAATTATAATTAATTTATAATAAACTTAACTATCGTTCTGGACGGCCCTTCTATATAAAAACCTAAGTACATGTCTCAAGGGGAGGCGCCAGTTGGCAGAAAATACCTAATTCCACTCTCTTTTATGATACCAATTTTGATTGTGTGTAGGGATGGGTGGTGGGGGGCAGACTACATTCTTGTGGCTGACTACCTGTGCTTGTTCTTACATAATGTCAAGGACAAGAAAGCTAACTATTGCTGAAATGGAGAGAATGTTAGGGAAAGAACTTTCTAGTGCTTCAGAATCGAAGATGAACTTGGATAAAAGTGATATTCCAGGGGGGGAGAACAGTGAGGATGAAGCCATGGACATTGATGTAAGTGATTTACCTTCTACCTCTGGTAATGAGGAATACTGGTATATATCCAAAAATGAAGAGCAGATTTGGTGCTCCCTGCCACTTGGTGATCCCAGAGGGCGAAAAGGTGGACATAATGTTCTAAACAAAGTGGAAGGTCCAACCCGGTGGGCTGAGGGAAGCTATCAATCAGTGGCAGACAGCTTTTTATTATTTTTTAGGCCACCCTCTTTGGAAAAATATACCATAGGAGTAATAAAGAAGCGCGATTGGTAAATATAAATAGCTGAAAAGAATTTTCAGCTATTTATATTTACCAGAACTAAAAAAATGCATCTTAAATACTTATTTTGATGGGGGTCTACAAAGCAAAACATGAAGATATTAGTATGATATTTAGTCGACAAGATGGTCGCCCAATTTATAGTAAGATAATGAGCCGGGATCGGTTCAAGGATATTTCACGCGTTATATGATTTGTTGACATTTAAAGAAAAGAGAGAACTCCTCATAAGCTAAAGCCTATTCATGAAGTGTTTAAATGTTAGAATTCTTATTTGAGAGAAGCTTATGTGCCTAGATGGTCTAAGATGGTGGATGAGCAGTTGGTAATGTCCTATCGCCTTTGCCCATTTCGCCAATACATACCATCAAAACCTGATAAATATGGCATTAAGTTTTGGATTGTATGTGACTCTTTTACAGGCTACATTTAGAAACTTCAAATTTACAAAGAAAAAGAAATAGAGGAAAACCGAGAAGTAAATCAAGGGGAGAGAGTAGTCAAGGATATGGTTAAAGAAATTATAAAAATGGGAGAAATATTACCTGCGACAATTTTTTCACCAGTTTTTTACTGGCAGAAGAACTTCTAACAATAAGCTTGACATTAGTGGGCACCATTTGAAAAAACAAACCTGAACTCCCATTAGAATTTACTGCTACAAAAGATCATACAGTCAATTCTTCACTATTTGCATTTGAAACCAACACTATGATTGTTTCATATTGCCCAAAATGGAACAAAGTTGTTACTCTTATCAGTACTATGCACGACCAAAATAGTGTTGATAAAAAAAATAAAGATAAGCCAGAAGTAATCACTACCACCAAATGTTACAATATTACCCGGGAAAAAAAAAAGTCATTGGTGGCCAGTGATTGTGTTTTCAAACATGGTTGATATAAGTGCACCAGATGCTTTTATAGTGTTTATGTTTAGCCGTAATGACAAATTTGGCAGTAGAAGTGGAAGAAGGTAGTTTTTAATAGCCCTCGTAAAAGAATTAAGGGGGATAGCTAAAGAAGAATTCTCAAAGCAAGCAACAATGGAAAAAACTGGCTATTCAGGCGAAGCAAAAAGAAGGTGCCATATTTGCCCAAGCAAAAAAAAAACAGAAAATCAAAATGTGTGTGTACAAAATGTAGAAAGAATGTATGTTCAGAACATAATTATCTTGTGTGCACTAAATGTAAATAAAATTTTTATAAATAAATATAAAATATTTGAGATTCTAATAAAATAAATATAAATAAATAATAATTTCTTAACAAATTACGTGACTATTATTTTTAATTCTAAAAAAATTGTGTTTTTTGCGACTAAACCATAGGATTGGTCTCAAAGGCCTGCTCCGTTGTTAAGAGAATGTGAATGGGCCCATCCGCAGAATGTTATAAGCAATCACTGTTCATCTCCTAAACACCTATACAAATTAAAAGTTTTGGAAAGCCCTCTTTGTGCATGCGGAGAAGAAAGTGATATTAACCACCTTCTTTTTGAATGCCCCAATTTTACTGCTGAATCTAATAATCTTTATCATTCAATTTCCAACTTCCACACCAGGTCCCCTATATCCTTCTCAGACGCTTTACAATCCCATGAATATCTGGTTAAAATAATTATATCTTTCCTAAATTATCGCAAAATCAAATTATAGACACCCTCATCGCCATCCACCTTGGTTGACCCTACTCAAACTCAACCAGGTTCATTCATAATACTTAACTAATCCGAGAAGGTTATGGAGACATTCCAGACACACTGCAAGGTGGACCTTGTCGGATATCATTTAAGATAAAAGGAGAAGATAAGGGTTTTGGAATATAAACCGCCACCCGGCCGAATAGCCCTGGCAGCTGTGGTCATAAAAAGCATAGAGAGAGTTATAAGCTAGTGTATTGGACTGTTTGAATGGTGAAATCGAAAAAAACTGAGGCTTGTTTTAGAGAGCTTGACAAATCATACTATACAGAAGGTTTCCAAATGTTGGAAGATCACTGTAATAAGTGTATTACTCTTGAAAAAAACTATGTTGAAGAATAAAATTGATTTTTGGCAAAAACATTGTTTTTCTTTCAAAATTTCGGGTCTTTTCACCTCATGTAGTACAAGTATGATTACTCTGACCACAGCTATATATATATATATATATATATATATATATATATATATATATATATATATATATATATATATATATATATATTATAAATAGATCCCTACCATTTATCAAATCTTGATTTTCTTCAATATTTTTATTAGACTGGATAATATCTATTGGGACTTGATGCCTTTTGGAGTTTTTTCTTTTAGTTTTTTGTTTTAAAACATCATCTATCGAAAGTGTGATAATATCATTGCAACTTTTCTCTTTGTTATACATATTTTTTCTCATAATATCCTGGAATCAGAAGCAAAAAGATATAATATTAAGAAACTGTAAAATTTTGACAGATATGCACATAATATTTACAGTTTTCATTAATAAATTTTATTACCTTTATTTGAGAGTAACATTTTTCAACTTTATCATTCTGTTCAATATTTACAGGTGCAACATCTACACATGAATCTTCATCTTCATTTACTATAATAATTTCTTCTGCATCTTCGAAGTCCAAATTTTGATCTAAATCTGTTTCTTCTTTGATACTAATCATACCCTCACAATCAAAGTTTTCACATAAACTTGTCTCATTTTTTATATCAAGATAATCTTGCTGGTTTGACTTGACTTTTTCATTTAGAATTATCTGCGTCCTTTTAAACAATAAAATAAATCTGTAAGAAGATTTTAAAGCTTTCAAACACGTCCAGCATATTTCACGGGGCAAAGTTTCTGAATATGTTACCTGAAAGTTAATTTATATTTATTTGCGACGTTTTCTGTCTTCTCTTCTCTTACCTGCGAAGATGTTATTATATCTAACATGTCCAAAACAGACTTGTCTTCAAACTCCGGCCAAACACTTAAAAGTGAAAAATAGTTCTCCTGACCCTTAACTAAACAAGCTCTGCACGTTAAACTCATTTTTTTAAGTCCGTGTGTTTCTCTTAATATTTCCTCAAAAATCGAATATTTGTATTAAAAACAGAAAAAGAGATCACAAAATTTGTGTTTACTATTTATTTTCCTAAAAGTCACGTCTAATGACCTTGAAAATTAGTACTGTCAATATTAAGCAATTTTGGTCGAGGATTTCTCGAGTTTATGGAACTTCGAAAATTGTTTGGTAAAATTTCGGTACGCGGGCTTTTCAGATAAAGGGGGAATTTTTTTGTAATAGGCTTAAAATGGCCTAATGTTGAAAAATTTAGAAGAAAAGATCTGAGGAATGCCGTTTTTACTGACCTAAACTAAATAATCAGTAATTACAAAATACATTAAATAATAAAAAATGTCCTACCTTAATGATGTGCGTGCTACATTAATGACTGGAAATCACAGTTAGTTCAGGTTAGCAAAAAATCTGCCTTTTTCTGAAAAGCCCGTGTACCGAAATTTTATTTATTATTTATTTAAGGCTTTTAAAATGTTTCCGAAATTCGCTTTTTGTACTGGTCGCGCAATGTACCATAGACATAGAGGATGGACTGAGCATTAACTTCATAAAATTGACCACTCTCTAGAAAGAGACAAAGTGATTATGCGGCCAATACCTGTCTCTTTTCTGTAGGCCTGTAATAAACAAGGCGCTATACCCCGAGACGGAATTCAAGGTAAGAAAAGCCCCATACCCGATTTTAGTTCAGATAGAATACTTAGACATATTACTTTTAAGAGCGCCGTAGCTTAGCGGCATTCTAAAAAGAGACAGCTACTGGCCACTCATTCGCTTGTTTCTCTCACACTTTTGCGTCCATATTTACTTCACAGCGGGACACGGAACACTTATCCATCCTCTATGTCTATGGAATGTACATTTTCATTGAAAAAAATTTGTAATTTAAATCTGAACATTTAATTTTCTGTTTTTTTTTTTATCGGCCTAGCACACGTGCTACAGAGTAATCCCTAAAGCGCTTCTAACCTCAAGATTCAACAACAGTATGTTCAAGACATTTATTAAAATAAGAAAGGGTAATTCAGATTTTACGCTGTAAAATGTCATTACGATGTGCTGCACTTGCCTAATTTTCAAAAAGTCGTTTCGATATTTGGATTTCGAGCAGTCTCGTCACGCATTTCAAGTTACCAAAAACAAGGATAGATACCGTTTGTTGACCCAACCCGAGAAAATTTCCTTAATATTAACCTAGTAATAACCCTACTTTTATAACCTCACAAATTGAAAGAAAGGCTAAATTCATATCGAATTTTGTGTTGTTTCTTTTTTGAAACTTGGAAATGGAATAATACCATAGACATAGAGGATGGACTGAGCATGAACCTCATAAAATTGACCACTCCCTAGAAAGAGACAAAGTGATTGTGCGGCTAATACCTGTCTCTTTTCTGTAGGCCTGTAATAAACAAGGCGTAGTACCCCGAGATGGAATGCAAGGGAAGAAAAGCCCCATACCCGATTTTAGCTCAAATAGAATACTTAGAAGTATTATTTTCAAGAGCGCCATAGATTAGCGGAATTCTAAAAAGAGACAGCTACTGGCCACTCATTCGCTTTATCTCTCTCTCTTTTCGTCCATATTTCCTTCACAGCGGGATACGGAACACTCAGTCCATCCTCTATGTCTATAGGATAATACAAGTATCTTTTTCTCGGTAGCAGCTTGCATGTGAATGCAACAAGTGCACTTTTACGGATCATTTTTTACTCTAACTAAAAATTAAGAATAGTTTGAACTGAATTTCAAGTTTTAAACTTCTGTTTAAAATATAGAACAAGTAAAATGTAATTTTCAGCGAAAAAAAACAATGGTTTTTAACCAGTTTTATAATCATAAAAAAAACGCCATTAAAGTATCTACAAAAGTCACAGTAGAGTTATTTAAGACACTTCTTAAAAAATGCACAGAATATTGTAATAGTTAAGGGTTAGAGATGGTAGATCTTTTATAGGAATTCTGCACAAATTACAATAATATTGACGTGTATTGAGGCATTATTTTTATCTGATTATAATACTTACTAAAATAAGTCATTTTCTTGAGATATAGTCACTAAAAATTTTCAAAAATGCGACATAGAAAAAATACAAAGATATAGTTAATCTGGTCGACTTATCATATATCAAATAGTCACTGCACCATGATAACATAACCGTCGTTAGGTACTAATAAGTCCAATTAGAGTACTCAGCATATTAGAAATTTCTTCAGAAGTTTTTAAAATTTGAAAAGATCATATCTCTTCTGACTTATTTTAGTCGGTACGATAACCTGTTAAATTTAGAGAACCTAGTAGCCTTCAAGAAAATGAACACTAACAATGACTACTTTTTGTATGCATTAAACGCTATAAAAGTTCTATGCTATGTAAATTTACATCAAAAGGTATTTACATAAAAGTTTTGTACACATGAACATTTTCTTTGACATCTCTAAATATACATGGTCTAGCCATAAATTCTGCCAAACGCGCGTCGCGAACAGGAATTTTACTTGCAAAACCTATGTGGCAATTTTTTTCTGAAAATGTTAACCTTGCACAACCCAATATGGTTATGTTGGAATAGTTCATTACTTTAGCATCATTTATCTAATTTGCTGAGCATTAACTTGGGGGCAAATATGCCTGGGCATGAACATATTGCAAGCATAGCAAAGGAAGCAACCTTTTCCAAGCAGTTTTCTGTATAAAGAACTATTGGAATGATTGTCCCAGGACTGTGTTTCCCACCGAGTTCAATTTACAGCGATTCAGTATCACCGTGAATTGCCTTTTCCGCACATGTATCATTCTAAAAAAAGGAGTCTGCAGTCAACAAAGACAATTGAACTTAAAATTTGCTTTTGTCGCCAAGTAGTGATAAAATAACGAAAACGGGAAATTGTTAAAATCATTGTCAGTTACCTAAAGATTCGTGTATAGTACTATTGCAGGGTACCAAGATATTCAGAGTGTTCTTGATAGACCGTGACTAGGCTGTCCTCGCGTTTCCCGAACAAAAGAAATTATTAAAACCTTTAATGGCCGACATTCTTTGAGGAAAGTTGAAAAAAGATTTAAGAAATACTCTCTTCTTAAATTTAAGATTTAAGAAGAGAGTATAAAAAGGTTACTTTACTAACCATTTATTAACTGAAAATTAGAAGGTATAAGAAATACAAAAGTTAAGATAACACAGCGCTGATTAGAGAGCAATGTTTCATTAGAGCTAAAGATTGGTCGTCCAATAATGCACATTTAAGCCCACTTGATTACTGACTGTGGAATGTTTTCGAAGAAAAGTTTTGGTCGAATCAAAGACTGAAATTTGGAGCTTCTAAAAAAATTAGCGTCCGTGTAACTGCCGAAAGTTGGATTCAAAAGATCTTAAACGTTTTAAGCTTTAATGCAAAAATGATGGCGGACATTTTGATTAACTGTACATGGTTTTAAAGCATTTTCAATGTAGTTTTTACATATATATCGTTAATTTCGTTGCATTGATTCTTTATTTGAATATTTGCGTTAAAATTACTGAGATAATTTATAGCCAGTCCGTATAGTATTAATTAAAAAGTAAGGTGCCTCCAAGTCCCAGAAAAAAAGGCTAATTTCGGGAATTTTTTTAAGAGTATAATAAAAGCAGTCGAAAATTTATTTAAAGTACTTTATTGAACAAATATTTAAGTGTTCAAGATTTTTTTATTTTTTGAATTCAAAACGGCCGTTTCGGAATCCAAGATGACGAAGCACCTTTTTCAAATAGAATGAAATGACAGCTGCCACAAATCTTTATCGATTCGCTTGGAATTTTGAGAGTAACTTTTCAGATACATTATTGCGATAAATTATAAACTTCATTTTTTATAAACAATTTTTCGTGAAATTTTTGAGTGAAAAATGAGCATTTTTTTTTAAATGTGCACCATATTTCGAAAAAAAGATATTTTCAAATTTTCGTACGATATCCCTTAGTTTTTGACATATATTAAAGAAAATTTTTTGGTTTTTTTTTTTCTAGAGTGAAATCTAAGAGAGCAATCGTTTCGCGGTTTCAGGCCTCACATAAAAGGTACCTTGTCGTCTTGGATTCTGAATTAAATTTAAAAAAATATATATTTTTATACACTTAAACATTTGTTTAATAAAGTATCTACTTCAAGTAAATTTTCGACTACTTTTATTAAGGTAAGGTGCCCCAAGTATGCGCGGTTTAGGAATAAAATGACATAAATCAAATAAAAACTGTTACAATGAAGTCACAAAATGTTTATTATAATGACCAACAAATCCACTTTAATATACTACCATATATGAAAAATTAACTTAGTCTTATACTCTGTTAAATAACAATCTAATTGAGATCGTGGGTAATTGCGCACTCTTGATATTACAATTCCGCAAGAGTACGCATGATAGTCCCAATGAGTGCGCATGCCACCTTAACAGTGCGCAAACTAATTCACACGCATAAATCGCACTTGTAGATTCTAGTGCCGATGTAAGATGTGCATTTATCGTGCCACCATTCAGTGCACAAGCTGCACTGGATCCAGTCTTTAACAATAGGCTCCTATAATTCTCTTGGCGACCAGGGCATCTCCACATTTTTTTTTTATTCTTTGGTGGTTTTTTTGGTTTTAATGGCGGTTTCTGCGATGTTTTGCATATTATTCCCTATTGAAAGGACATATTCCTCCAAACCTTCGACGGCGTTAGAGATATTTGCAATCCTCATATAAGCAGCGTTGAACAAAGTGGCTTCTGGTAGATGGTAATAGGTCTTCTAGGATGATTTATCATCCATTTTCACACTCACTTACGAAATATTACTTCAGTGGTGAAAAAAAAAAGATCTAGCGGCTATATCTTATGCGTGCTATGAGGCGGACTAGTAATGAAGTGAATGAAATTTTTTCTACAAAAGTTTACTGCAGCTAAACTGGTGTGTGCCAAATAATTATCCAAAACCAATAACACCGGACAAATCTCTGTGGGCTTGGCATGGTATTTAAAATGATTCAGCCAGTCCAAGAATAAATCTGTATTCATTCTACCAGACTCTGTAACAAGACCTATAGAATTTGCTGGAGCTCCATCTAACAACTCCGCCTTCATATGTTTACGGGGAAATATAAAGGCTGGTGGTATATAATTTCCCGATGCACTCATCGCACAGACAACAGTAACATTTATTCCTCTCTCTGCGCTACTGATTTTATTGACGCACCTTTTTCCTTTGACGCTGACAACTTTTGGCGCTCTATTCGGAACTGTAGAAAAGCCAGATTTGTCCATATTATATATTTGACAAGGTTAAAAGTTGTGTTTCTTCTGTATGTTTTCTAATTGATTGTAGAATCTGTCCACTTGAGGCTTATTAAAGCCCATAGCGCGGGCAATGCTGGTTGAAGTCGGTGGGCGAATTGCTATATCCGGGTTTCGGCGCATAAAATCTCTAACCCAATGCTTTCCAGCCATCTTGATTTCTTTGTTAAATTGATGTACAATATTATTTTTTTCGGCATATTCATGCACAACAGATCTTAACTTCTTTAGCGTAATCCCCCAAACGCGGTCACTGTTTACATATACATACTACACTAGTAGAAAAAGATCATATTATTTTAACAAAACATCGAAAATAGTACCTCTTTCCTCCAAAATGAATTATTTTTATGCGGAGTTTTTGCAATAGCATCCTAGTACAGAGATGCTCAAAACACAACTGAAGTTGGCACGCTTTAAAGTCAATCGTCGCAAATATCAGAGTACTCTTGGGGACCGCGCACACTTGTGGCACCTTACCCTATACCTCTCCCGAAATTAGCCTGGATCTGGAGTGGCCTTGCACCGTAAATAAATTGGAAATTAAGACAAATAAGAATAAATAAATAATAAGTAACTATAAATAAGAATGTAGTAAAAATCTATTACGAGGCGTATTTGAAGAGTAAGGCCGCTTGGTCATAAAAAAAATATATGCGTTAGAAAAAGTTTTTATTGACGGTTTTCGTTTCCTACAAACCTACTTCATTTTTCCACATAATCGCCGTTCATTTCTAACCATTTTCCGTAACGCTGCACCAGCGTCTTTAATCCCTCTGCATACAAGTTCTCCACCTATGAATTGACCCAGTTGACAACGGCAGTGTTGAGTTCTTCGTCGCTTTTAAACCGTTATCCACCCAACCTCGGTTTCAAGTGCAAGATCAGATAGCAGCTTTTGGTCCACTTGTTAAACGAGTTCATCGGTCTGGATACTCGGCCTGCCACTCCGCTCTTCATTATGCACATTTGTGCGGCCATTTTTGAAATCTCGACACTATTGTTTAACCTTTCACTCATTAGTGTGAGTCCATAAAGTAGGCACAACTCCCACTAAATGTGAGCAGCTGATGATCCTTTTTCACACAAAAATCGAATTATAACACGCACTTCGCACCTGGCGGGAGGAACGATTTTCGCGGACATTGTTGTCTGCATTCACCGACAGGCAAACGACTACTGAATCAAAACAATAACTTCAGTGGCTTCGAAAACAATCAACAGATGGCGCTGTATGTGTACAACTTTGCTCAGACCCGCCAATATTTAAATATAAGCAAACGGCCCCTTACTTTTCGAATACGCCTCGTATGTGTCATGTTAATAATTATTCCAAAAAACAGAACTTTATGTTGAAAAGGTCAACATACCACACGAATTATGTTGCCACTTGTTGGTGCAATATTTTAAATACACTAGTAAAGTATTAAGTATCAACTAAAGTATATACTTAGTAAGCAAAAATCTAATTGATTATATTATTTATTTCAATTTTAAACATTTTTGTAGGGAGAGTTTTGGTATTTTTAATTTTCTTAGTAAAAACTAGATTGTTTGGAAAATTGAAAACGGAGAAAGTTTTATAATTTACTGTTTTATCTGAAAAACAACACAAAAATTTAGTGAAATTGACTCAATTCACTGAATTGAAATATATAATAAATTTAAAGTTTGTTTGATCCTTCGCAACATTCTTTGACTAGTTTATATTTTCAGTCGATTAACAAATCAACCTGTATTTAAATAAGTGGTCAACTGCAAGTTGGACTTGCGCAATTAGTATTCCGTACATTGATTGCTTTTAAAATAAAAATTTTTGTTATGGAAGTATAAAATGATTTTGTTTTTTTTTTATATACCAGGCAAATTATTAAAGTTAATGCACTCGTGATCATTTTCCTTCAAATCTACACCCTATGGAGAATATTCCAGAATTTTTTAAAAATTTTTTGATCAGTTCTTTTCGAGATAAGGGAGGGGACAGCGATTTTTCGCAGTTTTTTACAAGCTTTCATTTAACACCCCACTCGATGATCTAGTAATTTTTTTTTTTCACTTCCGATTTCACCCCCCAAAACTAACCCCCTTAAGTCAAAATTTAACTTTCAAAACTACACGGCTCTGATGAGGTCAGCAATTCCTATATTAGTGCCAAATTTCAACTTTCTATGTCAAATAGTTTCGGAGAAAACCGGGTGTGACAGACAGGCGGACACCGAAGTGATCTTATGTGTTCCGTACGGAACACTAAAAATCAAATTCGCGATGACAAAATTCATTTAAGTTAAATGAGTCGTGGAACAAGTGACATTGCCCCCTCTATTAAAACTTTCAAAATACCAAGTAATTCCTTACCGTTCTATTTAAAACATTAACATAAAAATTTAGTGAAAGAGCCTAATTAAAAAAAAATTGTAATGAGACTATTTTACAAGAGAGAAAAATTACTATGTTCATTGAATTGCTATAATTAAGAAAAGCCTCATTTGATGCTTGTAACATCGTTTCACTAGTTTACATTTGAATTAAAAAAATCAATTTAGAATTTAAAAAGTTCAAAATTTAACGAAAATTTAGGGAAACAGCCCATTTTGAAAAAATATATAATTGTAACGAAATTATTCTGTACTCAAGAAAAATTAATATGTTCACTGAATTGTTACAAGTAATAAATTTAAGGTTTGTTTGATTTTGACACTAGTTTACATTCCGAGTAGATTAAAAAACCAATTTACAATTTAAATAAACCAAATTCGCGACGATAAAATTCATTAAAATTTTAAATAAGTCGTTGCGAGTGACATTTGCCCCCCTATCGCATTAAAAACTTTAAAATCCCTCGCTCATCAACACAACAGTCAACGCAGTCCATCCATTAAAAGGTCTACATCCGCTTCCCTCGCCCGTCTTGTCATTATATTGTTCCCACACATAACCACTCCTATAATACTGTTTTATCACATTATTTATAATATTCGTCCTTAATTCCTCGTAGACTTTCTTTGCTTGGTCCTTATACGGCCCTTCCACCTTAGAATAATGAAAGAGAGCCCGAGTCGCCAGGAAATTCATATTAATCCATATCTGCCCCCTCCAATATGGAGGATCATGTTCGGTATTTCTTTCCATATATAATGGAGATGATTTGGACAGTGACCTTAATCCATAATCGCTCCACAATAAATCTGGATTTCTAATGTCTGTCAATATTTTTCCCAGTTTCGGTGATGTTGGTTCTAAAATTTCCAGTAAAAAGGGGAATATGTTCACGTAACCAAACGTGGTATCCACCAGGCGGTATTCTGGTTGCTTCAGTACTTTTCTAATCATTTCGAGATTTTGGTTTTGTTGCCTTGGTAGTGGTTTTGGCCGTACTAGCTTAACGGCATCCGTGTGAAGTCCGTAGTCTGCATATCTACCAAAATAAAAAAGAAATGTACGAGGGTAAATCAAATAAAAACCGGAATTCTTCTCTCAACTCTCGTGAGGTGATCCGATCGCCTCACACTCCCATTATTAGTTGTAGGGGTGTCAGGAGTGTGAGAGATCACTCGATTGACTCTCTCAAATAATTTAGATGTCAGTAGCGCCATGTCAGAGCAGAAGATTAACGCTAGGAAACGTAAAAACCATTCGAAACTTTGCAAAGACTGACGAAACGATTCGGTTAAAAGACGTTTTTGAAAATCCAAGCCTATGACTAGCACAAGAAATTATTCTATGGCTGGAAAACGATTCGCGAGCTTACGCCCATTCGGAGTGTGGAACTGTTTCACGACAACGCTCGGTTCCACACAGCCCGATGACTCAACATAAATCAGGACAAGCTGGAAACCCTTGGAATATCCGTTTTACACCCCGGATTTGTCGCCTTGTCAGTTTTATTTGTTTGGCCCTTTGAAAGAAGCGTTGAGAAGCAAGCATTTCGAAAATGATGAAGGCGTAGAATCGTTCGTGCGCAATTGGCTAGTGATTTACTATGACGGTATGAAAAACTTACTTTTTGCTGGGAAAAATGTATTTTGAACAGGGGAGACTACGTAAAAAATAAGGTTTTTTTGCGTTTTTTCTTTTTTGAAAAAGTAAAAAAAGAATTCCAGTTTATATTTGATTTACCCTTGTATATCAGTGGTTTGATTAATTTATTTTCAATTTTTACTACCAAGTATGACATTAAGACAGAAGTGAAATCTCCTCTTTCATTCTTGCCTACCATAAGCCATAATTTAAGTAAAACTGTTTTAAAGCGGCACAATTGTAGGTTACTACCCTCGATAAAATAAACTTCTCAGTAGATAAATAACGGTGTTTCCCTGGTCATTGTAGTCCTGTGAAGGCGATCAAAAAAGATGTAAACATTTCTGAAGGTTGCTATTCTCCTACCTTTAAAATCTCGTTTATTTTTCATCACAGCGGGTGACTGACTGAAACAATACTGATCTTCCTGAACAAAAGACGTAAGAAAATCGGACAACACATCATTGTTCAAAAAAGATAAAAAAAGGTAGAAATTAAAGAATATTTGGCTTCAGTTCAGTCTAACGTTATTTTACCTTTCAGAAAAGTTTGACCAATGTAGTGTATCCATAAGTTGATTGTCCCAAAGATAATTGGCGGTCTGTTTGTACTTAATATAGGAGTCTCTTCCTAAAATGTATGCTAAACGTGCCATCGTGCTCGACGCCACCGCCATCCAACAATAAAGATCGATGTGACGTTCTAGGTCTGTAGGGTGTGATGCTCTAAAAACAAATAAATATCTTCGCATTATTATTTTTATATCTAAAAACCGGCCAAATGCAATTCGGACTCGCGCAATTAGTGTTCCGAACGGTGATTACTTTTAAAATAAAAAATTTTGTTAACCTAAATGTCAACAAAGTTTGTTTCCAATCTTTGTTGAAAACTGATGACCTTGAATTTTTTTTTTATATTCCACATAAATTATCAGAGGTAATGCACTTGTAATAATTTTGGTTCAATGTACACTGTACGGAAAATATTCTAGAATTTTTTCAAAATTTTTTGGTCAGTATTTTTCGAGATAAGAGGCGGCACAGCGATTTTTGCATTTTTTTAAAAATAATACAAAGAAAGGTGTGCGCAAGTATTACATCTTATATATTTTTGAATTCGTGTTTTACAAGCTTTATTTGACACCCCACTTGATGACCTGGGAAAACTTATTTTTTTTACTTTCGATTTCACCCCTCAAAGTAACCCATAAGTCAAAATTTAATTTTCAAAACTACACGGCTCTGATGAAGCCATAAATTCCTATATTAGTGCCAAATTTCAACTTTCTATGTCAAATATTTTCGGGGAAAATTGGGTGTGACAAATGGACAGACACCGAAGTGACCTGATAAGTCTTCAGTATGGAACACTAAAAGGAATCTTATTTTTACGTTAAGTTTTTTTACTAGCTTGACATAAGGCTAATATTCAGCCATTGCATTCAGTGGGCCAAATATTCGGGAAACTTGTTAATTGATAACTGGGAAAAAAGTACTTGCGGTTCCTGAAAAGCTTTGGAAAGTTTGTGTAGTGCTTGGTAATTAGAAATCCTGTAAATCAGTATGCAAGCTCTTTCAATTGGATTTTTAAGTCTCTCTAAAGAGCTTGAAAGTCAGGTTATGGCAAATTATTAAATTAACTAAATAATTCATAACGAACGTTTTTTCATTAACATATATTGATTTTACCTGGGAAAATCATCCAAGCCTGATGTTAAAGTCTTAGGGTTTAACTCCCTATTGGTAAGAGGATCCCGACCGCGCCACCTATATGAACCAGAAAGAAGTCCTTTCTGGGTAGAGTTGAACCATTGGTACCACGCCTAAAAAATATCAGAAGTTAATCTGAAAATACAATCCGTTTGTTTGTTACATTTAGGGTGAAGTTTTGCAGACATTTTGCCAACATCTCACTTGGCATTTTCAATGCTGACTTACAGAGTACTTACTCTACTCCGACGAGTCAGCACTGCTTAAATTTAAAATATAAAAGTAGCAGCAGCAACTATATTTGACATACACCACTTTCCACGCGAAATAAGTATTACAACATCCAATGTTTCTTTTTAAGTTTACAACATAGTAAAATAGTAAAATTTGTAACTATTTAAACCTTAGAAAATTCTACAAAAAATTGGCGTCAGGTATATATCGGACTCATAAAAACCGTACTTTTGCTGCCATCTATCAGACTGGAAATTAGTTGAATAGTTGTTGCATGTATCAATTTTGCCAAACGTTATTTGTACAACGTAAACATTATTATACAAACTGTTTAAAACCATTTTGAAACCTTTATCTGACAAATAAAGGCTAATCAAATTTGATTTATTTATTGGTTACTTTATGCTGAAATGGTGATATGTAATTGTGAAATGTAACATTAACAATAATTGTATGTTTCAAGCATTTGCACGGACTTTTCAAACCAGCCTCGTAGTGTCGACTCTCAGAAGATTCGTGTAAAATTTTCATGATATTTTGTCCATTAGTTCGCGAGTTACAGTTGTTTGAGTGACGCTTCTTTTAATTTTTACAAAACAATGAAATAAAAGGAATTTCGTGTGTTGATTGAACATTGCTTTTTGATGGGAAAACACAGCCAGAACTCAAGAATGGCTTGAGAAGTCTTATGGCACATCTGCCCCGTCGAAAGCAACTATATATTAAGGGTTTATTACACACATTACACCTTTTCGGTCGAAAATTTTAATACTTTTAATGGGATTGACAAATTAATAAAAAAAAACATTTTTTGAGTCCGTAATTTTTTTGACATATACTTCTCTTATAAGAAAAACATTTTTACATAATGTTTAAATGATGTTTTATAGGGTTTTTTTGCAGCCTCATGGAAGTCATTTTGAACATTTTGATCTGCTTGGCAACAAAGTAAATAATAGGTATATAATAAAAGACTGTTTTTAGTCAATTTCCACTGGTTTATTTAAATTGCGATGACGCGTTTCGCTGTCGATGCAGCTTCTTCAGATCTACATTTTACACTGTCAAGTTAGGTTTAATATTCACAGTTTTATATAATTTCTTAATTATGATATTACACATAATTAAATTACATTGATAGTATTGGGAAATCCACACAGATTTGGAGTTATTAGAATAAATTCAATAATGGTGAATTGCTTAAATCTACCTGGTCGTTGAGTAAGGTACCTGTAGTCCTTAATCGATTTATTTGCATTGTCTCTAAAAGGTTTAGTTTTAAACCTTTTTGTTGGGTGTGTAAAATTTTGAAATTCTTGTTAAACGTGTGATTTTCTGTTAAAAGATGATTAGCATATGTTGAATTAGATTTTCTATGGATGAAACTTTTTTGTGTTCTGTAATTCTTTGTCTAAATGTACGTCCAGTTTGTCCGATGTATGTTTTAGGACATGACCCACATGTTAATTGATAAACCCCCGATTTATTGTCTTTATTGATTTGTGGTTTGTAGTTTTTAAGATATTTCCCTATAGTATTGTTAGTCTTGTAAGCTATGTTGATATTTTTTTGATTTAAAAATTTCCCCAGTTTTTCCGTTGATTTGCCGAAATAGGTAAACGGAAAAACTGGGGAAATTTTTAAATCAAAAAAATATCAACATAGCTTACAAGACTAACAATACTATAGGGAAATATCTTAAAAACTACAAACCACAAATCAATAAAGACAATAAATCGGGGGTTTATCAATTAACATGTGGGTCATGTCCTAAAACATACATCGGACAAACTGGACGTACATTTAGACAAAGAATTACAGAACACGAAAAAAGTTTCATCCATAGAAAATCTAATTCAACATATGCTAATCATCTTTTAACAGAAAATCACACGTTTAACAAGAATTTCAAAATTTTACACACCCAACAAAAAGGTTTAAAACTAAACCTTTTAGAGACAATGCAAATAAATCGATTACGGACTACAGGTACCTTACTCAACGACCAGGTAGATTTAAGCAATTCACCATTATTGAATTTATTCTAATAACTCCAAATCTGTGTGGATTTCCCAATACTATCAATGTAATTTAATTATGTGTAATATTATAACTAAGAAATTATATAAAACTGTGAATATTAAACCTAACTTGACAGTGTAAAATGTAGATCTGAAGAAGCTGCATCGACAGCGAAACGCGTCATCGCAATTTAAATAAACCAGTGGAAATTGACTAAAAACAGTCTTTTATTATATATTTATAATGAATTTCCATCAAGTAGAAGCTACAACCATCCAAAATTTAAATAATAGGTATCCTGGAAGGGTGGTAAATGAGATTTTAACAAAATCTTTAATATGTCTGACATGTAGTAAATGTTCTTTTTAGTTAACTCAAGGAATCATTTGTGTTAACACCCTATATTATATATACTATATGGGGTGAAAAGTCCCAAGACTTCCCGAGAGATAGCAACTCCACAAAACACAAAAAAAATTCACCATATTGTTCTGAATAACCGCAAAGTGAAACTGAGAGAAAAAGCTGACATTATGAAGATATGAACAGAACGCGTGAAGCATATTTTATATGAATATTTGCATATGAAAAGGGCTATGTGCCCGATGAGTCCCGCGCACTCTTACGACTGATAAAAAACAGCAACATGTCGAAGATTCAGAATGCTATTTAGCACTGTTTCGGCGTAATACAAAGGAGTTCTTACGTTGATTCGTAACAATGGACGAGACATGGAGTCCAACAGGCAGTTAGCAGAGTGGCTGGAACCGCATGAAAGCCGGCCGAAGCGTCTAAAAACACAAATCAGCTGGAAAGGTTTTGGCAAGTATTTTTTGGAATGCGCGTGGGAATAATACTGATCGACTATCTTGGGAAGGGGAGCGAACAATCATCGAAGACTATTAGGTTAGTTTATTCGATCGTTTGAATGGGGAAATCAAGAAAAAAAGGCCGTATTTAGTGAAGAAAAAGTGTTGTCTCGCCAAGATAATGCATCAGCTCACAAGTATATAAAATCGATGGTGAAACTGGGTTATGAATTATTTCCTCATCTGCCATATTCACCAGATCTGACCCCCAGCAATTATTATAAGTATATTGCTCTTGAAGCATGATGTGCCTGAAACAGGTTTTAATGACTTAGACGACCACTCCAAATTTTCCGACGGTAATCGATTAGTGTAGTAATACAGAGCATGTGTGAACAATTTTAAAATTTTTTGCCGAGCCGTTTTGAAAAAGCGCATTTATAAATTAAAAATTGAAATAAACATAATTTTCTACATTAATAATGCTCACTGAATTTATTTAAAAGATATTTACATCATATTTATGTGATATTATTGTAACTATATATAATAGTATACATGAAAACCATTAATATGGGATGTGGTAGAAGTTTGTTGGTGCTTTAGAACCAAAATTATGGTAATTTTAAGGATTTTTAAAATTCCAGGTCAAAAATCAAAGTTAATTTTCTCGACATTGTATAAATGTGCATGTAATAGATATATGATAGATTTTAGTTTGAGTGCGGTCAATAATGTTATTAGTTGGTTAAGTATAAAGTTGTAGAAAATAACGTAACAGTTGTTAATTTCTTTGCCTTAGTATATTATTATTTAATTCAAAAAAATAGTGCCCTCACTCATGAAGAAAATCAGGAAAAGTATGTTCATTACGTTTGGAAAAAAAGATTCGATGAATAAAATTGCTGGATCTATAAAAGATAATATTTTAAAAGTCATAAATTTCGACTCGGACGGTAAACGCTTTCCCACAGTAACTTGCACTTCTTGTAAAATCTTAGTTTATGAGGTTGTTAAAAAATAAAACAATTAAATCCACTGAGTTACCTGATTATTCAACATTTAAAGCACTGCATAAAAATATGACGCCTCAAGAAGAAAAATTATGTAAATGCAGTTTGTGTGATTTAGCGCAAAAATCAGGACACATTAATTAGTGTTCCGTACGGAACACTTATAAGATGACTTCATTGTCTGTCTGTCTGTCACACCCGATTTTCTCCGAAACTATTTGTCATAGAAAGTTGAAATTTGGTAATAATATAGGAATTGATGGCCTCATCAGAGCCATGTAGTTTTGAAAGTTAAATTTTGACTTATAGGGTTAGTTTTGGGGGGTGAAATCGGAAGTGAAAAAAAAAGTTTTACTAGATAATCGAGTGTGGTGTCAAATGAAAGCTTGTGAAAACACGAGTAAAAAAATATATATAATGTAATACTTGCGCGCACTTTTCTTTGTATTATTTTTAAAAAATCGCGAAAAATCGCTGTCCACCCGCATTATCTCGAAAAGTACTTAACGAAAAATTTTGAAAAAATGCTGGAATATTCTCTACGAGGTGTAGATTGAACGAAAATTATCAGTGTATTACCTTTAATAATTTATCTGGTATGTAAAAAAAAAACCGGTCAAGTGCAAGTTGAACTTGCACAATTAGTGTTCCGTACGTTGATTGTTTTTAAAATAAAAATTTTTGTTACGGTGGTATAAAATGATCAGTGACTTCACAAAACACACCCCAAATGAGTTTTCAACAAAGTTTGTTTCCAATCTTTACTGAAAACTGGTGACCTTGAAATTTGTTTTTTTTTATATACCAAATAAATTATTAAAGGTAATGCACTCGTGATAATTTTCTTTCAATCTATACCCCGTGGAGAATATTCCAGAATTTGTTCAAAATTTTTTGATCAGAACTTTTCGAGATAAGGTAGGGGACAGCGATTTTTTAAAAGTAATACGAAGAAAAGTGTGCGCAAGTATTACATTATATATATATATTTTACTCGTGTTTTCACAAGCTTTCATTTGACACCACACTCGATGACCTGTAAAAAAAATTTTTTTTCACTTCCGATTTCACCCCTCAAAACGAAACCCTTAAGTCAAAATTTATGTAACGGTGGTATAAAATGATCAGTGACTTTACAAAACACATCCCAAATGAGTTTTCAACAAAGTTTGTTTCCAATCTTTACTGAAATCTGATGACCTTGAAATTTTTGTTTTTTTTATATACCATATAAATTATTAAAGGTAATGCACTCGTGATGATTTTCGTTCAATCTGCATCCCGTGGAGAATATTCCAGAATTTTTTCGAAATTTTTTGATAAGTACTTTTCGAGATAAGGCCCGGGACAGCGATTTTTCGCGAATTTTTAAAAATAATACAAAGAAAAGTGCACGCAAGTATAATATTATATATATATTTTTTACTCATGTTTTCACAAGCTTTCATTTGACACCACATTCGATGGCCTAGTAAAAAAAATTTTTTTTTCACTTCCGACTTCACCCCCCAAAACTAACCCCTTAAGTCAAAATTGAATTCTCAAAACTACATGGCTCTGATGAGGCCATCAATTCCTATATTATTACCAAATTTCATCTTTCTATGTCAAATAGTTTCGGAGAAAATCGGGTGTGACAGACAGACAGACAGACAGACAGACACCGAAGTGATCTTATAAGTGTTCCATACGGAACACTAAAAACAGAAATTTAAAGGTCATCAATTTTCAGTAAAGATTGGAACCAAACTTTGTTGAAAACTCATTTGGGGTGTGTTTTGTGAAGTCACTGATCATTTTATACTTCCGTTACAACATTTTTTATTTTAAAAGCAATCGATACGGAACACTAATTGCGCAAGTTCAACTTGCACTTGACCAGCTTTTTCTTTAAATAGTGAATCTAGAGTGGAAACAAAAGAAATAGTTTCAAGGTATTGCCCAAAATGTACTATGGAATTGACATGAGGAAAGCCTCATTTTTGCTGAAATAATTTCGAAAATTTAAAAAAATATGTGATACTCTGCTTCTGAAAGAAAAAGAACATTTAGTATGTGATTTATTAAAAAACATTAAGAAATAAAAATTTGTTGACAAAAAACCATCTGAAGTAGCTATCTCTTTATCTCATAAAAGAGGGAAGCCATTAAATCTTGTACTAAAGATAAACCATATTATTATTTTGATCTAATTACCAAAATTATACCTCGATAAGAAAACATATTCATATTAAATTATGAAACTTAAACCCTTCAATATCATTTTTAAAGAAATTTCTAGATTATCTAGAATTGAAGTTACGAAAATTTTTAAAAATACAAAAAATGAGTAAAATATGTTTTCACAGATTTTTGACTTGGAATTTTGAAAAATCTTAAAATTACCATAATTTTGGTTCCAGAGCATCAATAAACTTTTACCACGTCTCAAATTAATGATTTTCACATATACTATTATAGACAGTTGCAATAATATCACATAATTATGAAGTATAATCTTTGTTGAAATTTTCCATTTGTAAATGCACTTTTTTCAAAACGGCTCGGTAAAAAATTTTAAAATTGTTCACACGTGCTCTGTATTACTACACTAATCAATTACCGTCGGAATATTTGGAGTAGTCGCCGCATATATAATTTATTAATTATATGTTCATGGCTCTATAATTTCATATGCAGATGATACAGAACTAATCTTCAAAGGCAAGACTTGGAAAGAGGCGCGAGAAAACTCTGCAAGGGGACTTATCATTATCAAAAATTGGTTGGAGACATATAAATTAACCCTTAACAAAACCAAGACAAATTACATTGCTTTTTCAATAACAAAAGCGGATCGACCAACTTTCTCAAGTATACCAATAGACAACACTCAAAAGCGAGGTTTCGCAAACTAGGTATTTGGGGATTATTATTGATCGGTTTCTTAAATGGCATCCACATATTGACTACCTGGCTGACAAAATAAGAAGACTAATATTCAAGTTCTATATAATACACGAAATTCTAAATATAACAGATTTGATTTTGGTTTATAGACCTCTTGCTGAATCATTAATTAGGTATGGTATAATGGTTGGGGGGCACTGTATAAGAATACACTCTATAAGTTGAACATAACACAAAAATATATATTAAAAATTATTTTTAGAAATAATAAAAGGTATCCCTCAAGACTTCTGTATACTGAACACACACCTAACATACGAACAAAATACATAACGACCAGGTTCGGCTTCGTGAGGTTTAAAAACACTACTAACAATTATGTAAGCCATGTCTACAACACCCGCTCAAAGGTAAACAAAAACCAAAAGGTTCCAGACAGTCAAAAAACATTAAAGTATCTGCATTACCTTGCTCCAAAATCTTACAACTTGCTTTCAGGACATTAGAGGAATAAAAAATAAAAAGAAATGTGATAAGGATTGCATAAAATATGTTCGGATAGATGGTCACTGAAATTTGTTTTTTCCACAGTCTATGAGAACCAATGTAGATATAAATGATGATTATGTTTGGTCTGGATATTGCACAAACTCGTTTTTTTTTTCTGGACACTGTGAGTGTTGAATAGATAGTAAGAACTAAAATGAAATGCATACAGGCATACCTTTTGCCTAGGCATCATTAGTATCGAAAATATGAAATTAGTTATATAATTTCATTGTATTTTATATTTGTATTTCTTGATAAATGGAAATAAATAAATAAAATAAAAATATATACAATAATCTAGAATATATACTTACTTGTAATCTTGGATATAATCTCTCCAACTGATTGAGCCTTTCATTGGTCAAATCCTGTTCGTATTTATTCAGGATATACTGCAGTGTTAGAAAAAATGTAGGGGGATTTGCATTGGTATTCCACTGGACTACAAACTCCCTAGGAACTTTTGCTAATGCTTCAACACCTACAATTTACATATAATATAGATTATAAATAAGCCAATTTTCAAGCTGAAAGCTCAAGAAGTACCTAACAAAAATCAACTGTGATAGATCAACAAATGCAATTCTTACAAAATAAGAGAAAGGTTTCTTGTATTTTACTTTTTTTTTACTAACATACCTAAAATTTGTTCTCTGGGAATCCACCCTTCAACATTCATCAGATCAAACCAGTGACTCATGATATCCAACTCTGTATCTACATCCCATTGGGATATCAAAAGTCCATGGAAGCCCTCATCCCATAGGAACCCTCTTGGAAAGAAACTTCTCGATGGTACACCAGTGTAAAGTGGTGCCTTCCAATAATTCACTGGCTCTTTGGTGTAAAAACTTTGTACCAGAGATGAACCATAGAAGTACCCTATTCCTCCTATCATATTACTTAAAGTGGCTTGGGCAAAGTAAATTTGTTTTTCATCATAACTAAAAAATTTTTTTATTACTCTAACTAGAGTTTTTGGGATTACTAAACCTAATAGGAAAACATTCAATTCAAAAATGTCATTTTTACCTGGAAACTATAATAACCTGAACTAAAATAGTAATGTCATGAGAAGTTAATATTTGATGAAATAGTTTCATGTCATCAGTAAACATTCAAAAAACTGGTCAAGTGCAAGTTGGACTCGTGCAATTAGTGTTCTGCATGATAACTGCTTTTAAAATAAAAAAAATCCTTATCTAGGCTAAGTTTAATAAGGTCCCTCACGTCTTAAGATCCAATATGTATTTTCACATTTTTTCTTAGTCAATAATGTATAATAGTTATAGGCTCTTAGCTACCTAATAACCAATAAATGAGTCTAGTTCAATTTAGAATCTAGTAATAAAAATGTAAAATAAATATTTACTACCTAAATATTTGTTTAATTAAATAAAATAAAATTATATCTTAGTACAAGACGAGTAAGGCAAGGCTGCATACTTTCGCCATTGTTGTTTAACCTTTACTCTGACAAAATATTCAAAACAGCTTTATATGAACAACCATATGAATTGAAGGTGAATGAAGAGTTCATTAACACAGTCAGATATGCAGACGATACTGTAGAGTTGAGCAGGCAGGAGTGCATTTGGGCCTTAACATCAATATATCTAAAACCATATTCATGGTCCTTAGCCACGAACAATATGCAGATGTTGCTCTTCATCTCAACGGTCAAACGATAGAGAGAATTTACCATTTTAAATACCTTGGAAGCTACATTACTGACTAGTTAGACCCTGACAAAGAAATCAAGTGCAGAATAGAAGCAGCAAGAACAACTTTCATTAAAATGAAGTCTCTCTTTTGTAATATAGCATTAATCTGAAACTGCGCCAGAGAATGCTAAAATGCAGAGGTAGGGACACTGAAGGTTGCGATGCTTGGAGGGTTTTGAGATGTGGCTGCATAGAAGGATACGCCGTATTCCTTGGATCACCAGTAAGGGATTTGTGTAGTAAAGTGCAGAAAACTGGAGTATCTGGGACATGTTTTTCATGGCTAATATTATGAGTTATTGCAGCTCATGAGGGGAAAGATTGAGGCTAGGCGCGGCGTTGGTTGGAAGCAGGCCTCTTGGCTGAGAAACATACGAGATTGGACCAAAATGCATAGCGTCGAAGAATTATTCTGAGTCGCAGGGAACAGGGAAGAATATGCCAGAGTGATAGCCAATGTCAGGGGGACCTGATATGGCACATATAAGAAGACAAGAACGACTCCTCACTCGGTTACAGTAATGTAAACTTAAAAGTATATTACACGAACGTTCACCATACGTCAAGAAACATAGTTTTCAAAGTTGGTTTTTTTATACCAGATAAATTATCAAGTGTAATGCACTCATAATAATTTTCATTTAATCTATACTTTATGGAGACTCTTCCAGAATTTTTTCAAAACTTTTTTGATCAGTGCTTTTAGAGATAAGGGGGAACAGCTATTTTTGGCAATTTTTTTAAGATAATATAAAGAGTGTGCACAAGTATTACATTACATAAACTTTTGAACTCATGTTTTTACAAGCTTTCATTTGACACCCTACTCAATGACCTTAGAAATCTTTTTTTTCACTTCCCCCTACAACTTAACTCCTTAAGTGTTCCGTACAGAACACTAAAAATAAGATTAAGATAACAGATTCCTGAAGAACACAAGAGGTCAAATCAAACTTTTTAGATAAATGGCCATTGATTTCTGCTAGAAAAATATGACTTAATCTTAAATAGTGATTTTCCAAAAAGCTAAAAATTTAAGAATTAAGATGTATGACTGGTATTATCTAAGGCCTTTCTAGAACCTGTAGATATTAGCTGTTGCTCTTTTTATTTTTTTTACTATAATAGCAGGTTTTCTTCATTTTTGAAAAATGCAATACCGCTTACTTCTTCAATATACTTGGTGTCCCAAAAAGTTTTATACAAATAGAGAAAAACTTTATCTTTACGTATTACAAAAAAATTTATTCTTGATAAAAAGTTCTCCATCACATGGAAATCCATAATCAAACGTAAAAAGTTTAAAATATTTGATGGTATAGAGGGAAAATAAAAAAATATTTATAATGAAGAGTAAAGTGTGTTTAAGTTTAAAAACAGAGCAACATATTAATTGACAATGTTAATAGGAACTCAAAAATTATGCTCATGTTTAGATTCGTGATCTTCCTAGTTATAAAATTCAAAAAAACTCCGGTAAACACGTCAGTAATTGTTGGATTATTTATTGAATAAAAGAAAACGAAATCACTACAAAGTTTAGGCTGAAAATAAATGAACATATCTTTGAAAATACCTAACAACTGTCAATAAACTTAGTTCCTATTAACATATTCAATTAATATTTTGCTTTGTATTTAAATTTAAACACACTTTACTCTTCATTATAAATCATTATTTTTTATTTTCCCTGTATACCATCAAATATTTTAAACTTTTCATGCTTGGTTATGGATTTCCATGTGATGCAGAACTCAAGAATAATTTTTTTTTTGTAATATGTAAGATAAACTGTTTCTCCATTTGTATAAAACTGTTTGGGATACACTGTATAAACCTTTTCTCACCCTTTTTGCCTTAATCCAAAAGTGTCTTCAAATCTTTGGTTAAATCTGGTCTTATGCCATTCCAAAGCTTTTGTATAAGAGTCTCCCACTAATTTATCATTTCTATTGGCTACAGTTTTTGATTCAAAAACCACATCTATTGTAAATGGTAATTTCGCAGTTACTTGAGTTGCAACAAAATTTGGGTCTTTCTAAAAATAGAAAAACAATAGGTAAAACTTTTAATATTTTCTCTCTTATAACACTTAAGAATTATATTTCCATAGTCTAACCTGGTTAACCGTAAATTATGAATGACTGAGACTCTGTAACTACAGCTAAAAATTATAATAAAAAATAAAGCGATGCCTGTCATTGTTATTTAATTAGGTTAGTTAAAAGAACAAAACTTAATAACAAAATTAAGCTTAATCTCAATATTTTATTTTCTTTAGTATGTTTCACTTTACCTGGACTCTATAAAGAAAAAATACTTTTTTTAAAACTATTTTCAGCTGTTCGTTTACTTGTTTCATGTGGGCTATATCTTTTGGTTTATCCTTACCATACACACTTTTTATTAATTGAATTTGCCGTTTGGTGGATAATATATATTAGCTTACTTTTTCGGCCCCAGCTGGATATAACTCTCCACCTAAAACGATTTTTCTAGGAGAGTTTGGATTAGTTGCAGCTAATCTTAATGAAGATATCACAGTTTCCTTTAATAAATTTAAACCAGGTGCAGTAGTACTTAAAAAAGATTCATGGTCTAGTTTGCCTCTTTGAGGAAAAAGTTTCATTTTAAATTCCCCTAAAATAAAAATATATATTGGTTTCTTGTATATCTGTTTAAAGTAACTAACAATGCTTACCTAAAGTTGATGTTTCACCCCTTATCCCAGTAATGTCTGTTGCTGAATTTGTAGGGGCTATAAATCCTTGAGTTTCACTATCTAAGGCAGTATACCAAATAAGAGAAACTTGCTCATCTTTTGGAATCTGGTCCTTATAATTTGGCTAAGTGATAAAACAAGAAAAGGAATGAATTAACATAAAACCTTGGAATATTTAGGAGACAGTTAAGAAAATAAGACTTAAAATTCTTACTAAAATATCTACGGATATCCGAGCTGTCCATTCACCACCGTTCTGGCCTCCTAGTCTCTTCACAAATGAGGTAGTCAGTAAAAATGGACCATCTTGAATCTCCTGAATACCAAAATTATTACCATCATGTTGTAACCAACCATATTTTTCTAAATTGTCACCTTGCTCACACCAATGACTAAGAAAACAATTAGCTAATTTTAAAAAAATCTACACCACACTTCGCCATAAGTTTAAGACGTAAATATATATATACATATAAATATATATATACATATATACATATATATATATATATATATATATATATATATATATATATATATATATATAAATATATAAATACATATATATATATATATATATATATATATATATATTTATATATATATATATATATATATATATATATATATATATATATATATATATATATATATATATATATATATATATATATATATATATATATATATATATATATATATATATATATATATAAATATATGTATATATATATAAATATATAAAAATATATATCTACCGTATGCCATCTCCACCAGGTCTTAATCTGTTTGGAAAATACCATATTAAACCTGTAACCAATGAGTAAGGCTCTTTTGTTTTAAGACCAAAATAAACGCCTGGTCGATATGACCCCCAAAACTGGTCAGGAACTTGAAGACCGGTCTTAGTCACCACCTTAAACAAAGTTGTGATTGTTATATATATTTTGAATGACTAGTGTTGTTCTTACCCTTTTGTCATCGAAAGGAGTATTAACTCTAGTTTCTAGATAGCCCATATAACCAAAAACAATAGCTATACCCAATACAGTTACAAAAACCAGCTGTTTCCAATAAGAAAAGATATTTTTTTGTTGGGGAACTTTAGTACTTGGTGAATTGCTCCCATTACTGCTACTGCTATTTCTACTTTTCCCTTCCTTATTACTTTCTTGTAAGTTCTTTCGTTGCCTGACCATTTTAATGTCCCAAATCTTGCATTAAACTATTTTCTTATCATTACTAGTTATCCTAAAAGCTAAAGAATGATGTGGTGTTTGTTTTCTAATCTTGACATTTTTATCATATAATATTGCAGGGAAGTGAGGTTAAAACCAAATTACTTCGGTTAGGCTTTTGGTGGATGGGCTAATTATTAGCTAACTTCATATAATACGCAATAACGAAAGGAACCGATACTCTTATTATCATTTGTCTTTCTCTATTGTATGGGATGCTAAATTTATGTAAGTTTTTTGACGTCTTTTCTTTAAATCAGGCTTGGTGTCAGATTGTGACAACTTAAAAATGTTTAATCAATGTCAAGAATAAAAAAAGTTTGTTTTCCGTTTAAAAAATGTAACTTGTATTTGCGTGGTTCCCATTTTTGTTTCAGTTCGCTGCGGTTAACCTCCAGCGTAGGATATTCATAAGCAGACAATCAATTTTTTATCGGTCAGATAGCGCGAAATTTGTTCAATAATCATGTCGCAATCGGGGGATCAAAACCATACATCCGAAAAGAAAATGGGACAAAACGGGATAGTACAGCCCCTTTTGACCGATTTGTATCAAATAACAATGGCTTATGCTTACTGGAAATCGGAAAAGAATGAAGATAAAGCTATCTTTGACTTATTTTTCCGTAAAAATCCATTTCATGGGGAATTTACAATATTTGCTGGCCTAGAAGAATGCCTAAAATTTGTAGAAAAAATTTCGTTTTTCTGAAAGTGACATAGAATATATAAAACACATTTTACCGCCAAGTGTCGAAGAAGAATTTTATCAATATCTGAGATCTCTAACTTCCAAAGATATAAAACTTTATGCAGTTAAAGAAGGTACAGTAGTGTTTCCCAGAGTACCACTTATAAGAGTAGAAGGACCTCTAATAATGGCTCAATTGGTAGAGACAACATTACTGACTTTAGTAAATTATGCTAGCCTAATGGCAACTAATGCAGCACGATATAGGATGGCCTCAGGAAAACTTAAACTCTATGAATTTGGGCTTAGAAGAGCACAAGGACCTGATGGAGGGCTCTCAGCATCTAAGTATTCTTACATAGGTATAGTTTGTAGAATATACATTTTTTTTATATAGTTGTAGTAGTAGTAGAAACCTTAAAATTATATTTTTAGTCACTGAAAGAAATGTAAAAAATCACTTTTGTCTTTGTATTGTAGATATATGCACATTGGTTGTAATTAACTATGTATTATTTGTAGGTGGTTTTGATGGTACAAGCAATGTATTAGCTGGAAAACTATTTAACATACCTGTGAAAGGAACTCATGCTCATTCATTTATAACTTCTTTTAGCGAATTTGTTGAAGTAAAAAATCAGGAACTCTCACCAAAAGATGGAGGTACCCCTAAGAATCTGCTAGAGCTTGCAATAAATTTCAGACAGAGTCTCATATCAATTTTCAATCTACTCCTTTCGGAAGTAAGTAATGGAGAGTTAGCTGCTTTTGTGTCCTTTGCTCTGGCATTGCCACACAGTTTTATGGCATTAGTAGATACTTATGATGTAAAAAAAAGTGGACTTATTAATTTTTGTGCTACTGCATTGGCATTGCATGAATTGGGATATAGAGCAATGGGAATAAGACTTGACAGGTAAGTGAAAATTTTGATAACGTCTTTATATAAGTAAATAATAAAAATAATTTCAACTAATCATTCTTTATATATTTAAAAAGCCACTTTTTTAGTTAATGGGGCTGTATGTAAAATTATAAAAAAATTCATACTGGGAATTTTGAGAAGATTTACCAATAACATTTTTTTTAAAATGATCTATGTTCTATTACTATCATCTAATCTTGATTAATTTTCTTTAACGCCAGCGTAATTATTTCTAAAGTGTGGTGTGCGATCATCATCTTCAATCAAATCTCTTCCTAGCCACAACTTCTTAGCTAGTTCTTTGACCATAGAATATAAGTGGGAAGAAGTATCTAAGCTATTTTTAATTTCTGTCAGGCTTTGGCTTTCTTCTGTAAGAAATTTACCTCATGATACACACGCTGTAACATTTTATAATATTGCACAACTGTCCTTTGAATTACGTACTATTGATGGCAGAGGAACAAAATTATAACAAGATGTTGCGTTGATGGAGCTGAACTTGTTCAAACTTATTTAAACATGTTTTGGCTGGAAACTTTTGGACCCAGGCATCTTTGGGGCATACTTTTGGTGAAATTTTTTGCATATTCTTAGGACAAAGATTTCCAAATTGCCCGAATTTGCCGTGACAGTTGCTTCACTGTGTACACCTTTTTACCACGAAGATTCTGCTTCATGTATGATCGCACATTCTCAATTGGGTTTGCATTGGGCGACTTTAATAGCCAATCTAGTGTGTCGATATCAGTCTGCTTTCCACTGGCTATAAGTTTGGGGTCATCCTTTTGAAAAATCCACTTTTCATTTTTATTGACAAGCCGACATTTGGCAGTCAGTTCTAATTCCTTCTTGTAAATCTAGAGCATTTTTTGGCGTTCAAATTATAGGTCAAAATCCCAAAATGAAGCTTCATCGCAAAAAAAATTACATTGCTTCAGCCTCAATCTATGTTTACCTCTGCCCACGCGACTCATTTCTCTCTGTGGTTTTCGCTCAGCAATGGTTTCATATGATATAGCTAAACCTTTCTGCTTTAGTTTTTGCGCCCATTACACAAAGTTTATTGAGGATTTCAGGAGAACATGTTAATAATCATTTTGTCATTTTCCGGCACTTTTCTCTCGAATCACGTTCTGGTAGATCATAACATTTTTTTAACTGACTTGCTAATAAATGCTCTCAACTTGCCCATATACTTAGCAGCTGCTTTAGGCGTCATTTTCGGACCATTGGGATGATAATAGAGTAATACAGCCTCGACGCACGAAGCGTATTTTTTCTTATCGTTCACCCCCTGCCTGAGTAGGGATTTTACCCTTTTTCATATCCTAAAGATATCGTAATACCCGGCAACGTTACCTAAGTGCCAAAACATACCTTTTTGTATTTTACGGCACCTTTTCGACAGCGCGGTAGTGCTATCAAGGACGTTATGCATTTATACTTAAACAAAAGTATACCGACCTGCCGCGATTGGAATCCGTGACCTTCTGCACCGCAAGCAAGTGCTACGCCACGGATATACGGGCCGCTACATGCAGCACTCATGTTCGATAATGTACTATTTAACCATAAATAAGGTTAAAAATTAATCTATTTCCAGAAAACATTGTTTGTAGGAGTGCCAACAATAACCTTAAAAAAAAGGAATTTCTTTTACCGACTACAAGTTATAGGCGACACGATCTTACTTGACCGACTGTATCAGATTTTTCAGCAAACAAGAACATGTAGGTGTTCAACAAATCCATTTACGTGATATCTTGCACAGGGCGCTTTTCTGAGTTTATGCTCTTGGAAAATTATTATTATCATTGATTCTGAATTTTGAAATCTTAGCAGATGATACCTTATGTTCTAGCCATAAAGATGTTGCAATCTGCCAACTAAATTTGCTACGTAACAAAATAGAATCATGCCTAAATCTTATTATATGATGTAATTTATCTGTTTATTTTTATTTTAATTATAATCTTAACACTGTCTATATTTACTTTGTAAATCCTTTGACAGAAAGAAATAAATAATATAAAACTGAACGATAATAAAACTAAAGCAATAATTCTTACTATTCCGCATTAACTTTTACAAATTATGGTGTATATAATAAAGTAAATATTTTCATTTATAAACAGAAATTGCAAGTTGTTTTCGAAATAAAATAGTTTGGCTTTGTCATCGATTCTTTTTTAATATCTATAAAATACTGTACTCAACAAAATTGTTAAGAAACTTATCTTTTTTTAAGTGTATTCGGTAACCTTGGTTTTTCAAGACTAACTATTTATCGGCCTTATATTGCCATATTTTATTTATTACCGAAGATTTTTACATTCTCTTTATAAAATTAGTAAACCTAGACGTTTATTGCATGCAGTTTGTTATTGTTCCGTACGGAACACTTATAAGATCACTAAGGTGTCTGTCTGTCCGTCCGTTTGTCCATCTGCCAATCCGTCTGTCCCACCCGATTTTCTCCGAAACTATTTGACATAGAAAGTTGAAATTTGGCACTAATAAAGAAATTGATGGCCTCATCAAAGCCGTGTATTTTGAAAGTTAAATTTTGACTTAAGCGGTTAGTTTTGAGGGGTAAAATCGGAAGTAAAAAAAAATACCAGGTTATCAAATGGGGTGTCAAATCAACGCTTGTAAAAACACGTGTTCAAAGATATATATATATATATATATATATATATATATATATATATATATATATATATATGTATATATATGTATATATATATATATATATATATATATATATGTATATATATATGTATATATATATATATGTGTATATATATATATATATATATATATATATATATATATATGTATATATATATATATGTATATATATATATATATATATATATGTATATATATATATATATATATATATATATATATATATATATATATATATATATATATATATATATATATATATATATATATATATATATATATATATATATATATATATATATATATATGTATATATATATATATATATGTATATATATATATGTATATATATATGTATATATATATATGTATATATATATATATATATATATATATATATATATATATATATATATATATATATATATACATACACATATATATATATACATATATATATATATATGTATATATATATATATATATATATATATATATATATATATATATATATATATATATATATATCGAGGCTGTATTACTCTATTATCATCCCAATGATTCGAAAATGACGCCTAAAGCAGCTGCTAAGTATATGGGCAAGTCGAGAGCATTTATTAGCAAGTCAGTTAAAAAAATGTTATGATCTACCAGAACGTGATTCGAGAGAAAAGTGCCGGAAAATGACAAAAAAATGATTATTACCATGTTCTCCTGAAATCCTCAATAAACTTTGTGTAATGAGCGCAAAAACTAAAGCAGAAAGGTTTAGATATATCATATGAAACCATTGCTGAGCGAAAACCACAGTGAGAAATGAGTCGCGTGGGCAGAGGTAAACATAGATTGAGGCTGAAGCAATGTAATTTTTTTTGCGATGAAGCTTCATTTTGGGATTTTGACCTATAATTTGAACGCCAAAAAATGCTCTAGATTTACAAGAAGGAATTAGAACCGACTGCCAAATGGCCGCTTGTCAATAAAAAAGAAAAGTGGATTTTTCAAAAGGATGACCCCAGACTTATAGCCAGTGGAAAGCAGACTGATATCGACACACTAGATTGGCTATTAAAGTCGCCCAATGCAAACCCAATTGAGAATGTGTGATCATACATGAAGCAGAATCTTCGTGGTAAAAAGGTGTACACAGTGAAGCAACTGTCACGGCAAATTCGGGCAATTTGGAAATCTTTGTCCTAAGAATATACAGAAAATTTCACCAAAAGTATGCCCCAAAGATGCCTGGGTCCAAAAGTTTCCAGCCAAAACATGTTTAAATAAGTTTGAACAAGTTCAGTTCCATCAACGCAACATCTTGTTATAATTTTGTTCCTCTGCCATCAACAGTACGTAATTCAAAGGACAGTTGTGCAATATTATAAAATGTTACAGCGCGTGTATCATGAGGTAAATTTCTTACAGAAGAAAGCCAAAGCCTGACAGAAATTAAACATAGCTTAGATACTTCTTCCCACTTATATTCTATGGTCAAAGAACTAGCTAAGAAGTTGTGGCTAGGAAGAGATTTTATATATATATATATATATATATATATATATATATATATATATATATATATATATATATATATATATATATATATATATATATATATATATATATATATATATATATATATATATATATATATATATATATATATATATATATATATATATATATATATATATATATATATATATATATATATATATATATATATATATATATATATATATATATATATATATATATATATATATATATATATATATATATATATATATATATATATATATATATATATATATATATATATATATATATATATATATATATATATATATATATATATATATATATATATATATATATATATATATATATATATATATATATATATATATATATATATATATATATATATATATATATATATATATTATATATATATATATATATATATATATATATATATATATATATATATATATATATATATATATATATATATTATATATATATATATATATATATATATATATATATATATATATATATATATATATATATATATATATATATATATATATATATATATATATATATATATATATATATATATATATATATATATATATATATAATGTAAAACTTGCGCACACTTTTCTTTGCATTATTTTTAAAAAATTGCGAAAAATCGCTGTCCCCCCCTTATCTGAAAAAAGTACAGATCAAAAAATTTTGAAAAAATTCTCCACAGGGTGTAGATTGAACGAAATGCTGAAATTATCACGAATGCATTACCTCTAATAATTTATCTGGTATATAAAAAAAAAATTCAAAGTCATCGGTTTTCAGTAAAAATCGGAAAAGAACTTTTTGAAAACTCATTTGGGATGTGTTTTTTGAAGTCATCGATCATTTTATACTTCCATAACAAAAATATTTATTTTAAAAGAAATCAACGTACGGAACACTAATTGCGCAAGTCCGACTTGCACTTGGCCGTGTTTTTTTATGTTTATAAAATTACTTTAATAAGGATTCTTCTTATTTACATAAGAAAATTTAGATCCGACGTACGAGGCGTGTTTTAAAAGTACGAGCGGGTTGGTAATAAAATGAGCACGATTGAAAAGGGCAAACTTTATTAGAGGTTTCAACTACACACGTTTTAATATCATGAAACGAGCTTTTTTATACTCTCGAGCATAAAATTCCGCCGCATGAGATTTCAGCCAGTTTTGTGCTGGGGTTTTTAACTCTTTAGGTTCTTCGAATCATTGACGCTGGCTGGGTGCAAGAGCAAAATTATAAACTGGGAGATCAAAAATCTCTCTCATACGAATTTTTGAATTATTTTGGTTGTGAATATTTAAATGGCCTTCCCTAAGCTAACAAAAACATTGTCCCTATTTTTTTACTCATTGCTATAGGCCCATAAGTTTCACACAATTGACGGTAAATTTCAGCAGCATTATATCCTCTTGGGTTCCGAAATTTTGTCCGTATATGAGCGACCACTCTAAAAAAAGGTCTTTTTATAAGTGATATTTTAATGAAAAACCTAACCTGCCAGAGACAAGGGGTTCCAGAGATATTAACGGTCCAAGTAAAAAAAATTCATTGAGTAGGAATAAAATTTAAACAACTGTTTAAGATCACCATTTATGTTTATTATATTATTACTGATAATTGTTTCGACACACTGTGTCTTCCTTTGGAGCAAGATGTATACATCAAACAGGCAAAATCGCATACTCCGCCTACAACCAAAATCAACGCTATTAAACTATTGGCCCTTAATTTTGAAACACGCCTCGTAGATATCCTAAACATCCAATTTAGCCTTACTCCTCCAGCCCAATAAACTCGACAAGATATTTATGTGCTATATTGTATACATGGGTACACTTTATTCTCATTAAATTGACTAATCCAGCGTTGTAAAGATATGAATGTAGATTTATATGCATGTTTTATAGATTATAATAAAGCTTTCCGCTGTGCGATGCGCGAGAAAATTAATAAGAATTCTAGAAACAAATAAATGTAGACAATAAAGATCTAAATATTATTAAAAATCTGTACTGGAATCAATCAGCGGAAGTTAAAATTGGGCTGGAAAAGTCCGAAAGCATAAAAATCACCCAAGGTGTAAGATAGGAATGAATTCTCTCACCACTTTTGTTCAATCTTTATTCTGATGCTGTGATTAATGAGGCCATCTATGAATCCATTGAAGGATTAACAGTTAATGGGAGTACATTGAAGAACATACAGTATGCTGACGATACTGTTCTGTTAGCAAATAATATTAAAGATCTCCAGCATCGGATCAATCAAATCGTAACAACCAGCGAAAGATTTGGATTAACTATGAATATAAGAAAAACCAAGTGGATGGTAATAACAAAGAAAAATGGTTAAAACGTATGTATTCTTCGTGCTATTGTATGGACGTAAGTGCTGAACTCTTGTCCCTCAGAGAAATAACTGGAATTATTTGAATTGTACATTTATAGACACCTGGGTACAGAAAATAAAAAAACACACAAGTACTGGAAAGAATGAACAAAATTAAGGAATTACTAACAACCATAAAAATAGGAAAATCTCAATACTCCGGACATATAATGAGGGTCCCAAAGTAGGAATTGCTACGTCTAATTATTGAAGGAAAAATAAAGGGCAAACGATCGATCGGAAGGCGACAGAATTTTTGGCTGAGACATGAGAAGATGGTTTGAATGTGTTTCGAGTGATATTTTTCGAGCAGCAGTTTCGTTTAGCTATATGAATCGCCAACTTTCGTGAGGATACGGCATCGTAAGAAGAAGATACTGTATACAAAATGTTTCTTTGTTTGGAATTTGTCTCGATATTCCACTCCTTCAATTTTAATTATTCAAATTTCTTTATCCTTATAATTTTTATTTGGGTTTTATTATGTTTATATATTTTGGTTTTGTTCTTGCCACTACTGTCACTCATGCTTAAAAAGAGGAATATCTGTACTGTCTGACCTTCGTCATTTTCCGTTTAATATATTTTGAGTCGGTCAAGATCGTGTCGCGCATTGTTAATTAAAAACCTATTTATTTAAAAGTTTTTTATATCATTTGACAGTAAAGGATTGTCATTAAAGTGCTAGTGATACAGTAATTCGTCCAGTCCCCAACAGCGTCGATACTTTCGACGAGATTTTTCGTTCATTTATAGGGCACAGATTTCCAAATTGCCGGAATTTGCCGTGATAGTTGCTTCACTGTGTACACATTTTTACCAATCTCTATAAGTTATAAGCGACACGTTCTTACTTGACCGACTGTAAAAAATTTGGGTAAATTCTTCGAAAGGTATGCCATCGCGCTAGCGGCTGAGTGTTGTAATGTCCCAAATTTTAAATTAAATCATATATACTAGCTGAGTGAATAAATGCAAGTGGCCCTTGTGGCACACGAAAAAAATGTATTTATATTGAAAATAAAGATCTTATTTATTTTATTTTATTTAAATTTCCATCAGAAATAAACTTATTCTTTAATTTACCATAAATTAATTATTATTCTAATGTACTAAAAAAAGATTTTCACTGACTTACACTGGTGAACAAAAAAATCGACTCAAATGATTTTGTTTCATTTAACACCGATCCTTGAATTTAATTTTCAAACAGTAATATTATTTTTTGTATCATTAGAATGCTGATTTTCTACTCTTTTCAATAATACCAAAAACATTTAGATTTCAAAACGTTTTACTGATTAAAACGGTTTTACTCAATAGTATCGTTTTTGCTCGCTCAGCAACGTATTCGTTGCGCGCTACTCACCGTTACGAAAACACACGCAACTGCATTTTCCTATCATTCCTTTATCGGAACTTGAACCGTCCACATCTCTGCTATACCTGCTCACTAATTACGTAATCGAAAAATGGATACCACCCTGGAAGAAATGGCACAAGTCATTGCCCTATTGCAAGAAGGGCATAGCCAACATGTAGTCGCTGCGCAACTACACCTGAGCCAGTCAGCTGTCTCCAGAGTCTACAGAGGATACCAAGAGACGGTGACGTTACACGGAGACCACACAACTCTAAGAAATCGTCACTTGACCGGCGTGGAGCTTCGACAAATTCGTGGTCGAGTCGTCAGTCATTGTACAGTCAGAAGAAGGCTTAAAGAAGCTAACCTAACTCCGAAGAGACAAGCTAACGGACCCAAATTGACAGCAGCCCATCAACAAGCGGGACTCAGATTTGCCGGAGAACATGTCGACTAAACCTTAGAGTACTCCGTTTTATTCTCCGACGAGTCCCGAATGTGCCTACATGGCAACAATAAAAGAAAGCAAGCCTATAGGAGGCCTGGGGAGCGCTATGCGCCGTGCTGCATTATTAAACCAGTCGCCTATAGAGAAGGTTCTGTTATGGTGTGGAGAGGCATTTCACTGGGTGCGAAAACCGATTTGGTTTTTGTGACTGATGAGGCTCGTAGCGGTGGATTAATTCCTCACCGGTACATCGAGGAGATCCTGCAGGAACATATCGTTCTTTACGCTGGGTTTGTTGGTGATACCTTCGTGCTAATACACGACAAAGCGAGGCCACATGCTGCTGCATTGGTGCGGCAATACCTGGCAGAAGTGAGGATATCCACATTAGACTGGCCTGCGCTGAGAGACTTAAAGGATGCGATGGCGAAGAAGTGGGGAAGAATCCTACAAACAGTGGTTAAAAAGCTCACCTGCTCCATGAAAAACCGGCTGGAAGCAGTGATGAGGGCTATGGAGGTTATACAAAATTTTGATTTTTATCAGTAAATTTAATTGTTAAACTTAAAATTCGTTTAATTTTTCCTTTCTCTTACCCCTATTTTCAATCCTTGTTCTCCTTATTTCTCTTTTCAGAAAGATAATAGAATGGGCTTTCAAATGATACTAAAATCCGTAAAAATATATGAACACTAAATTCTAGGATCCATGTTAAATGAAACCAACTAGTTTGAGTCGATTTTTTTGCTTGCCAGTATATTTATAATTTCCAAATTTTTTTTTAGTGGTGACTTAGCATATTTATCTAATGTTGCCAGAAACTATTTTCGAAAAGTGGGTCAAGAATACAACATTCCGTACTTTAGTGAATTATTGATTATGGCCTCGAATGACATCAATGAAGAGACAATTTTAAGTTTAAATGAACAAGGGCATTGTATTGATGCTTTCGGAATCGGAACCCACTTGGTAAGTCGAGGAAATTCGATGCAAATGATCTTCGGCTTTTGTTTGACCTCCCTGTTTAACATTTCATTAATATAACAATTAAAACTCGTGTTTTTTGTATTACCCTTGAGATATTTTGGTTATTCAAGCCTGAAATTTCTTAGGTAACGTGTCAAAAGCAACCAGCGTTAGGTTGTGTGTACAAAATGGTGGAATTGGACAAACAACCCCGAATAAAACTGAGTCAGGATGTCCAGAAAGTGACTATTCCAGGAAAGAAAGATGCGTATCGACTGTATGGAGAAGCAGGATATGCCTTAATAGATATTCTGCAGCAGAGTACAGAAAAACCACCTGTAGAAGGACAAAAAGTGTTGTGCAGGTAATTGTTTTACTGAAAGTCGAGAAATTTGTACATGCAAAATGACCAACAAAGATCCCATGAATGCTATATTCCATGCCTTTCGTCCTACGACTAGTCGTAGCATGTACAAATTTCTTGACTTTCTGTTGTAGTGACCAATCAAGTAAAAAAACCATATTCCGAAATTTTATTTCGGAATATCGATTTAATTGTTTTACTGATAGTTTTTATGCAGATGCTATAGTATTGCTACAGTATCTACAGAGCTATAACAAGTAATCTTTAGATTTAGATCACTTCGGTGTCTGTCCGTCTGTCTGTCACACCAGAAGCTATTTAACATAGAAAGTTGAAATTTGGTACTACTATAGAAATTAATGGCCTCATCAGAGCCGTGTAGTTTTTAAAAGTTAAATTTTGACTTAAGGTGTTAGTTTTAGGGGGTGAAATCGGAAGTGAAAAAAAAACAGGTCAACGAATGGGGTGTCAAATGAAAGCTTGTAAAACCACGAGTTCAAAAATATATATAATGTAATACTTGCACACACTTTTCTTTGTATTATTTTTAAAAAATCACGAACAATCGCTGCCCCCCCTTTATCTCGAAAAGTACTGATCAGAAAACTTCTGGAAGTTCTGGAATATTCTCCACAGGGTGTAGATTGAAGGAAAATTATCACGAGTGCATTACCTTTAATAATTTATCTGGTATATAAAAAAAACATAAATTTAAAATTTCATCAGTTTTCAGTAAAGATCGGAAAAAAACTTTGTTGAAAACTCATTTGGGGTGTGTTTTGTGAAGTCACTGATCATTTTATACCTCCGTAACAAAAATTTTTATTTTCAACGTGCTGAACACTAATTGCTCAAGTCCAACTTGCACTTGGCCGTTTTTTTTTTAATTAGAATAAGGCATGACATTGTTTATTAAAACGTTTAATTTTAAAATATGTCCTAAATTATAAATTTTTCAGCAAAAGTAGATTCTTTTGCTGGCTAGTAAAAGAGGTCTCATAGAGTTTGTATGTGTATTATAACACTAAACCAACATAAGTTACTGGAGTAACATTTCCACGTAAATGTATTTGACCAGTAAATGTGTACTGTGTTGGGAATATGGAATCTTTGACACACTGTCACTACTCAGTATATATCACCACTACACCAAACACTTTATTTTTGCACTCGACGCGCGTTTCACTAACCATGTTAGCTTTACCAGGAGCGATGATTGACTCAGTCAGTCATCATCGCTCCTGATGAAGCTAACACGGTTAGCGAAACGCGCGCCGAGTGCAAAAATAAAGTGTTTAGTGTAGTGGTGATATACATTGAGTACAGTAAACGTGTCACACGTCAATAACCACACACATGCCGCTCCTGGAGCGCTTTAGAGACTTCCCTGCAGCACGTGTGCTAGACCCATAAAAAAATAAAAAAAACTAGCCCAGTCGTCAGAGGTAAATTTCGACGAAAAGCTCTTGTTAAATGTTAACAGGATCCATTTTGGCATACAGATAGTTTTTTGGACGTAGAATAAGATAAAAAAAGTTTGCCGCTCTAAAGTGTACGCTAAGCCTACAAAATCGAAAATAAAATGAAAAATTCGGTTTTTCGCAAATATCTCTAAAAATAAAAAAGATATCGAAAAAATAGCACCACGTGAAATTTTACAAAAAAAAAAAATAGTATATAGATTTTTTTTTTAAATTTCACCGTAATTTAAAAAAATTATTTAAAATAAAATGGCTGGTCCAGTTGTAGTGAGAATCATGCTTCCAACTTCATTTATGATTATATTAACGTTTCTGTAAACCGTTAAATATTTTGAAAGTAGCTATTAGGGGTTTCTCGGGGTGCTAATTAAGAATCCGATGACAGATTAAAAAAATTCAAAATGGCGGATCCAGTACGACGGCCAGAGCATGCGTAATTTCTTCGAGTAATTTAGAATTTTTGTGTGTTCAGTAACTGTTTTCTTTTTACCTGGATGTAAATATAAATACTTTATACTTAAATCTTAGACTTTTGTCTTTTATTTCAGACCTTTAAATATTTTTTTATTTCAAGTTTAAGTTGTATGTATGTATGTATGTATGTATGTATGTATATATATATATATATATATATATATATATATATATATATATATATATATATATATATATATATATATATATATATATAAAAGATGATAATACGCAAAAAAAAGTTTATCATGAACACTTTTTTAAGAGCAAAATTACACAAAAAGAGAGAGTTTTTTAAAGTTTTTAATGATTTTCTAATATCAAGATTTTTATCTGTAACTGTAAAAAAAATGTCCGACTTTCTGGACCATTTCGTACTATTATGAACGTAAAATTACCGGCGGAGCACTACAGCAGGCAAATTTTCATATTTTAAAACTCAGTTTCTAAATAACACAGGCGATGTGGGTATTTTTAATTATTCTTATATTGAAACTTGAGGTATAATAACGATATATGCACAAGGATTTTTTTTTTCAATACTATATTTTATTAAATATTTGTAATTTACTGTATGCCCGTTAAAATCGTGCAAACAAAAATTTCGTTTTAAATTTTACAAATTGTATTAGTATTATCGGAATGCTGAAAGTCTCCTCTTCAAAAAGCTGCCTTTTATTTTTTTTTTTACATACTGAAAACAAGTAATATCGATTAATCTTCGAGCGGTGCGCGAAGACTTTCAAATTAACTTGTTTGGCGTGCTACACTTTTGAATCACCTATCCGAATTCTTATTAAATTCTCACGCTAGTAAAAAAAATCTGGAAAAAATCTATATACTATGTTTTTGTAAAACTTTCGTCTCTTTCACGTGGTGTTATTAGTTTTTATCTTATTTATTTTTCGAGATATTACCGAAAAACCGATTTTTTTATTTTATTTTGGATTTTTTGGGCTTAGCGTACATCAAACTTTAGCAAACATTTTTTATCCTATTCTACGTTCAAAAAACTACCTGTGCGCCAAATGCAGCCTGTTAATATTTAATGAGAGCTGAAAATCCGTGGCAACTGGGCTAAAATGAATTTTCCCGCTTTTTTAAAGCTAAGACACAAATAAAATAACACCTTGGATGACGAAACTACTGATTTTAAAAATTAAATTTTCAAGTGAATTAACCTTCTAATACATAAAAAAATTAGATCGTATTATCGTAGGTTTTATAATGTTATCTGAGGCTACAAATTGTTTTTAAACTATTAAGTTACAACTTATGTGTGTTTAAATAAGAGTTTATATATATATATATATATATATATATATATATATATATATATATATATATATATATATATATATATATATATATATATATATATATATATATATATATATATATATATATATATATATATAATTTGATGGTATCAGGGAAAATAAAAAAATAATGTTTTATAATGAAGGATAAAGTGTGTTTAAATTTAAATACAGAGCAAAATATTAATTGAAAATGTTCATAGGAACTAAGTTTATTGACAGTTGTTAGGTATTTCCAAAGATATGTTCGTTTATTTTCAGCTTGAAATTGGTAGTGATTTCGTTTTCTTTTATTCAATAAATAATCCAACGTGGTTACTGGACTTTTTTTGAATTTTTAGCTAGGAAGGCCACAAATTTTTTAGTTCCTATTAACATTTTTAATTAATATTTTGCTCTGTATTAATGTTCCGTACCGAACACTTATAAAATGACTTCGGTGCCTGTCTGTCCGTCTGTCTGTCTGTCACACCCCGATTTTCTCCGAAACTATTTGTCATAGAAAGTTGAAATTTGGTAATAATATAGGAACTGATGGCTTCATCAGAGCCGTGTAGTTTTGAAAGTGAAATTTTGACTTAATTAGTTTTGGGGGGGATGAAATCGGAAGTGAAAAAATTTTTTTTTACTAGGTCATCGAGTGTGGTGTCAAATGAAAGCTTGTGAAAACACGAGTAAAAATATATATATAAATGTAATACTTGCGCACACTTTTCTTTATATTATTTTTAAAAAATCGCTGTCCCCCCACCTTATCTCGAAAAGTATTGATCAAAAAATTTTGAAAAAATTCTGGTATATTCTCCACGGGTGTAGATTGAACGAAAATTGTCACGAGTGCATTACCTTTAATAATTTATTGTATATAAAAAAAACAAAAATTTCAAGGTCATCAGTTTTCAGTAAAAATTAGAAACAAATTTTGTTGAAAAAACTCATTTAGGGTTTGTTTTGTGAAGTCACTGTTCATTTTGTACTACCGTAACAAAATTTTTTATTTCAAAAGCAATCGTACTAAACACTAATGGTGCAAGTTCAACTTGCACTTGACCGGTTATTAATTACTATTTAAATTTAAACTCACTTTACTCCTCATTATAAATCATTATTTTTTATTTTCCCTTATATCCTCAAATACTATAAACTTTTGATAATTTGTACAAAACTTTTTGGGATACACTGTATATATAAATATATAAATATATAAATATATAAATATATAAATATATAAATATATAAATATATAAATATATATATTATATATATATATATATATATATATATATATATATATATATATATATATATATATACATATTCATATACATATACAGATACATATACATTCACATATACATATACATTCACATATACATATACACGTATATAAATATATACATATATACTTATATACGTATATACAAGGTCTGTCCCAAAATAAGTAGAATTATTTTTTCCCGCCGAAGTGGACTGCTGGAGTGGGGCGATCTGTGGTGGGAGGTCTTGGAAAAGCAACACGACCCGCGTCATTTGCCTGAGCAATGATACGCAATAAAATTAAACAGTAAGTTTTACGTGGAAGTCCTTGAAAGGCTGCGGAAAAGAGTGCAACGCGTCAGAAAGGAGATCTTTTCCAACCGGAGCCGACAATGCGCCGTCCCACACCGCCTTCCTCGTGATCGAGTACCTGGCCAAGCACAAGGTGGCAATGCTGCCCCAACTGCCCTCCAGCCCCGATATGGTACCGCCGGACTTTTTTTTATTTCTAAGAATAAGAAGGAGCTTGAAACCAATTTGGAACGCTGGATAACGTCAAAGAGGCCGTGACGACGTTTCCGTCGACGCCTTCCAGGACCACACGGGTGCTATTTTGAAGAATTTTAGTAATTTATACTTTGATCCGCATTAAATTTTTTTCCCGGATTTATTCTACTTATTTTAGGGACAGACCCTATATAACACATGGGCTGAAAAGTCCCGGGCCTAACACATAGATGGCGCTAGTTTTATTGCAGTCACCTTTTTTTCAGTTAATACTAACCTTCAAAAGACAGCTGTTAAAATTTTCATGATATTCTATTCATTAGTTTGTGAGTTATTGTGCTAAGAGTGATGCTACTTTTGTTATTTTCAAAACAATGGATCAAAAACAATTTCGTGTTTTAATTTTACACTGCTTCTTGATGGGAAAAAATACCGTTCAAGCGAAGCAATGGCTTGAAAAGTGTTATGGGGACTCCGCTCCATCAGAAACAACAATAAAACGTTGGTTTGCTGACTTCAAACGTGGTCGTAGAGACACCGATGATGCAGAACGCAGTGGACTTCAAATGACGTCCAAATGAGGCGGTAACACCAGAAAACATCAAAAAAATCCATAAAATCGTTTTGAATGATCGAAAAGTGAAGTTGCGTGAGTTAGCTGACATCGTAAAGATATCAAAAGAACGTGTTGGCTTTATATTTGCATGAGCATTTGACTATGAGAAAGCTCTGTTCAAAGTGGGTGCCGCGTTTGCTCACTGTTTATCAAAAACAAGAACGTGTTGATGATTCTGAGCAGTGTTTGGCCATTGTTAGAGCGGCGCTGGAATGATTGCGTTGCTCTTGATGGAGATTACGTTGATGAATAAAGCTAATTTTGAACCAAAAAAACCGTGTTTTCTTTGTTAGGCCCGGGACTTTTCAGCCCATGTGTTATATATATATATATATATATATATATATATATATATATATACATACATACTTACATACATATATACATACTACATGAGGTGAAGTCTCGATACTTTCCGAAAGATGGCAACACAAACAAAAAAAAATGATTTTCAGTTAGTGTCAACTCTCAGAGGATTCATGTAAAATGTTAAAGACATTTTGTCTATTAGTTTGTAAGTTACAGCTTTTTTGAGTGACGCTACTTTTGATTTTTGCGAAACGATGCAACAAAAAGAATTTCGGGGGGTGATTAAACGCTGCTTTTTGAAGGGAAAACATGCAACCAGAACACAGGAATGGTTTGAGAAGTGTTATGGTCTAGCGCTCCGTCGAAAGCAACTATATTTCGATGGTTTAGTGAACTTAAATGCGATCGGACAAGCACCGATCGATGATGCACCACGTTCCGGAGGTCTAAGTGAGGCAATCACTCCAAAAAGACAAAAAAAAAAAAAATCCACCATATTGTTCTGAATGACCACAAATCGTACTTTCCAAATATTGGAAGATCGCTGGAAGAAGTGTATCGCTTTTGAAGGAAATTGTGATAAAAAATAAAATCGGTTTTTGGCAAAAACATTATTTTTCTTCAAAAGTTTCATAATTTTTTCACTCCATGTAGTATTTATAGGCTTCGTGGCTCCCGTCACCTCCAAATTGGCCCCCGCAGCACGTTTTTTCCACTGGTCGAATATTTTTTGGAATGTCGATACTATCACTACCTCCAGCGCAGCTTGCAATTCGCGTTGTATCTCCTCTTCGTTTTGAAGCGGCGACTTTGTAACTTCATCTTCATAGGACGGAACATGCCAAAACACAGAGTGCCAAGTCAGGCGAATAATTCTTCACCCACAACTGTTACGTAAGTACGACTGCGAAAGAAGGAATTTAACAGGAAAAGACAAATATCGTTTGGTCGTTTGGTTGTATATAAGACGGTAATGATATCCGGGTGTTAACGGGATATGCCGACATCGTTATTAAGTACATTTCAATAAAATTTTATGGTAGTTTGTTTTAAAACAGTTTTTTGAAAATCAAGACTGATTTTCAAGTTTAATTCAGACCGCCATTGGACTTTTTCACTAGTTTTATTACTAACTATTCGTATATAGCTGCGTCATACTATTTAAATAATTAACTAGTAATATGGCGATAATATCATTAAAATGAACAAATATGTATGTAATGTTTTCAATATTTTCTAGCGCTAAAGGTCAAGTTAATGACATTAAGATGCATCGTTATTCCGTTTTATAATTTAAGCGATAAGGTTGCCGAGTAAACAGTAGTAAACATCAGCAAGTGGGAACTACTTTTTATTTTTTTTTTGTCGAATATGTTTTTCAAATACAAGCAATTGCTTCTACGAGGGCTGCCTTTTAAGTTTTTACAAAAACAATGAAAGAAAAAATTTTTTTTTGGTACGAATCGTTATATTGTTTCTTAAAATATTCATTCGCCTTTAAGATTTGTAAACTTTTGCATGCCTTCGAAGCAATTCTCGAAACATTTTTTTTCCACTCTGAAGTTGGTACCTCAAAAATATGGTTTCGGAAGGATTCTTGGAAGAAAAAGAAGTCTTTAGGCGATCAATCAGGTGAATACAGACAATGAGACATTAATTCGATGGTTTTCTCCGTCAAATAATCAATTGTTCGACGTGCTGTATGAGAGCTGGCATTGTCATGATGAACAATGATGCGACGTTTTCGGTTGTTTTTCCCGATTTCATCGATGACTTCTGGCAAACAAATTGTTGTATTCCATTCAGCATTAACTGTTCTTCGATCCTTTAAAGCAATGGTTGCAACATGTTCAGTATAACCAAAGAAACAAGCGATCATTTTCTTGGAAGTGCTTCGCGAACGAACTACTTTTGTTGGATTCGGTTCATCTTGGAACACCCAAACAGTTGATTGTTGGTTAGTTTCCGGCTTATACGAATATATTCAAGTTTCGTCTCCTGTTACAAGGTTGTAAAGGGATTTTGCATGTCCTCGCTCGAATTTTTTGAGCATATTCTTACACCAATTGACCGAGCCCGTTTTTGAGGTTCGGTCAAATTATGCGAAATCCATTGAGAACAGATCTTTTTCTAAGCTAAATATTCATGCAAAATCGAATGTACTGCAGTCTTCGATATACCTAGGGTTGCCTCTATCTCACGATAAAGTCATATGCCGATCCTCTTCAGTTATGTTGCGCACAACACCGATGTTTTGTGGAACAACCGATTTTGCTCGACCTCCACGATTGAAGAAAAAACAATGTTTTTGTCAAAAATCGATTTTATTCTTCAACATAGTTTCCTTCAACAGTGACACACTTATTCTAGCGATCTTTCAAGACTTGGATATCTCCAGCGCAGCCTGCGATTCGTGTTGTATCTCCTCTTCGTCTTGAAGCGGCGATCCTGTAACTTCATCTTCATATGAGGAAACACGCCAAAGCACAGGGCGCCAAATCAGGCGAATAATTCTTCACCCACAACTGTTACAGAAGTACGACTGCGAAAGAAGGGATGTAACAGGAAAAGACCAATATCGTTTGGTTGTAAATAAGACGGTTATGATATCCGGGTGTTAACGGATTTGAATATCTTTCATATATATATATATATATATATATATATATATATATATATATATATATATATATATATATATATATATATATATATATATATGTATATATGTATATATGTATATATATATATATATATATATATATATATATATATATATATATATATATATATATATATATATTACAGTGGCGTGCAAAAATTTTCGGTCAGTGACATTTCGTACTCTAATTTATTAAAAAAAAGACTAATGATTTTTAAACCTTATGAGATGTGAGTATGAGATATAGGAAACAAAATAATATAGTAAAAGAATATTATTTATGTTTGTGAATATATTTATTTTTATTATTCTTATATTTATATGTGCAAAAGTTTCCGGCCACTTTGCAATACGAGAAAAATTATTAGTCTATAATAGACTTAATTATATTTTTATGTTAATATTTTGTAGCCATACCCTTTGCAGCGATAACAGCCGCACAACGATGTGACATTGACTCAATTAATCGATTAATACAAGCAGGTGAAATTTGATCCCATTCTTCCTTCATTGATTTAAATAATGCAGCTTTATTTGAATTTGTATGCTTTCGAACTTGACGATCTAGCGTTTCCCATAAGTGTTCTATTGGGTTCAAGTCCGGTGATTGAGATGGCCAGCTTAAAACTCCCACATTTGAAGCAGAAAACCACTGTTTTAACCACTTGGATGTATGTTTGGGATCATTATCCTGCTGAAATATCCAATTCTGTGGCAATGTTTCTTCAGCATATATTAACAAATTGTTTTCTAAAATGTCCTTGTAAATATCAGCGTTCATATTTCCGTTGATCTCGATCAATGGACCGACTCCTTGTGCAGAGAAAATTCCTCAAACCATCACACTTCCTCCACCGTGTTTTACAGTAGGAATTGGGTACCGAACATCATTTCTCGTACCAATAGGACGTCGTACATGGTGTCTACCATCGCTTCCAAGAAGATTAAATTTAGATTCGTCTGAGAAAGCTACTGTTTTCCAATCTTTGATTGTCCAATTTAGGTGATCTTTGACAAATTCTAATCGGGCCTTCTTATTATTTTTACTGATTATTGGTTTTTTAATACCTATACGGCCAAAAAGTCCCACATCATGTAGTCTTCGTGTCACAGTACTACAACTAACATTAGCTAGGTTTTCATCCTTTAACTCGCGTGCAATTTCGGCCGCAGTTTTCTTGACATCTGCAGTTGATTTGCGTTTAATGATACGATCTACTTTTTTAGACTTTTTCTTGGTCTTCCACTACGCGGACGATCTTTTAAACCATATCCACAACGGTATTTTACAATAATATCGTTCCGGTTGATTTACCTATCGATAATAATGAAGCAATCTCACGAGAAGACTTTCCTTCTTTTGAAAATTTTATTACTCTCTCACGAATTTGGATTTACATATGCCGAGCCATGTTTATGCTCCCACAGCCTTTTATGAACTAAATATGAGCATTCAAAGTATTCGTAAATACGTCTTTGAACGTCCTACTGCGTCAATGTATATTATGTGGCCGGAAACTTTTGCGCATATAAACATAAGAATAATAATAATAAATATATTCACAAACATAAATAATATTCTTTTACTATATTATTTTGTTTCCTATATCTCATACTCACATCTCATAATGATTCTTGAGCGACATCTCTTTCCTGAAAACACTTTTTCAAATTTGGAAAGGTGTCATAATCGCTAGGGCTAGATCTATGTAAATTCCCTTACCATTTTTTTAATAACTTATGGTACTCCTTAACATTCCCTTCCAAAAGATTTTACAAACGGCTTTAAAAACATACGACTGGACGGTTCAACCGCTGGTTCTATTAGATGTATAAGCAGTTTCTATTATTTTATATTTATCTGTATTATACTGTCAGAGATAGTGGTTATTGTAGAAAAACAATAACGTACGTGGCGGAACTACAGCGTTGTTTAAAAGATGCCGTGAAATATACTTGGTACTACCCAAAAGCAGTTACTTTTAAACATCGTGAGTGTCGTCACCTTCAAAGTAGTCCCCCTGTAC
>CM032454.1:170817759-170873449 GCA_019049505.1 Pachyrhynchus sulphureomaculatus | reverse complement strand
TCCTTCCATATTTTCCTTCTGTTTACTGCATTTTCAATTCTGTTCTGAGTTTTTTTTTCTACCTTGTTATATTTTTCCTTGAGTGAAATGCCCCAACACTTTTGAAGAAAAAACAATGTTTTTGCCAAAAATTGATTTTATTCTTTAACATTGTTTCCTCCAAAAGTGATACACTTATTCCAGTGATTCTTCATTATTTGGATACCTTTCATGTGACACGATTTGTCTATCGCTCTAAAATGAGCCTCAGTTTCTCATTTGACTTCTTCATTTGAGCCAAATCTTTGATAATCACTAGGGGCCAGATCTGGTGAATACAACGGATGAGGAATCAATTCATAGCCCAATTGGTCCAACTTCACCATCGATTTTATGGAGATGTGAGTGTGGCAAAACAATACTTTTTTCTTTGCTAAAAAATTTTTTCATGATTTCACCATTCACACGTTCCAATAAACCAACGTAATAGTCTCCGGTCATTGTTGGCCCCTTCTCAAGATAGGCGATCAGTATTATGCCATACATATTCAAAAAAATACTTGCTAAGACATTTTCAGTGGATGTTTGTGTTTTTGGACGCTTCGGTCTGCTTTCATGCGTTCCAGCCACTCAGCGGACTTCCCGTTGGACTCGGGCGTGTAGTGGTAGATCCATGTTTCGTTCATTGTTACAAATCGACGCAAAAACTCTTTTAGATTATGTCGAAACAGTGCCAAACAGCGTTCTGAATCGTCGCTGTTTTTAATATTCGTGCCAAATATACTTCACGCGTTCTGTTGATATTTTCACTCTGTCAGCTCTCTCTCACTTTCACTTTGCGTTCATTTAGAACGATATGGTAAATTTTTTATGTTTTTGATAGTGACTGCCTCATTTGGAATCTGAAATGTGGTGCCTTTACGACCGCATTTAAGTTCACTAAGCGATCGACATATAGTTGCTTTCAACGGAGCAGATGGGCCATAACGTTTCTTAAGCCATTCTTGGGTTCTGGCTGTATGTTTTCCCAACAAAAAGCAATGTTTAATCAACACACGAAATTCTTTTTGTTCCATCGTTCTGCAAAAATCAAAAGTAGCTTTACGCGAAGGGCTGTAACTCGCCAACTAATCGACAAAATGTACACGAATCTTCTGAGGGTTGACATTAACTGAAAATCATATGGTTTTTCTGGTTGTGCTACCATCTCTCGGAAGGTCTCGGGTCTTTTCACTTCATGTAGTATATGTATCTTTTTCTCTATACACTAAATCATCATTCACATTATTTTATAAATGAAGAAAAAAAAAAATCTTTCTCTTCTATTTAATTTTCTTTTATACTATATAGCTCATTCGCCAGTGGTTTCAAGATCTCATTAAACGTTAACAGGCTGCATTTTGGCACACAGGTAGTTTTTTGGATGTAGAATACAATAAAAAAAAACGTTTGCTAAAGTTTGATATACGCTAAGCCCAGAAAATCCAAAATAAAATCAAAAATTCGGTTTTTCGGTAGTATCTCGAAAAATAAAAAAAAGATATCGAAAAACTAATAGCACCACGTGAAAGAGCGGGGAGTTTTACACAAAATTAGTATATAGATTTTTTTCTAGATTTTTTTATTAGCGTGAAAATTTATTAAAAATTCGAATAAGTGATTCAAAAAGTATAGCGCGCCAAACAGATTAATTTGAAAGTCTAAGCGCACCAATCGAAGATTAATCGATATTACTTGTTTTCAGAGCGTAAAAAAAAATTAAAAGATAGCTTTTTGAAGAGTAGACTTTCAGCCTTCTGATGATACCAATTGTTTTTATTTTTGTTTTATAATTTATAAAACTTACGAACTTTTTGTTTGCATGATCTTAATGGGCATAGAGTAACTTACAAATATTTAATGAAATTACTTACTTACGTAATCCTTATTCCTTTCTACTCCTTTTGTTAGGAGTGTAAGGCCTTTAAAAAACAGTATTGAAAAAAAATTCTTGTGCGTATATCATTATTATACCTTAAGTTTCAATATAAGAATAATTAAAAATACCCACATTGTCTGTATTATTTAAAAATTGATTTTTAAAATATGAAAATTTGCCTGCTGTAGTGCGCTACCGGCAATTTTACGTTCAAAGCAGTTCAAAGCAGCACTTTAGAGCAGCAAACTTTTTTTTATCGTATTCTACGTCCAAAAAAACTACTTGTATGCCAAAATGCAGCCTGTTAATATTTAATAAGAGCTTTTCGTCAAAATTTAGCTTCGACGACTAGGCTAATATTACTAAAAACTTTTTAATTTAGAAAGGACAAGATACTAACTCTGAAGAGATAAAAGATAAAAGTATCATTACAAAAAAAGTTTGTGAGAAAATTGAAAAATGTAGTAAAAAAATCAGTCAAAGTGAAGATCTAATTTTTATCACTACAGAGGAAGATCAAGAAATTAAATTTGATGATGATGTGGATCAAGAAATTATTGAAATGGAAGAACAAATTTGTAGCAATACTGAACCGACAGCTCTAACAACTCTTACTTGTGAATTTTGTGACAGATCATATAAAGCCCGTAGAATTTTAATTGACCATATAAAAAAGAAACATCCAGAATGTGCAAAGGAATATATGAAAAAGTTAAATAAAATTAAGGAGAAAATATTAGTAAAGAGAGAATTTCAGACATATATATGTGAAGAATGCAATAAAGCATTTAAATCAAGAAGTGCTTATCAAACACATAAATATAATTTTCACCATCCTAGAGGGAGCGAAGTATATAAGTGTAACACTTGTTCTGAAGTGTTACCTAATAGATCTGGTAAGTATAAAGGGCCTGTTTATTGCTTTAAGGTAATTTTAACCTTTCCTCTTATTGTGTTTAAATATATATTTTAAACCTCTTTTCTTACTTTATTTTACTGAGAATTTTTCGAAGTGTTTTACTTTATAAATTTTTTGCTTTAGGAGATAAAGAACTAAAATTCGAGGAATAATTATAAGATATTAAACTATTAGCCCCGTCGCCAGGGGTTTTGAACTATCATTAAATGTTAACAGGCTGCATTTTGGCACACAGGTAGTTTTTAGTAAAATACAATAAAAAAATGTTTGCTAAAGTTTGATGTACGCTAAGCCCACAAAATCCAAAATAAAATCAAAAATTCGATTTTTCGGTAATATCTCGAAAAATAAAAAAGATATTGAAAAACAGGTTAATTTGAAAGTCTTTTTTTTTTTTATGGGTCTAGCACACATGCTGCAGGGAAGTCCCTAAAGCGCTCCAGGAGCGCCACGAGTGCGGAAAAAGCGATTCACGTTGTTCTTAAATCGCTGTAAATTGTACTTGGTGGGAAACACAGCGCTGGGCAAATTATTCCAAAGGGATGACGTTCTCCATATAAAAGATTGCTTGAAAAGCGTTGTACGCGGAGTAACAAGCTGAACCTCATACGGATGCGAAGCACCAGCGCGACGTGTATTTCTAACATGCACCGCTTTGGGAGGAATTAAGCGGGCTACATCCTTCGAACACTTTCCATGAAAATACTTGTAGAACAGACTCAAGTCGCCAACCGTTCTTCGATGTTCCAGCGAATCAAGGCCGCCGGTCAATTCCGGGTCCCCAATCAGACGGACCGCTCTTCTCTGAACAGAATTCAACAAATGCAGTGTATGTTTGGGAGCGGAGCCCCAAACGTGGGAGTAGTATTCCATAGTTGGTCGAATTTGGGCTTTGTAAAGAATTAACAGTTGTTGTGGGGTGTAAAGCTTTCTGGTTCTAAATAATATTCCCAACTTTTGAGAAGCTCATGCCTGCAACATGTTCATGCCAAGACATATTTGCTCCCAAACTAACCCCCAACAAATTGAGCAATGATGCTAGGGTAATGGAGTGCCCCGACATAACTATGTCGGGTTCAGCAACGTTAACTTTTTTAGAAAAAACTGCCGCTTGGGTTTTTGTAGCGTTAAATTCCACTTGGTTACTAACGCCCCAAGATAGAATTTCTTCCAGGTCTTTGTTAAGTTGAACGACCTCCTGCTGTCTGCGGATATTCGCCTGAGCAGCCGATGTCCGAGCGTTCAAGGTGAATGAAGAGACGAGCGTACTGTCATTTGCAAAGCTATAGATTGGATTCCCGGTCTTTTCCAGTAGATCGTTAATGTAAATGAGAAAGATAGTATGGAGCCTGGGGCACACCAGCGTTGATAGTGAGGGTGTTAGAAAGAAATCCGCCGACTGTCACTCGTAAAGAACGCTCTCTGAGGAAACATGAGAGCCACAAACAGAACCTTTCAGACAAACCATAAGAGCGTAACTTAGCCAACAGTCCATCGTGCCAAACACGGTCGAATGCCTTGGGTATGTCAAGAGCAACCGCTCGAGATTCTCCAAAGTGTTCAATTGCGTTGTTCCAAACATGTGTTACATAAGTCAGAAGATCTCCTGTTGATCTATGTTTACGAAAACCATATTGGTGATCGCTAATAATATTGAATCGTTCAAGATATTTTAGAAGATGCTCATTGATAACCTTTTCCATGACTTTCGATATTATTGAAAGCAGTGCAACTGGTCGGTAGTTATTTGGCAAGGTCTTCTTACCTTTTTTAGGTATCGGCTGAACCGTGGCACATTTCCATCAGGACGGAAATATTCCCTTTCTGTAGGATAGGTTAAAAAGTCTACAGAAAACTGATGTTAGTTCCCTTGCACAGTTTTTGAGAACTATGGCAGGTATTCCGTCAGCGCCAGAAGCCTTCTTGGTGTCTAGCTTCATTAAAATACGCTTTATGATGCGCTGTCTGAAGACAACATCGGGCATCCTTGACTGCAATATGGGAATAGTAGGTGGTGTTTTTCCTTGGAAATCGACAGTAGAATGTGAAGCAAAGAGTTCAGCCAACAAGTTCTCTCTCTCAACAGATGTGGTTGCAATGGAATTATCTGGCCGTGTGAGTGGTGGTATGGTGGATTTGGTAAAATTTTGACTAACTGCCTTAGCGACTGCTAGACAAGCTAGAATTGTTTTGTTTGTTTCTAATTCGTTGATTGTGTGCCTCCTTGGTTTCGTCGATAATTCCCTTGCATCTGTTCCGGGCATGAACAAAGATGTTACGATTTACGGTGTTAGGATTTTCACGCCATCGTCGGTAGGCAATATGTTTAGAAGCAACAGCTTCTTTGCATTTTCGGTCGAACCAAGGCTTGCCGTTGGAGGAGCATTTCTTCGAAAAAGGGATGTAAGCTTCCATGTCTACGCGCACCACTCGAAGGTTAATCGATATTACTTGTTTTCAAAGTGTAAAAAAAAAAATTAAAAGATGGTTTTTTTGAAGAGGAGACTTTCAGCTTTCTGATGATAGTAATAGTTTTTTATTTTTGTCTCTTTATAATTTGTAAAACTTAAAACGAAATTTTTGTTTGCATGATTTTAACAGACATACAGTAAATTACAAATATTTAATAAAATATAGTATTGAAAAAAAATCCTTGTGCATATATCATTATTATACCTTAAGTTTCAATATAAGAATAATTAAAAATACCCACATTGTCTGTGTTATTTAAAAATTGAGTTTTAAAATATGAAAATTTGCCTGTTGTAGTGCAACCGGCAATTTAACGTTCAAAGCAGTACAAAATGGTCAAAAAAAGTCGGACAATTTTTTTTTAGTTACAGTTAAAAGTATACTTGATTCTCTTTTTTTTTGTAATTTTGCTCTTAAAAAGTGATCATGACAAACATATTTTTTGCTTATTATTAATCATACTCTACTTAAACTTAAAATAAGAAAATATTTAAAGGTAGGAAATGAAAGATAAAAGTCTAAACTTTAAGTATTTATATTTCATTAAACATCCAGGTACAAAGAAAACAGTTATTGAAATCACAAAATTTCTAAATTTACTCGAATTTTGTTAATGGCGAATGGCGACTGCAGAAGAAACGCTCACGCAGCGCCACCAGCCCGATCTATTTTCTGTCATCTTTGCTACGCTCACGTAGTTTGTATACTGTTAAATAAACTTTTAAATGTAAAATAATTAACTTTAAGTGTAAATTAAATGTTGTTTGTGGAAAAAATTGTAGTTGCAAAAGAGCAGGACTTCTGTTCTCTTCAGTCAGTTGTGGCGGCCCGGCTGTTAACATTTAATGAGAGCTTTTCGTCAAAATTTGCTTCTGACGACTGGGATATATAATTGCTAACGGTCATGTGATAGTAGTAGACTATTCATATGAGATGCGTTTTAAAAGAAGGGTTGGGTCGTTAAATGATAAAGTAACTTGTTCATACAGTCGGTCAAGTAAGAACGTGTCGCGCTTCGTTCATTAAAAAATGTATTTATTTAAAAGTTTTTTTTTATCTCGTTCGACAGTAAAGGATTGTCGTTAAAATGCTAATGATACAGTAGTTCGACCAGTCCCCATCAGCGTTGATTATCCCCTGGCGCCTTTAGGGCGTACTTTTTTCGGGATTTTTCGCGTATTCTTTGGCAAAGATTTCCAAATTGCCCGAGTTTGCCGTGACAGCTGCTTAACTGTGTACACCTTTTTACTCCGAAATTTCTGGTTAATGTATGACCACACGTTCTCGATTGGGTTTACATGGGGGACTGAGAGGGCTAATCTAGTGTGACGATACCACTGTTATCGACAAACCATCGTTTGGTAGTCGATATTAATGCCTTCTTGTAAATCTGGAGCATTTTTTCAGCGTTCAAATAGTAGGTAATGATAAAGAGTCTCCCAAAATTTTTTTCTGAAATACATCCCCAAACATGGATCTTCATAGGGTGTTTCACGCTGTGCTGAACCAATCGGTTAGTGGAAATTGACCAGGCTCGTGGGATAATAACCCAAAATGAAGCTTCACAGGAAAAAATTACATTCTTCCCGTCTCGAACTATGTTTTCCACTGTTTACGCGAGTCGTTTTTCTCTGTGTTGGTTTCTTGATTGTACTCCACCACTTCAAATCGTTAGCCCGGAGAGAAGCGAATCGTTTCATGTGACATATCTAAATCTTTCTGCTTTAGTTTTTGCGTCCCTTTGCACAAAGTTAATTGAAGGTTTCGGGAAAATATGCTAATAATCGTTTTTTTCGGCCTTGTCCAACGCTTTTCCTCTCGAACCACCCTCTGGTAGATCAACATTTTTTAACTGAGAGTCTCGTTTCACTCACTTACCAGCCGCTATAAGTCATTTTCGAACCTTTTGGAGGATTACATAGGAACACAGCCTTGAAGCGCGAAGCATATGCAGCAGTCATATTAGAAATGAATCTCTTTCCACAAAGCATTGTTTGTAGGGGTGCCAACAACAACCTTAAAAAAAGGAGTTTCTTCTACCGCCTACAAATTATAGGCGATCCACTCTTACTTGACCCACTATATATCTACAATTGCAGAGACTTTAAACTCTTCGCCCGCGATATCGGAGTGCTTTTCAACTTTCGTAGAACTCCGGGAGATATTTTCTTTTTATAAAACATCTTACATTGAGGCTTAGATGCATTAACCATTATCTTATTTCTAATACATCAGTTGTGGAACTTTTCAAGTAGATTGCTAGCAAAATCTCGCAATTCTCGTGGATCAGCAACTGAAAAACGCAATGTGGAGCCATCAGTATACAAAATTTTAATACTATCTCGAGATTTAAGATAATCTTCTATTAGTGATAAGACATATAGGGGTATATGGGAGAGGCTCTTCTTCGGGCACCATGACCGTTCAACGATCGTTGATTATCATGTTGGCTACCATGTTGATGATGATCGTTTTATTGACACCCGCTTGGAAGACTTTCCTTACCACTGCCTCAAATTTTTCGACTACGATGTTCTCTTTCTCCCTGGACCACCTCTACCTGGAGTCTTTCCCTCTATAATAAGATGCAAGATTTCATATTTTTCTGGATGTCTAATAATGTGGCCAAAATATTCTAATTTGCGTCGCTTGATGGTTGTGACCACCTCCAAGTCCTTCACCGTGCAAGTGAGAACGCTGTCGTTACTAACTCTTTCCGTTCAACTGATTTTCAGCAGTCCTCGATACACCTAAATCTCGAATGCCTCCAGACGTTTAAGCATTGCTTCAGTTAGCGTCTACGCTTCCATGCCGTACAAGAGAACCGGAAAGACATATCAGCCTACCATTTTCATCCGTAGTTTCAATGATAGGTCGTGACTAGTTAAGATTTTTTTGTTCTTCATAAATGCAACTCGGGCCTTCACTATTCGAATTTTGACTTGCACAGTCGGGTCCCAGTGGTCATTGATATTGCTGCCGAGATATATCAATTTATCAACTCTCTCTTTGGGCCACTGACTATAATACTACCATTTTCAATATTAGATTCTTTGTATTAAGTCTTAAACCAACCTGTGTACAGGGTCAGTTATTTTATCTATAAGGTTTTGTAGATCTTTTCCGTTATTAGTGATAATTAATGTATCATCGGCGTATCTGATGTTATTTATGTTAACTCCGTTGATATTGATTCCTTCAGTGATACCAGTGAGTGCTTCATTGATTATCACGTCCGAATAGACGTTGAACAACAAGTGTCAGAGAATAGATAGAGATGTAGCCCGCTTAATGCCACCCAGAGCAGCGCATGCTAGAAATACACGTCAGGCTAATACTTCACATCCATGCGAGGTTCAGCTTGTTACTTCTCGTATAACCCTTTTCAAGCAGTCTTTTATGTGGAGAACCTCATCTCTTTGGAATAATTTGCCCAGGACTGTGTTTCCGACCGAGTACAATTTACAGCGATTCAAAACAGCACGTGTGCTAGGCCCATAAAAAAAAAATACAACCCTGACGCACTCCCCGCTTAATTTTAAATTTATCTGATAGTTGATGCTCCAACCGTACTTCAGCTGGCTGTTGCCAGTGTAAATTGACGATGATACGGAGATCTTTGTCGTTTATGCCGGTCGTTCTTACAATCTTGAGAAGTTTTTCGTGGCGCACCTTGTCACAGGCTTTTTCAAAGTCAATTGCACAAAGGAACACATTTTAGTTGACATCGCGACATCTCTGCATCAACACATGGATACCAAAAAGTGCCTCTCCAGTCTCTAATCCGTTTCAAAAACCAAACTGAGTGTTTCTAATTCTTTCTTCAAGTTTATTATATATTCTGCCAAGTATTGCTCTTAGAAATATTTATTATTGTATTGTTATTATTAGTATATAGGAGAAGCTACAACCGTCTAAAGGACACCATAGTGCTGAGTATATTCCTAATACACGCTATTCATTAAAATATCTTTTTTTAGCCTTAAGATATCACAAACTTGCAAAACATCGAGGAAAAGATTTCCCGTGTGAGCAGTGCGATAAAATGTTTATTAGTAAGTCAAATTTAAGATTTCACGTAGCTGCAGTGCATGAAAAATCCAGACCGGAAAATTATTTATGTTCGATATGTGGGAGAGGATTTAAATATAGCACGGCACTTAAGGTACGATACGATGAGCGCTTTGTATATACAGATTAAGATTGATTACACCGATATACAAAAAAAATCTCTATCTTTTGAGTGAGTCACATGTTTTCTTAAGTATTTTTTTATGCTGAATCCAATAAAATCATAAAAAAAAGACATCCACTGTGAGGTTTTTTTCAGAAAACAACCTTTAACTAAGCTACATAGCAAAATGCCGTTTAAAATAAATATGTGCAACCGCTAAATTAAAAAATCGTTTTTAATTTTTATTAATATTGAACAAAACTATTATTTTATTGCGTTTATTTACTTAAAAAAGCATTTTCCCAACCACATAGCACCCTTTTAAGTGTTAAAAGCGAGTTTTTTTTTTGTTGAAACTGAACATAAAACATTATTTTTTGTTGTCAAGTCAGGATTAAGAACTTCAAAAAACACTGGAAATAATAGTTTTGTTCATTATTAATAAAAATTAACAATTTTTTAATTTAGCGGTTGCACATATTTATTGTATAAACAGCATTTTGCTACATAGCTTAGTTAAAGGGGTGTATGCATGCTTTTTATTAAACATGACTAAAACCTAATTTTTAAGTTTTTATGATAAATGTAGATTCAGAACATTTAAAGATGTCTGAAATAATAGTTTTATTCCATAATTTTAATGATTATACACTTTTACATTATTTATTATTTTTTTTTTAGTTTAATAGTTTTCTGGTAACTTTAAGTGTTTTCTGAAAAAAACCTCAGGTGGATGTCTTTTTTATGATTTTTTTTGAATTCAGCATAAAAAGATACTTAAGAAAACACCTGTCTCACTTAAAAGACAGAGAATTTTTTTGTATACCTGTGTTAATTTAAAATTAACAAATATATATTAGGGATGCTGGCGAACCTGGATAAGCCACAATTTTTTTTTTTCGCACTTAGCCAATCCAATATCTTTATTGACTTCCTAGCTAGCTACAAATGCTATTACTATTATACATAATTAACTAATAAACACGTGAATATACATATTGAGTCTTAAGATATCTACATGTCAGGGACCTAACTAACTTAGCGTAGCTAAGAGTTTTATTTAAATTGTTAAGGTATTTAAACTTAAGATATTTGAACCTAAGATATTACATGATTCCTCCCGGGTAAGATTTCCGTCGTGAATTGATGAGGATGTAGTTAAACGTTCTATCACTAGGACTTTTTCAACAACCTTCTAATATAATGACGAAAACTGTATTCATTATGGTGAAATTATTTGCTATAGCAAAGTCCCATAATCGATCTCCGCGTTCAATTCTTTCACCCACTCCATATTTGCTAACTACTGTTATTAAGTGTTCATTGTTATCTGTTTTGCCGATTTTAATGTTGAAATCACCTCATACAATTGGAAATTGTTTGTTAGGATCTGTTTGAGGGATTTAAATCCGGATCCGAAAAAAAACACAGCGTTGTTGAGGCTAAAATATCACACTCAAGCCAACTTGTTTCAGAGGCTCCAGCTATTTCAAGTATCTCTGCAATTCTTTCTTAATGATGGCAAGCTTTCCAACATGTGTTTTGAGGCCCTGTACATTCCAAGTAGTTATGCTAATTTTATTCCTCATCTGAATATATGGTTGATCTGCCAAGCTAGTAGCTTCCTTATGTCCACAAGTATCCTGGTTGACCCGGAGTCTAGACAGCGCCGATTGCCAGCCGAGTCACGTGACTGCATCCGAGGCTTATTCATTGACATCACGAATTGACGTTCTTGGGAAGTATAATACCCTTCTGCATCGCAGTAGTATAACCAGTAGCAGAATATGTCCGTTGTACCTGTGCAAACCTCCACCATTAAGAAGCAATCTCTGACTGCTGCCTTTGGTGAGTACTGGTGGCTACTGCTGTCCTCCACCACCAGGGACTAGGATATGACGAAGGACCAATAGGAAATGAAAGGAACGAGGACTAGAGGATCCGACCTCCCACAAGAATGGGAGACATGAGAAGTCAGAAGCTAACGTAAGGGCGGGGTTCGCTAAGTCCTGTAGTAGTCTGTCTTCTACCGGGATCGTAGAAGAGTACTTCCCGCTACCCTAGAGATCCTCCTCCTCCTCCTCTATCCGTCATCCTACGTAAGGACGTGATGTGTGACACTATTTTAGCCCATGTTTCTCGGTCTTGGGCTTGATGTGATGCTTCCAGGAATGTGAGACCAGTTGTTTTTTTAATCTGGTCCGACTACCGTGTGGAAGACCGTCCTCTCGGCCTTTTGCCCTCGACATTCCCTTCCACAATCAACCGCTCTACTGTGTCCCTCCCTCTTGCTATGTGACCAAAGTATCTCGGTATGTTTCTATTGACTATGGTAGTCAGTCTTGTTTTGATGTTCAGCTCATCTAGGACGGAAGCATTTGTGCGGTGTGCTGTCCAGGGTATCCGGAGCATCCTTCTGTATATCCACCCTAGAGATATAGAGCGCTAAATCAGCGACATGAAGTGAATATTGTAACACTATGAATCCATCAGTAACTAGAATTCGGGCACAAAATTGTTTGTGATGGCTAAAAAAATTTGTACAACCTGAACTTCTGTATCATTAGGAAAATTGCAAAACATATTATCTCATCAAGGTTCTATCTCTAGTAGAACTAGTATCTTTTATCATTTGTATGAACACAATGCTATTCAAATAGGTGGATGGACTATTATTAACACGTTCCAAAAAATTATGTTAAAATCTCCCACAATAATTATCTTAGATCCTTGCTATATGTGTGTTTATATTTTTAATTTACACACAGTGAATAACATTATTAAACAGGATGGGGACTTGTGTACAAGTACGAAGCATATGCGAGAAGTAAGGACAGTTTGCTTATATTTAAGTATTGGCGAGTCTGAACAAAGTTGTACACATGCAGCTCCATCTATTAATTGTTTCTGAAGCCACTGAAGTTATTGTTTTGATTCAGTAGTCGTTTGCCTGTCGGTGAATGCAGACAACAATGTCCCCGAAAATCGTTGCTCCCGCCAGTTGTGAATGCGTGCTGTGATTCGATTTTTGTGTGCAAAAGGATCATCAGCCGTTCAAATTTATCGGGAGTTGTACCTAGTTTATAGACCTACAGTAATGAGTGTAGGAAAGGTTAGATAATGATGCCGAGACTTCAAAAATGGCCGCACAAATGTGCATGATGAAGAGCGGAGTGGCAGGCTCATTATCCAGACCGATGAAATCGTTCAACAAGTGAATCAAAAACTGCGATCTAATTGATGATTGCACTTGAAACAGTGGCTTGGTGGACAACGGTTTAAAGACGACGAGAAACTCAAGACTGTCGTTGTCAACTGGTTGAATTCCCAGGAGGAGAACTTGTATGCAGAGAGATTAAAGACGCTGATGCAGCCTTATGAAAAGTGCTTAGAAGTGAATGGCGATTATGAGGAAAAGTGAAGTAGGTTTGTAAGAAACTAAAACCGTCAATAAAAACTTTTTCTAACGAATATACTTGTTTTTATGACCAAACTGTCCTTACTCTTCGAATATGCCTTGTATCAAAGAAAGTTTGTTTCCGATGTTTGTTTTTTATATGCCAGATAAATTATCAAAGATAATGCACTCGTGATAATATTCATTCAATCTACAACTTATGAAGGATATGCCAGAATTTTTTCGAAACTTTTTGATTTTAGAGATAAGGCAGGGGGGACAGCCATTTTTGGCAATTTTTTAAAAATAATATAAAGATAAGTTCCCGCAAGGATAACATTATATATATTTTTAAACTCGTGTTTTCACAAACTTTCATTTGACACCCCGCACGATGACCTTGAATTTTTTTTTTCATCCCCAGAACTTACTCCTTAAGTAAGTGCGGTTTCGTAGTACTACTACATTCTCAAACGCAACGATTAAATTATAATCAAATGAGGTATATATATTATTTTTGTTGACCATTAAAGACTAGGGGTTTTTTCTTTTATTTTAATTACGGTCAAACAGGCTTAAAAGTGTGACATTTTTAATATCGGTCTGTAAATTTAATAGATTTATATTGGAATCTTTATGGTTTTTGTAAATTTCGATTTCTTCTAAACAATATAATTTTTTGCCCTTTTGTTCGTAATAAATATTTAGACTATCGTAATAAATATTTAGACTATTTCGGAAAATTGCAAAACATATTATCTCATCAAGGTTCTATCTCTAGTAGAACTAGTAACTTTTATCATTTGTATGAACACAATGCTATTCAAATAGGTGGATGGACTATTATTAACACGTTCCAAACAATTATGTTAAAATCTCCGACAATAATTATCTTAGATCCTTGCTATGCATGTGTGTTTATATTTTTATTTACACACAGTGAATAACATTATTAAACAGGATGGGGACTTGTGTACAAGTACGAAGCATATACGAGAAGTAAGGACAGTTTGCTTATATTTAAGTATTGGCGAGTCTGAACAAAGTTGTACGTTTCTGAAGCCACTGAAGTTATTGTTTTGATTCAGTAGTCGTTTGCCTGTCGGTGAATGCAGACAACAATGTCCCCGAAAATCGTTGCTCCCGCCAGTTGTGAAGTGCGTGCTGTGATTCGATTTTTGTGTGCAAAAGGATCATCAGCCGTTCAAATTTATCGGGAGTTGTACCTAGTTTATAGACCTACAGTAATGAGTGTAGGAAAGGTTAGATAATGATGCCGAGACTTCAAAAATGGCCGCATAAATGTGCATGATGAAGAGCGGAGTGGCAGGCCCATTATCCAGACCGATGAAATCGTTCAACAAGTGAATCAAAAACTGCGATCTAATCGATGATTGCACTTGAAACAGTGGCTTGGTGGACAACGGTTTAAAGACGACGAGAAACTCAAGACTATCGTTGTCAACTGGTTGAATTCCCAGGAGGAGAACTTGTATGCAGAGAGATTAAAGACGCTGATGCAGCCTTATGAAAAGTGCTTAGAAGTGAATGGCGATTATGTGGAAAAGTGAAGTAGGTTTGTAAGAAACTAAAACCGTCAATAAAAACTTTTTCTAAGGAATATACTTGTTTTTATGACCAAACTGTCCTTACTCTTCGAAAATGCCTTGTATCAAAGAAAGTTTGTTTCCGATGTTTGTTTTTATATGCCAGATAAATTATCAAAGATAATGCACTCGTGATAATATTCATTCAATCTACAACTTATGAAGGATATGCCAGAATTTTTTCGAAATTTTTTGATTTTAGAGATAAGGCAGGGGGGACAGCCATTTTTGGCAATTTTTTAAAAATAATATAAAGATAAATTTCCGCAAGGATAACATTATATATATTTTTAAACTCGTGGTTTCACAAACTTTCATTTGACACCCCGCACGATGACCTGGAATTTTTTTTTCATCCCAGAACTTACTCCTTAAGTAAGTGCGGTTTCGTAGTACTACTACATTCTCAAACGCAACGATTAAATTATAATCAAATGAGGTATATATATTATTTTTGTTGACCATTAAAGACTAGGGGTTTTTTTTTTATTTTAATTACGGTCAAACAGGCTTAAAAGTGTGACATTTTTAATATCGGTCTGTAAATTTAATAGATTTATATTGGGATCTTTATGGTTTTTGTAAATTTCGATTTCTTCTAAACAATATAATTTTTTGCCCTTTTGTTCGTAATAAATATTTAGACTATTTATTTCTTGACAGTTATGTGACGTCTCTAAGAAATGGTTGGCAAAATTGGAATTTTGTTTTTTAAGCCTGTATGATGCGTAATGTTCCTTATATCTAGTTTTAAAATTTCTTCCTGTCTGTCCTATATACAGGCTATTGCATTCAATACATTTTAATCTATAAACTCCTGATTTTTTCTGTGAGGACTTAAAAACAATACTATTGTTTTCATTTGTCTTTAAAATATTTGAGATTTTATTGGATATTTGCCCGAAGTATGTGAAAGTTGTGTATTTTTTGGGAGGAGTTTTGATTTCAGGGCATATTAGATTAATAGTTAGTGATGTTCGTTTGTTGGAGATCAATTTGTTGATTTCAGAGATATTGTATCCGTTATTAGTAGCAATAGATCTAATGATATTAAGTTCCCTCTCCAGATCCGTTTTTTCTAACGGAATAGAGAAGGCTCTATGTATCATTCATCTATATAGATTAAAATGTAATGAATGCCATAGCCTGTATATAGGACAAACAGGAAGAAATTTTATCACTTGGTATAAGAAACATTACGCTTCATACAGACTTAAAAAACAAAATTCCAATTTTGTCAACCATTTCTTAGAGACGTCACATAACTTTCCAGAAATAAATAGTCTAAATATTATGAACAAATGGGCAGAAAACTAGATTGTTTAGAAGCTATCGAAATTTGCAAGAACCATAAAGATCCCAATATAACTCTATTAAATTTACAGATCTTCTGGCGCTGACGGAATACCTGCCATAGTTCTCAAAAACTGTGCGAGGGAACTAACACCAGTTTTCTGTAGACTTTTCAACCTATCCTACAGAAAGAGAATATTTCCTTCCTGCTAGAAATGTGCCACAGTTCAGCCGATACCTAAAAAAGGCAAGAAGACCTTGCCAAATAACTACCGACCAATCGCACTGCTTCCAATAATATCGAAAGTCATAGAAAAGGCTATCAATCAGCATCGAAAATATTTTGTAGGATTCAATATTATTAGCAGAGAGAGATCTTCTGACTTATGTAACACATGTTTGGAACAATGCAATTGAACACTTTGGAGAATCTCGAGCTTATGCTCTCGATATATTCAAGGCATTCGACCGTGTTTGGCACGATGGGGTGTTGGCTAAGCTACGCTCTTCTAGTATGTCTGAAAAGTTCTGGCTCTCATGTTTCCTCAGTGTTCTTTACGAGTGGCAGTAGACGGATTTCTTTCTAACACCTTCACTATCAATGCCGGTGTAACCCCAAGGCTCCATACTGACTCCTACTCTCTTTCTCATTTATATTAACGATTTGCTGGAAAAGACCGAGAATCCAATCTACAGCTTTGCAGATGACAGTACACTTATCTCTTCATTCACTTTGAACGCTTGGACATCGGCTTCTCAGACGAATATCCGCAGACAGCAGGAAGTCATTCAACTTAACAAAGACCTGGAAGAAATTCTTCTTGGGGTGACAGTAACCAAGTGGAATTTAACACTACAAAAACGCAAGCGGCAGTTTTTTCTAAAAAAGTTAACGTTGCTGAACCCGACATGTTATGTCGGGGCACTCCATTCCTCTAACATCGTCACTTAATTTGTTGGGCGTTAATTTGGGAGCAAATATGTCCTGGCATGAACATGTTGCAGGCATAACAAGGAGAGCTTCTCAAAAGTTGGGAATATTATTTCCAACCAGAAAGCTTTACACTCCACAACAACTGTTAATTCTTTACAAAGCTCAAATTCGACCAACTATGGAATACTGCTCCGATGTTTGAAGCTCCGCTCCCAAACATACACTGCATTTGTTGGATTTTATTCAGAGAAGAGCTGTTCGTCTGACTGGAGACCCGGAACTGACCGGCGGCCTTGATTCGTTGGAACATCGAAGAACGGTTGGCGACTTGCGCCTATTCTACAAGTATTTTCATGGAAAGTGTTCGAAGGATGTGGCCCGCTTAATTCCTCCCAAAGCAGTGCATGTTAGAAGTACACGTCGCGCTACTACCCATCCGTATCAGGTTCAGCTTGTTACTCCTCGTACAACGCTTTTCAAGCAGTCTTGTATTTGGAGAACATCATCCCTTTGGAATAATTTGCCCGGGACTGTTTCCCACCGATTCAAGAACAACGTGAATCGCTTTCTCCGCACCGTCTCGCTCCTGTAGCGCTTTAGGGACTTCCCTGTATCACATGTGCTAGACCTATTAAAAAAAAAACGTGCAATATGAAAAATTCCACACTTTTAAGCTTGTTCGACCATAATTAAAATAAGAGAAAAAACTCCTAGTCTTTTGTGGTCAAAAATAATATGAGGATGGATTGAAAAGTTCGCGGCCTAGTCAAGAAAACAAAATAAAATGCGTACAAAAATATTTTTATTTTTCTCGTAATCTCCACCTGTTTGAAAAAAAGATTCCTCTAGGTTTTCAAAATAGTGGTTAACCTCAGGTTCGACTTCCTCATTTGATAAAAATTTTTGGCCACCGAGGTGTTTTTTTAGGTTTGAAAACAGATGAAAGTCCGAAGGTGCCAAGATGGAGCAGCAATTCGAAACCACAATCACGAATTTGAGCCCTAGACTCAACAGACGTGTGAACGCGAGCGTTGTCCTGATGGAACACAACTTTCTTTCTCAGCAATCCTGGGCATTTCCCTTTAATTTCTTGACGTAAACGATGCAAAAGGGTGCAGTAGTAAGTTGAGTGTTTCGCCTTTCGGAAGGTAGTCCACAATAATAATAACTTTAGCATCCCAAAAAACTGACACCATCACTTTTCCAGCCGACAGGATTGACTTCGCTTTCTTTGGGGTCGGTTCACTAGATTTTTTCCACTGCTTGGATTGTTGTTTTGGCTCTGAAGTGTAGTGGTGAACCCATTCGTCCATTGTCACAAACCTGTTAAGAATGTCTTGCGGATCAGCCTCAAACATCTCCAAACAATCTAGAGAAATTGTGAGTCGAAACCTTAGGAAATCCGAGTTCGCTGGCAGTGATGTTTTGTGTTCGTTCATACGAGATGCCTATAGTGTCTCCAATCTCCCTGATATTTAATCTGCTGTCTTTCAATATGATTCCAGCACCACAGGAATCATATTGAAAGACAGTAGAGTAACTATCAGGGAGGACAGGGGGATATCAGGAGAGTCTTTCAATATCAGATCACACCCTTTGCCGATGTTTTCTTCAGTCGTAGACGTCGTGGGCCAGCTGGAGCGAGGGTCATCTTCGATGCTCTCTCGTCCACGTTTAAATTCTTTCACAGTGGTATATAACGGAGCCGATTCCCCTAGTGTTGTTTTCATATCATCCTGGATCTCCTTTGGTGTTAATCTTTTTTTAAACAGGTACTTGATGACCGCACGTTGTTCAATTTTTTCCATTTTTCCAAAAATGCTGCACTTGGTCTCACTAAACTCGTTCTAACCTAAAAACCACAAAATCTACAGCAACAAAATTGTACACTGTGACAATTAAAGGAAGTATGAACTTATTGAGGGTACTATAATAAAAATATTATAATTATGTTTTGGTGAGGCCGCGAACTTTTTAATCCATCGTCGTACCCTTCGTCGTACCTTACTTGATTATAATTTATTCATTGCGTTTGAGAATATAGTAGTACCATGAAACTGTAGTCGTACCTAATGCAACTTTTTATATGTTTCAGTTAACAAAATAAAAGTATAATCTGTAACCTGTGTTGTTAATATGTACTGCCACAAAGCAACGGACAACTGTATAAATTCTTTAAAATTTCAACATATGCAGAGAATTTGTTTATTTTTTAGTATCACATCGGTAAAGCACACACTAACAAAAGAGATTTTGTATGTCGTTTCTGTGGAGCCAGTTTCATATTACTTGGGCAGCTAAGACTCCACGAAAAAAGTCATTCGGAAGAACGACCCTATTCTTGTCAATATTGTGAGAAAACATTTAAAAGAGGTAAGTTTGTAGAGGACGGTAGTGGAGTTTACTGGCCGGGACAATAATTGAGCCAGTTTTCTAAACATATTTTATTTAAAATTTGAATATAAATTAATTTCTACAAATTGCCTAAGTAATCCGTCCCCCTTAAGGGTACACTTTTTTCTTTGCTTAATGCGGTCTTTTTTTCTTAATTTCACCATTCAAACGGTCGAATAAACCAGTGTAATAGTCTCCGGTGATTATTTGCCCCCTCTCAAGATAGTCGCTCAGTATTATCCCATGCTCATCCCACAAAATACTTGCCCAAACCTTTGCAGCTGTTTCTGTTTTTTGACGCTTCGGTCGGCTTTCATGCGTTCCAGCCACTCTGCGGACGGCCTGTTGGACTCAGGCGTGTAGTGGCTGATCCATGTTTCGTCCATTGTTACGAATCGACATATAGCTGCTTTCGACGGAGCAGACTTGCCATAACACTTCTCAAGCCATTCTTGGGTTCTCGCTGTATTTTTCCCCATCAAAAAGCAATGTTTAATCAACACACCAAATTATTTTTGTTCCATCGTTTTGAAAAAATCGAAAGTAGCGTCACTCTAAACAGCTGTAACTTGCAAACTAATAGACAAAACGTAATGAAACTTTTGCACTAATCTTCTGAGACTTAACACTAACTGAAAATTATATGGTCTCTTTGTGTGTGCTGCCATCTCTCGGAAAGTTTCGGGACTTTTCACCCCATGTCATAATAAAGTATCTCATTCGTCATTTTTTTGTTTTTTATTAATTTCGTTTTTTATTTTAAATAGATCCTAAAATGCATCTACTCAGTATATATCACCACTACACCAAACACTTTATTTGTGCACTCGACCCGTGTTACTGAATGTCAATCATCGCTCATGATGGCGCTAACATGGTTAGCGAAACGTGCGTCGAGTGCAAAAATAAAGTATTTGGTGTAGTGGTGACATATACTGAGTAGTGTCGTTGTGCCAAAGATTCCACATTCTCAACATAGTACCTAAAATGCAGGCAAAAAGTATGGGCCGGTCGTTAATAAAATGAGAACGTTTTATAAGTGGTTTTTAATTACTTTATGTTTCTACATTTCCAACACTTTTGATATCGTGGAACAAACTTCTTCAACACTTCCGTATAAAATTCCACCGCCTGCGATTTCAGCCAGTTTTCCACTGAGGTTTTGAACTCTTCAGTTTCTTCCACTTGTTGAGATGCAAGCTAGTTCTTATGGTGTGGTAGTCACTGGGTGCAAAATCAGAATTATAAGCTGGACGATCAAAAACTGTCATCCGAATGTTTAAATTGTTTCAGTTGTGAACATTTGAACTGGCTTCTCTAAACTAACGACGTCATTGCCTCAATTTTCCTTCCCTTATTGCGGTATTCCCAAAAGTTTCATGCAATTGACGGTACATTTCAGCACCATTATCCCCTTTTGCGTTCAGAATCTTAATCACTTAGCGCACTCATTATTACACATTATTATGCGAAGGCAAACAACAATGAACTGACAATGATATGGTTACATTCTCAGCAGTTATAACAGATTGGCCCTTCATTTTGAAACATTTGGACAAAAGGAAACTTAGCCATCTGCTATGGTTTTAACAAGAAACTATAACCGCAGTATTAATAAAAAGGTGATTTGAATGCGCCACTGCACCGAGCAATTTTATAACTTACAATCACAAGAGAAGTTCTCGGTAACAATTTTCCCCATTTTTTTTTTAAGGTAGCATGTGGAAAGTACACGAAAAAACTCACTTGGGAATTTATCCTCTCAAGTGTGACTATTGTGAGCGAGTTTTCACCAAGCGATATAATATGTATGTTCATTGGTTACAACACCGTGGTGAATACCAGTGTGAAGTTTGTCCGAAAGCGTTTGCAGACGAAGATATTTTAAAATTTCATTATAAATTTCATCATAAGGTTAAAGGAGATGAAATTGCGAAAGAGGCGGACGACGAAGGGGATGAGACCGAATATGAAATAGAAGATGAACTTGATATGACGTATGAAGAAATAAATTAAGAGATGTATGTATATATAGGATATTATGAAAATTGATTGGTATGTTTAAAGTGGCAAATCAGCGTATTAGGAAGAATTATTAATATTAACTACTAAAATTGAATAAAGTTCATTTTTCCGCAATTATTTACTGTTTTTTCACCTCGGGACGCGTTTCGTCGTATGAATTGACAGATGAGATAAGAGTAATTAACAGCTGAAATATCTGGTGGTAATTGTAGCAACTATTAACATATATGCTGAAAACGATAAGTCTTAAAAGTGATTTTTCTCATTAGTTACAAAGGAGTATCATTTATCAATATCGTTTAGCGGTTAGTTGCCTTTGTTCCTACGATTTATCGATTTAAATATGATTTTAATAAAACCTGTATATATTTGTAAAACCTGTATACGAGGGTGTTGTTTTAAGGTTATCTACTAAATTGCTAGGTTGTCAAATTACTGCCACTATTCTTCGTACTTGGACGAAATTTTGTTCGTTGCATCTTGCAGTGTTTACGAATTGTTTTCTTCTGAAAAATGACTCAAAGTCATTTAGAGCATTGAGCAGTGATAAAGTTTCTTACTAAAGAGAAAATAGACCAGACCTTACTCATGAATATACGGCAATGACGGCCCATCTTATTTTCAAATAAAATTTTGCTTCAACAGTTTCCGTGGGACCGAGGTTCAGTTTAGGGTGACCAGAGATCAGGAGGACGGATTTAGGTAAAAATTGAAGAGACCATCAGATCTGTACATGTACATATGGATTTGCAGATGAAAAAAGTTAGAAGACTTGGGTGTTCTCTTGGGATCCCACAAAAAAGGAGTCGATACAATACGTTGATAATGACTATCCACCTCTAAAGAAGGCGAAAACTCAATCGTCTGCTGGAAAGTTGATGGTGACTGTTTTTTGGGAGTATCAAGAAATTTTGCTTATTGAAATTTGGAAAATGGGTCTACAATTAATTGAAAAGTTTACAGAAGGAAGTCAAAAATTTGACGTTGAATTTTCCTCACATGATGAGATGAAAGCCGCTGTAGAATTTTTTTGAATGAAACGTTGGAATCATTATATCAGTGTAGTATATCAAAAAATAATTTTGATGAATAATTTTAAGCGCAGCGAATACCCTCGTGTATATATTTGTATATATATACAACTTTTTTAAGGCCATGTTTTTTAATAAAAAATGATGTTTGAAAAAAAAATCGTTTCACACGGTTTTAGGGCATCTATGTTAATAACAATCATTCAACATATTCCCCATTAGCTTAAATAACGGCCTCCATCTCGATCTGAAGCGCCGGCACGCCCTCTGTGAGAGTCCTTTTAATGACTTCAGGGGTCCTCATAGTACATTTTTTTTTTTAAGTACCGTGTCCTTGCCGGCGTACTGGACCCTTCGTTAGGCTGTTCTTGAGCTTTGTACTTTGCTACAATGTCATAAATAGTCGATTTGGAGTATCCGAAAAAAACCGAATTATTTCAGGTGCTGACAGGCCAGGAGAAGGCTTTTGATGATCGCGGCTCTTCGATTATACTTGTTTTTGACATGGCGACAATTTTGAAACAAACACTTCGGTACTTCAGTCAATTTGCTACTCAGACACCAACGGCTACCTCTGGAGGGATAATATGTATATATATATATATATATATATATATATATATATATATATATATATATATATATATATATATATATATATATATATGGGTGATTCTCTGTCAAAAAGGCCACCCCCTACCTACTTTTTATTTTGAAATAAAATTGTTCTAAGGGGCTCAAAATTTGCGTTGAGATGTCTATTTTTTTTTTTATGTCGTATAATATTTTGCAAGAATCAAAATGGCGGCCAGATTGGAAATGTTGCAGTAAAAGAAACGTTTTTTTTAGCGATTATTCCGATCCTTTTGCGTTATTTTATGTATTTTGCACTGGTTTTCTACGTTTTTAGGTCGCTGATAAAGATAGTAATGATACAAGAGACCAGGCAGGCATAGTTGAAAGAAATTGGTCAATTTAAGCCATTTTTGGCCGTTCTTAGCTATTTTTTCATTTTTAAAACGATTTCTGACAACATCTCTCTCTAACTCTTAAACTACATTTTATATTGCTCAATATCCACTTTATTTGACTATAGTTGGTAAAAAAACGGCTAGACCATTTTTTTACCATTTTTAAGCGTTTTTGTACATTGCAAGAAAAAATTGCTCATTATAACAATAGGTTGTATTCATATTTTTAAAAATATTTTAAATTTTAAAAATATACGCTTTCTTTTGAATCTCTCACACCACCAGAGCTTACTTTTGTAATGCAGTGTGGTTATTTATATTGTAGCTTTAGCCTGGAATGCCAGTAAATTCGTTCTAAAATTATATTATTAACATCACAAAGGAAATAATTTAATTTTTGTAATATAAGTTGTGTTTTTGAATTCTTAGAAAATGGCTTTTAATTTTCAGAAATTATCAAATTACTCAGTATATATTACCCCTACACCAAACAGTTTATCTTTGCACTCGACGCGCGTTCCGCTAACCATGTTAGCTTCATTAGGAGCGATGATTGACTCAAGTCCTGATGAAGCTAAGATGGTTAGCAAAACGCGTGTCAAGTGCAAAAATAAAGTGTTTGGTGTAGTGGTGATATATACTAAGTAGTGTCATTGTACCAAAGATTCCATATTCCCAACATAGAAATTATCAAAGATAGTGGAATTGACATTTTTGACTTATTATGGTGATACAAATTTTCTAATAGTTATGGTTATAATAACTTTAGCGTTCTTGGGGTAACGTTCTTGCATTAGGTTATGTTAGGTTAAGTTTCTTCTCTGTTATAAAGTTAGGCTATTTCAGGTTAAATATTTTTTTCTGGTGTGTCGGCTATGGTAAGTTAGGCAATTATAGATTAAGATTCCTTTCTATCATCTATGGCCAGAAATGGCGAAAAATGGCCCGAATTGGCCAATTTTGCACCACCTATGGCCCAATTACAGTCGAAAAATATCCAGACAGCGCCTAAAAATAGCGAAAAATGACCGAATTGGCCAATTTCTGAATCAATTATGGTCAATTAAAGTGAATTTTAAATCTTGAGCAATTTTTACTACAATGTATAGCCGCATAAAGCTGTTAGTATTGGAGCTTCATCGAAAAATGTTGAAAAAACGCCTAAAAATATAAAATGGTCTAAATTGATTAAAGTTGTCAATTTTTCTGCCAACTATAGTTAAATAAAGTGAATTTTAAATAATGAGCGATATAAATTAGAGTTTAGACAGAAAATTGGCTAAAAATAGCCAGAATTGATCAATTTCATCAACTCGACTATGCAACTTCTCGTCTCCTTTATCATCACTATCGTTATTAACGTCCTCAAAAACATAGAAAACCAGTGAAAAATACGCAAAATAATAGAAATAACCGCCCAAAAACGTTTGTTGTACTGCAACATTTCTAAGCCGACCCCCATTTTGAATCCGCCATTTTGATTCATGCAAGGTATCATACGACATAAAAAAATAGACATTTTGTTCAGCAAAGGTTTCTTCAACGTGCTTCGGAATTTGACATCATGAGCACGAAGACGTTGTCCAATAGTCTCATGGGACACATTTAAACTAGATTTTCTTAATTTTGCCACTTCTTGACGCAATCCAGCGTCAATTTTGGATCCCGTGGAAAATAAAGACACGATTTGTTTTTCGACTTTCGGATTGACTTTGCCTACCGAGCCACGTTTTGACAAGTCGTCGACATTTTTCATCTCGGTAAAATGATTTACCCACTTCCTCACAACCGATACCGACTTTTTAATATATTTAACGGCCGCGAAATTGGTCATTTTAGGCCCCTTTGGATGGGAACAAAGAAAAGCTGCTCGAACCGATGCGCAAACAAATGACTCATTTTGGATTTTACGTGATTTCGACGAAAGTTCGGAATCGACCGATACTTTTACTAAAATTCGTCGAAGACAAAGTTTCCGTCCGTTAGATATGTGGGGCTGTGGAGAGGAAATGTAATAAGACGAAGTGCGGAGCTCGATCTTAGAACAGGGGAGCTTCAAGTAAAAAAAACATGTGAAAATAAGAAAATAATCACCCGTTTCTCGTAAAAACAAGTTTAAGTGCTTTCGTTGACCTCAACTACCTAGTGGTCAATGATAACTACTATTTGATTTTTTTTTTAATTTTTAGTGCATGGGTAGTTCTCGTCAAAGTTTTGGTAATCGGATGTACAGTAACATTAAAAAGTGACAACTTAAGTTCTCTCTTTTGTAATATTCCTTCAATTGCAATTCCGATAATTATGCGTATGTCAAATGGTCACATTATTTTCATTACCTCAGACTTCCGCTAAATGAATATAAAGGCCATTAGGTATATATTTTATGATTAAAGTAATAAAACAACTAAAATCACACAAATAATTTATTAAGTAAATAAAAATATATGGAGTACATTGTACATTTAATTTTTAAAATAGATTTTTTTGTAATTTTTGTTATTTTTTAAATATAATGTTTGTCTATCACACCTAAGGATTAATTATTGAAAATAAACGAAAAAGGACACTTTCAGTCAACTTAACAGGGTGTTTTTTTTTCTTCTACTTTGCAAGGGCAAACTTTTTGTCGAATATAAAATCTCAAAATTTTGCACAAAAAAAAAATGTTACGCTTCATCGTAATTTTAATTTTTTAAATAAACTATACCGTTTTTTTCCCTAACACCGGAAAGTACGATGATTGCCCTTGGAAAGTGAATGCTGAAAATCTATTTCTAAATTTTTATTAACATTTTCTTTTACAGTATTAATACTTTTTAAAAAAACGTGATATAGAATAAAATTTTTGTAACCACGAAACGAAGTCTTTTTAATTTTTTTTTTTTCGTTCGTTTGAATAAAAATAATTAACTTTTTCTTTTGTAAATTAGTAACTCCATAAGATAGGAGACTATGAAAATACAGAGGAGTCGCAATTACATTTTTGTTTCGGCACGATTAAAAACTGTTGGCTAGATTATCCATACTGTTTTTCAAAAAAAAATGAGTTCAGTTTTTTGTTGTTACAGTTAACACACACGTGGATAAGAATTTCTTGAATAAAGGGAAAATGTTTTGTTTTTTCCGTGTGCCACTTATTTAAAAATACGTTCTGTTAAAAAATATTAGGCTAATTGACAAGTCGTTTAACGCAAATTTGGATTTGCTTTACTGTTAAAAATTCGTGGTTGTCGGATTAAATGGCCTTTCTGATGTTTCGCGCAGTACTGATAAGGACATCTTTCCATATTACTACTCTTGGAATGTGACATAGGCTAACACCAAGAAAACTATTTTAAAATGCCTCTTAAATAATACCGATAACATAGGTATACAAAAAAAATTCTCTTAAGTGAGGTACGTGTTTTCTTAAGTATTTTTTTACGCTGAATCAAAAAAAAAAAATGATAAGAGAGATCCATCGTGAGTTTTTTTTTCAGAAAACATACTTAAAATTGCCATAAAACCATTAATTTGAAAAAAATACATTTTAATAAATAACTTAAAACTGTATAATCATTAAAATTATGGAGTAAAACTATTATATCGGACATCTTTAAATGTTCTGAATCTATATAAAATACTAGCTTTTATACTTACAAGGGTGCTATGTGGTAGATAAAATGCTTTTTTAAGTAAATAAATGCAATGAAATAATAGTTTTGTTCAATATTAATAAGAATTAAAAATAATTTTTTATTTTAGCGGTTGCACATATCTATTTTAAACAGTATTTTGCTACGTAGTTTTTAGTTAAAGAAAGTGTATGCGTGTTTTTTGTTAAACGTGAACCCTAAAACCTAATATTTTAAAGTTTTTATGAGAAATGTAGAATCAGAACACTTAAAGATGTCCGAAATAATAGTTTTATTCCATAATTTTAATGATTATACAGTTTTACAATAATTAAAATGTATTTTTTTTAAAATTTAATAGTTTTCTGGCAACTTTAATTGTGTTTTCTGAAAAAACCTCAAGGTGGATGTTTTTTTTATGATTTTTTTAGATTCAGCATAAAAACATACTTAAGAAAACACGTGTCTCACTTAAAAGACAGAGATTTTTTTGTATACCTGTATAATCGACGTTAGTTTTCACTATTAAAATGTTATACTATTAATAACTTTGAATATTATTTTTGGTTCTTTTCTGCAAGGTTTAGAGAAAAAAAACATAGGACACCATATTCGATTTAAAAGTTTGTGAGAATTTCGTGAAACTTCTAAATCTATTTGGGACAAACTTCTGAAAGTGCAAAATTTGTTTGTATTATGAGAAGAAAGGTAAAGATTTCCACTTTATTTTAATTAATATCACGATCGTTTCGACCGCCCTATTTCTTCTTTAGATGACTTACAACTACTCAGGAGTAGTTGTAGGTCATCTGAAGAAAGCACAGAGTTGTCGAAATGATCGTCATAGTAATCAAATAAAGTGGAAATCTTAACAAAAACTTTTGTTCTATTCCTATTAATTTAGAATGAATTTCTTTTGCTCTATTCCTATTAATTTGGAATGAATTTCCATCAAGTATCGGTCGATTCCATAAATTGTTAATTTAAGGTTTTTTTTATTTCTGTAATCAACACGTAAAGTGTAAAAAATTATTGATATTCCGTTTAAAACTTGGTAACACTATCGTGGATGAACTGTGTCTTCGGCACAATATGGTCTATAAATTCCAACTGGATTTTGTGATAAACTTTCGCATAGCAGAACATCTTCATGGACGATCGAAAATGTCACACATATAGTCTAAATAATTTCGCGAAGGAAACTTTCTATTAGACTATGAAAATGGTTGTGATCGTGTAATTTTAATCGAGAAGCCCCACATGCCCTTTTGGTTTGAAACACTGATTAAACCAAACAAGAGCTTGACGCAACATTAAAGAGTAACCGCAAAATTAGCCCTTAACGTCTCAAATTAAAGCTGATTAAAAATCTAGAAAGAAATATTTTTCCATTTTGTTATTTAGGGGTAACTACCCCCTATTTTGAGGGTTAAAAGGGTGAAAATAAATAAGTTTTTAATAGAAAATTAAAAAAATCTTTATGATGTGTAATTCATTCACATAATTATTTATATATTCTCTACCCAATACCGTATACTCAATCAAAAACCACCCTCTAAAAGGAAGTCGCAACTAATAGGGGATCCTGCGATACTCACAAACATGACTCCCAAGATTAGGAAAAAATACAAAGAATAATTAAAATACTAAGAATATAGCGCTGGACTCTCCCGTCTCCTAAACTTATCGCTAAGCGATAACCATCCCTTGAAAGGGGGTTGAAATTCATGTTGGTGCTATTTTAACCTAAAAAATAACTTTTAATTTTGGGGAAAAATCTTATTCATTTTCACACTATTAACACCCAAAATAGGGAGTAGTTACCCCTAAATAAAAAAATTAAAAAATATGTCCTTCTGGATTTTTAATTAGCTTTAATTTAAAACCTTTTACGTTAAGTTTGCAAAAACGGGTTAAAATTCACTCTTTCTCTCTTCAACTGCAACCAGTTTACGATCGTCCGGTACGCTTCAAAAGTGAATTAATCCAGGTCAACCACGATCAGAGAGTTTACATTTTTTGAATAAATCGTGATAGAAGGTAAAAAGTAGGTACTTTATGTGAATTTGAAGAGGCTATCTGAACGGTCATACAAAAGTAAGGCTTCAAAATCACCATTAGACGGCAGGTACCCAAGAAAAATTATGCTGTACGGCTGCCACTTTAAGGCATAATTCATGCCAAGCTGCCATAGATGAAGATACTTCTTTAGCAAGCCACCGGTCGGCCACACCCGGCAGGAATCACCGTGGAAAAATTAGACCTGTTGATATGAGAGTTCTTCAACATCCGTACTCCCACAATCATGCATCATCCGACTACTATTTATTCCATTCCCTTAAATTTAATAAAGAAATCATTAACATAGCCGACCATAGGCTTTGTTCAATCAAAACATCAAGAGTTTCATATAGGAATTAGAAACTTGTCAAAATGTTGGGTAATAGTAGTTACAAATTAAGATAATTATGTTATTCATCTTTCAAATGACTAGTTCAAACGTATACTATAAAAACATTAATTATTTCATCTATCTCTCTCCTCGTAGTGCATTGGAAATTACATAGTTTAGATAGAGCAATATTACGATTTTATCCTATCTGGGGCAGGAGTATTGTTCTAAGTTTTGGACCTCGAAAAACTTGTGTTATAAACAATTTAAGTTACAAAACGCGTTTTTGAGTTTAAAATGTGAATAACTCCGGTTATATAAGTCGGACCGGAACGAAAAAAACTTTGTAATGATATTTCCAATAAATCCTCGTTTTAAGGGGGATGTCTGTGTAAAAAAAATTCTTTGACGATTTTTTTTTTATAAAAAGTTGAATGTCCTCACCAAGTTTTAAATCGAAATTCGGACTTTAAATGCACCTATCGTGTCATGAGAGACCCTCTCTGATCGGTACCGAGAGCAGATATATAAGCGCGCGCGTGAATGCTTTACCTGTAGGTTTTATGACTAAATAAACTACCTGTTTCACTATTTCGGTATGGTATAACTGAAGAGAAGAATAGCAATATTTTTTCGTTTGGATAACCTCCCCAAGGTAGCGCCAACACGTGAACAGCTGAGAGACAGCGTGCTTCAGTATTCCGCTTTTTTTTTCTGAAAACGTAAAATTTCGCATGCCGTGCAATGTAGCTCAAAAAGTAATTCATGGATTCACTTGAAATTTTATACAGCTAATCATTAATCTATTGACCATTGAATGAATGTACAAAAATTATAACAAGTTAGTTATAAACATTATTTTTTGACAATTGTTAAAAAAAAAAAGGGGTTTTTTTTTTCAAAATGGTCCCAAATTCGATATTTTTTATTGTTTTTTTGGTAAATTTAAATTCATTCAAAGCATTTTATACTCTAGTCGATTTTTTTTTAAATTTTTTAATGCACTGAAGCGACCTGGGCGTCGCACGCCGCAAATTCAAGGAGTCAATTTTGAGCAGCTGCTACTCTACCACTTTGAATTTTTTTAAAAAGTTCTTGAAGCCAAAAAATTGTTCTTTTTTTATATAATTTTTCATTTTTGTATAGATATATAAATGATTCATAAAAAAAACGGTCCTTTACACAGACCTCCCCCCTAAGTCGCTCAGGTGCGTACATAACCTACAAAATTGAAAAAAACAGTTTTTTTTTCATTTTAGTGTACAGGTCGACTAAGTGAACCGATCGGCTTGAAACTCTTATAAAATATGCCTTTTGTTATAGCAAAAACACCCTGAAATTTTGGTAAAAAATATTGAACCCAGTGGGCACAATTCAATTTGTTATTTAAAATTTGAATTGCCCGCCATTTTATGCCATTTGGTCCTAAATGGATCTCTTTTTTTTTCAAAATTTAGGTCTCGACGCCAGCTTTTCAATGCCATTAAATTTTTTTTGTAGTCATTTAAACCGTTTTTTTAACATTTGTTTATTAATCAAATAATAACAAATTCGTTTTTTTTTCCGTTATTTTGAAAAAAAAAAAAATGTTAACGAAAATGATTTTTTTTTTAAATAAAGATCTCGCGATTTTCTACCAAATGTGATAAAAAAATTTCAATTTTGTTTTCAAAATGACCGAAAAAAACCATTTGTTGTTATATGATGATAAATAAATGTAAAAAAACGGTTCAAGTCTCTCTTTCTCCAAAAAAATTTTTTTTAATGGAATCGGAAAGCCCCCATCGCAACGGGATATTTTTGCTATAACAAAACGCATATTTTCTGAAAATTTCAAGCCGGTTGGTTCACTTAATCGACCAGTACAATAAAATGAAAAAAAAAGAGAAAGTTTTTTGCCTGTTTTTTCAATTTTGTAGGTTATGTACGCACTTGAGCGACATAAAACCAAGGATTTGTTTGGAAATTTCATTATTAAGAGTTTGTTTTTTTTTTCTCAATCCGACTTATATAACCGGAGTTATTCACATTTTCAGCTCAAAAAACGCGTTTTGAAAATTTAAATTGCTTATAAACAAGTTTTTCGAGATCCAAAACTCCTTGTGATATCCCAGAGAGGATAAAATCATAGTATTGCTGTATCTAAACTATGCTTATCTCATCATTATTTCGACCTTTTTTTATCGCACTATCAGATTATTTAAAAATATAAATTTGAATTTTTTTTTTTGAACAAATCCAAATGCGACTCCTGCTTTCTTTCGTGAGTTATCGAAACGAACAGTTGAAGGTAATTCAACAAGGTTCTTTAACTAAATACGTTTTATTCCAAAATAAGCTACGATATTAAAAAAATACATTTTTTTTCTATATTGCACTGTTTTTTAAAATATGCAGCTTTCGAAACGGACAATTTTATTACGTTTGCTAAAATGACCTTAACAAAATTTTCCATTTTTCTTCTAAAAAAAAAATAACAAAAGAGAATTGCGATATAAGTCTTAAACCTAGGGAAAATAAACTTAAGGAAAAATATATTAAGCTACAGAACGTTAAAATTAGGAGTTTAAATAGTTATAATTACCATAAAAACATATGTTTTTTTTTTACATGCTAAATTAGGTACTTAGTTTTTACTTAAAAACGAATAAGAGCTCTGGCAAATATCTGAAGCGAACTTTTATACTCTAAGTTAACAACTATATAGTGTGTATCATAGAAATACATTTTTTCGCACGTGATTTCTTTTACATTAGAATAATTTTTTTATTTTTTTTTCGTCAATTTTAAAGTAAAACTAAACAAAATTAAACTAAGATTCTAAATTGTTAAATAAAACTAATGTCAAGCCCTATAACTACAAATTGTGAAATTCCGATTGGAAAGAAAAAATACAAATTTTGGGTCTGACATCGTCACAGTCATTAAATAAAACAAAAATGTATGTACTCATGAAACACCCTGTATATTATTTCGACAAAAACCCTATTTGTGCTTCGAGAAAAAGAAAAATTCGCTTCTACATAGAATAAAACTTAAATGTAATTTAAAGTCGGTACTTAACCTTAAATAATGTTTTGACCCCCTTAAGAAAAAAATACACTAAAGGTAGGTATATCTATCCGAAAGTTAAGCTTTTGGTAACCAGCAACTAAACTGACCAAATATTGTAATATATTATTAACTTAACCGGAACGGAGAATACCTAACCTAAAAAAACACAAGACCTCGAGAATATTCCTACATCTTAAAAATAAGGCGAAGAAGCCCGAATTTCCTTTTTATATAATGAAAGAAATATTTTGTTACCCTTATAACCACTACTGGATAAAACTAGTTCGTGTCGGTAGAATAATAATAAAAAAAATAGCGTTAGCTATTATTAAATAGTGTCGGTTACTTATCAAGTGATTATCCAGAGGTGGCAATAAGGATCCTAAACCCTGGCTACAAAAATATGGCCGCTTAGACCCGCAAGTACGAGACAATAATAAAATATAGAGGGAGATTGCGATCCTTCTCTTATTAAAGCTGATTTTTTTTATTGTACTTTCTATCTCGTTTAATATATAAAATTTTCTGCGCGTGTGGAAAGGTTTGTTTGGCAGGAGTGAACCAATAGAAAAAATACCTGAGAAATACTTTAGTTTTTGGTTTTGGTTATGAACAGCACAATCCGACAAGCTGTCGTCAGAAAAGTTATTTTTTCAGCATACATCTGAACAAATAAATCTAAGCGCGAATTTATTTCCAATCGTGACTGGTAACCCAATTAAACCCATAAAACTTCGAAAGCAATTAAAAAACTTGACAGTAGCGTTATGTTTATGAAAGTTAACATGTAAAGATTCAGGGCTTAAAAAGTCTCTAGGATTGCAAATTTAATCTTTAGATTCCTCTTGTTTTCATATATTACCTTGAACTTTGGTAATGCAGAGGCTCCGACTTGCAATATATAGGATCCCAGGTTCGATTCCCGGCAAACTTTTTGGCCTGTAAACAGTTATAACATCTTGGTCGACGTTCATGACAAAATTTTGGGCTTAGATATGGCCGATGGAAGGTATATTTTGCCGTACAGCATTTTCTTAGTGGGTGGCTTTTTGGACCAGAAAAGACCGATGATGTAGACAGCGTGCTTTTCGTTCTCGAATGTCAGAAATATCTAAAGTCGGATTGGATGAGTTAAAGACCGCTCCCAACACAAATATGCTTTGCCGCAGTGCCACGAAGATGTAGTGGCTTCTAGGCTGTTTAGGTTGGTGGTAAGCGGGAAACGTAGTGTCCTTTTCCACCCTACGAATTTAGAAAAAAGCACCCTCTCCGCTACAAGCCATTCTTTCTTATAACCGATTTTTTTTTTCATAAAAAACGTCATTTGAAATCATTTGGCTCTCTCTAGAACACGGTCTCGCTAATGAGTGTACTTAATGTCAATTTTTGTATTTGGTGGGTGATTTCCAATTGTAGAAAGTTGTCCGATTGGGTTATTCTAATGAGCTACTAGAGGAAGAGCCAGCAACGTATTTCAAGTCGTCATTTCAACAGTCCTGAAAATTTAGGTACTAAATCTTGTATACCTGCTGAACAATAAAAGTCTATTCTGGCAGCCTCCTGCGGCCAGGGTATACTACCCCAAAATACTAAGAGCGTGAAAAATAAGATTCAATTTATTTAAAGTAAAAGTCATGAAATTTTAGGAGGTTACTTTCGATAGTATTTTCTATTTTTATTATTATTACCAGAATATGTCCCCCCTCCTAAATGTTGACGGACGGCTGTAAATGTTTATTTAAAAATTAAAAGTCTCGACATTTTAACAGAATAAATAAAATATATGTAGGATAGGTAATATAAGAAGCCAGAACAAAATTCCATCATTAACTGTCTGCCAGAGCGAAAAACGTTCCCACGTTAGTGCGAGCGAGACAGTTATATATCGGCCTGCGGGTTAGAGAGAGAACGCATATTGGGATCTATGGACCACATTGAAGGTAAATCTTAAATTATGTAAAATGCAATGGCCTCGTTGTTAATTTTGTAAAGGAGTCACATTTAGGGAGATTCATCTGTACCTGTGACACATTATTATTCTCAGAGTCGTTTTGAAGGCCACTGTGAAAAATATCGAGATTCTGTAGAACGTACCACTCCGAATATTCTTAAACTTTAGGGAGTACAATTCATAAATGGTCCATTGCTTATTCCTGCACCTGTGACGTAGTTCAGTCTTCTCTCATTGTTTCGAAAGTCATCGAAATGGTATGATAAAGAGTGGGAAACCAAATATACTACAAGTATTTGGAGGAATGCACATCTGAAGATGCCAATAATTTTGAGTCCAGAAGACAATGGTGAGTTATTAAATGATGGCCAGTATGATATTAAACGGTTCGAGGGAGACCAACCGCCACCTACAGTATGTGACGCGATCGCCAACGACAACATCGAGATTGAAGCGGATGATGCCAGTGTCGATCGTAAGTCTTTCTCATGATGAATTATATATATTTTATTTATATATATATATATATATATATATATATATATATATATATATATATATATATATATATATATATATATATATATATATATATATATATATATATATATATACAGTCGACTCTCTATATAGTGAATGTTGACCGAAATTTCACCATAGAAAGTTTTTCACTATATAGAGTTTCACTATAAACAGTGGCGACTGTGTGTGTATGTTTTAACTGATTTAAATTTCTTTTAGAGTACAATAAGGAGGCGTAAGGGAGGAGACGAAACAGTGGGAAAGTTGTGAAAGGTTTAAGCACATATCCGACCATCATTTACAGACATGACCTGGCAAAGGTAAATGATTTGTTTCATCTACGATTAGTTGTTCTCTAGTCTTCGAATATATATTTTTTTTTTCTTTAAGACATATACATTCTCGTTACATGAGTAACAATTTCTCAGCTTTTTATATATATATATATATATATATATATATATATATATATATATATATATATATATATATATTATCAATAATTTTTACATATAAATTTGATTAAACTGATTCAAATCAGGATGGCGTCAATCAAGATGATGGATCAAGTTGATGAAGAAGATGAATAAAAAATTAATAATTTTTGATACATTAATAAATAGATGTTTTTTAAATTTTAACGATAAACTTTTTGTTGAATTTTTATATATATCTAGCCCGTTTTACCCTCCATGTACGTTCTTTCTCTAACCCGCAGGCTGCTATATAAATGTCCTCTAACGTGGGAACGTTTTTAGCTCTGGCAGATAGTTAGTGATGGAATTTTGTTCTGGCTTCTTATATTACCTGTCCTACATATATTTTACTTATTCTGTTAAAATTTCAAGACTTTTAAAATAACAAAAATGGTATTTTTTTAAATAAACATTTACAGCGTTCTGTCAACATTTGGGAGGGGTGGAAATGTTCTGACAACTTTTATAAATAAAAGATACTATCGAAAGTAACATCTTGAAATTTTATGACGTTTACTTTAAATAAATTGAATGTTATTTCTCGCCCTCTTAGTAATTTTGGGGTAGTATATCCAGGCCGCAGGGGGCTGCCAGACTCGACTTTTATTATTCAGCAGGTATATAAGATTTAGTACATAAATGTTGAAATGACAACTTGAAATACGTTGACGGTTATTGGTCTATACATAAAAAAAAAAAATTCAAAATTATGTAGCGTTAAATGACAAAATTTCGTTGTGGATCGTGCTCTTCAATCTTATCTAAATAAGTCTATAGGAGCACCTACTTGACTTTGTTTTTTGTCCTATTACTTATTTACTATATAAAATGCATTTTTTTTTAAAAAAAACCTTAATTTTTAAAAACGTCAAGCAAAAAACGTGCTCAAATAGTATGTTCATTTAGTTGTACTGAATATTTGGTATTTATTTTTCATGTTTGTGAATAGTTTTACCTTTCATTTAGCCGTACAAAGTTATCTGGCAGATAACGGACGTGAAAGTACTGACATTTAGGAAAATAATTTTGGATTATGATAATTAAACTAGAGGGCAACGTACGAACTACATTTGAAACGTTTTTACATTGTATTATTTTAAGTATCTTATCAAGTAAAAAAAATACCAATACTCCACATCTTTTTTATAAATATTACTTCTTAATGAAGGACGTTTCCAAGGAGCAGTCGTGCTCAACTTACAGAATGATCCCTCCTATGTAAACTAACATGCGTATAATAAAAAATAGTTGAGGCCTAGTGCGCTCTTTCGCACCGTCCAATATGCGCAGAAATACAAAAATAATCCCACTGCGTCGTTTTTCGGATCTGGCAACATTTGATTCTTAATCTGATCGAGACACGAGTAATGTTTTGGAGTATTTTTTCGAGTTTACGTTTTTATTGGAGATTTTTAATAGTGCCTAAATAATGACTTCGCGATTAAAGAATGGCAGATTTGTTAAAAAAAACTGCTGAAAAAATAATTATAGCATTAGCAAGTATGTCTGATGCAAAAAAAAACATGAAATTCAAACAACAATGAATGAAATAGTTCAATTTAAAAGTCCTGATGAGAATGGTATAGTTTCATTGTGAAATCTTTTAAATATGGACAAATTAAGTGATTTCAAAAGGGAAGGGCTTCATTCAAAGTACAAAATAAAATGTGACAACTGTACTAAATGTAATTTTTAAATACTGGAGTGATAAGAAATAAAGTCTTTGATATTAATCGATATGTTACTTATTTATGTTGAATACCAATAAATATTTGATTCGTTATAAATATTGACTTTTTATTTACGATAACCAATATTTTTTCTATATCTGTGAGCTACACGCATTTATTAAAATCAGCTGTGTGTTGACAGTATTTCAAATTTCCCGAGCAGTGCGACGTTGCCAAGTCGCGAACTTTCAACATTTTTTATAAAAAAACAAATACCGCTCGCTATAATTTTCTTTACACAAAAATATTTCTTAATTAATGATTCCAAGTTTTTCAAAGAAATCGTAAGAAAATTACCATTGTTATATAATAAAATATAGGTCGGAGTAGGGTTTGTATGTTAAAAATGCAAATTTTAACAGCCAATATTTACAAATTTAGTGCCGTAAGGAGTATTGAAATTTTTTCTATGTATAAAGGACACTAATAAATATGTCAAATTTTCTAGATAATCGTAAGCAAATTTTTTTCTTGGGAACGTCCTTAATTAAAAACGGAGCACGGAGTATTTTGAGAAAATAAAAGGAATGATTTATGGGACTGCTCGAACCATGAACGGCCGACGATGAAAGCAACGCCTCCACCGTATGGGTGGAACCGATACCTGTCATAAGTCGACATTCGAGGATTGGGAGCCTCTCCGACAAAAGAACTGCCGAAGGCACTTGAGGCGACGTAAATAGCGGTCTCTTGAATGAGACGCAAGTCTAAAATCGAGCTGGAAGATTCGAACGCGGTTGAATTTGGTCAAAAGAAATCTTATTTCTATTATGAATTGTTGCTTTTTTATTTACTCAAACAGAAAAGCCTTAACGTCTTTTGATCTTAAAAAAAAACGATTTCCTAAAAACCAAGAAGTCGTCAGTTCAAATCCCGACGGATACGGAAACTTAAAATTTGCAATACATTTTTATAATGCCAATTATGTAATTCGTACGACGCGGTTTTTGTTTATTTAGAACGCGTCTAGAATAAACAATTATCCACAAAAATCACAGACCCTCTAAAGTTATATTTGATCCTACAAAACACCGATGTTCACAATTGATGATAGAATAATTCGTGTTATCTGAAATAATCTTAAAACACGTTTTTAATTTTAACCTATTCATAGTTCAATTCGTTTCGTATGATGAAGGACGTTGTTTTTATGGATTCGTTATTATTCTAAGCGAAAACGTTCTATATTCATAACACATTATTTCCGTAAAAAAACCGTCAATAACGTATTATTTCCATGTTATTTTCCACTACACGGACTTTCTAAACAAAACAAAAATGTCAGAAAATAAAATTCAGTATAAGTACTGTAAATCAATCAAATAAACATAATTATCCTAAATTGGTATTAATAGTATCGGCACTAAATTTTCAATCAAACGAAAGCTATAAAAAAATTTCACATAATTATCTTAAAACCTAACTTACTGCTGCTTCAGAGGGTGTTATAAATAAAATTGAAGAAATAAAGATTTCGTAGCGATTGCTTAACTTGTAGAAATTTATATAAATTTAAGCAAAAGCAATTTGGCCATTAAATGCTTGTTAATGTTTTATAGTTGAACTCTAAATCTCAAAGGAAAAAAATTCGGTGCGTTAGTTGCATGAAATGACAAACTGTAAAATGAGACTCTCGTACGTTTTTTTATAGCTTTCATTCGACCTGTCTGGTTGGTTAACTGAAAAACTGGTCAGGTATGGGGGAGAGCATGTTTCCTATCTCGTTCTATTTGTTGAATCTACATGAAAAAAATAATAAACTGCAGTGCGGAAGTTTGTATAAGCTACATCTAGAGATGTTCAAAAATATATGTTTTTTTTTTGTTGGTGGCGATTTTCACAAAACACTCGTAAGAACAAGAAAAATAATGGTTCAGTTTGAAAGTTAAAACATGTATATTTGTGATTTAAGTTGCACATTTTGATATATTATTTTGATTGTTGGTAAGCAGGATCGAGTTAAATCACGAAAAATATTAGTTTCAAATAGTTTTTTACCGCTGACAATAAGATAACTAGGAAAAAAGTTATTTTTTTTTAGAAGTGTAACTGTTTTTTACCTTTCTAACAGAATACCGTTTTGTTAGGAATGACAATGTTAGTTGCTTTATGCCAAATAAAAGTTATTTTATTCATTTGCTAGGAGAAATTCGAGTTTTTATTAAATGATCGCTATCAGGCGCAATACTTAGCGACCTCGGCGCATATTAAACACGACAAAGAAGAAATGCGCTTTTATGCTGCACATTTTGTATTTAAGGGATAATTGTATATGAAGCTGCGATCTTGATGATTCCGCAACGCTGCAACTTCGTGATAACAAAAAGCCCGCGACAAACAGATTGAGCATTTATCTCTCTTTTTTTTTTAAATTATAGTAAAATGTTGAAATTAACTGGAACAATATAAGTGTAGTTGGAAAGTAACTATTTTGCAACAATAAAAATCTGCAAAGTACAATATGAAATAACTGCATCAAAGGACAAGTCAAACTTTAAACTACACACGAGGTTGGTTTTGCCCAATAACATGGTATCTTTCGCATCCTAATAGTGATTTAGTACTTATAAAAGTAATAGATTGGAAAGCTGAAGTAGTCCAAGTAGCTATAAGATTATATGGCCGCCACGTCACAAATCACCAACATCAAGTCTGGCGACTGTCGCGAAAACAAATCTGGGGAGAACATTTTTATACCTACACAACATCGGATAACGGGGTTATTTTGGGTTGCAAAGACTGGATAAATACAGGAGATGTTTAGAACTCTATAAAAAAAAATGTTAACTCAACCCTCTTCGTAATGTGAAAGTATGTAATAAGTTCGATAAATATATTCCCTGCAAATTTTTGATATAAGTCTCGCCGTTTAAAAATAAAAACTGCCGTGAAATTTTCTTACGAGCCATTTGTGAAAAATTTGCCCTCAAAAGCACATTTATGTTCAAGAAACACTACATTGACATATTATTTCGCTAAAAGACTATTTGGTTTATTTAAACTGGTTTGTCGGCTGCTGTTGCTGCTGCTTTGCTACACATTTACTACAGTATTTGAAGCGATAATATTTAATCGTGTTTGGTGTGTGTGTTTGTATTAAGTATGCGCGTCTTTTTTTTGCTAAATCGACGCTTGGTTTGTTACCTACACATGGGTTTTGTTTAAGGGTTTTTTTTGTAACTAGCTTCCTTCTGTGATACCTGAAACAAAATATATAGGTAAAATTAAATTAGCGCGCCGACACATTAATTTAAGGCAGAGATTCCCAACCTCTTCCTTAACAGTTAATTATACCAAATATTAAAATATCGTTGCAAATTATCTATACCTATTTTATCTGTCTATCTATCTATTCAGAATCACAGTAGAAATTAATTAAAACGACCATCAAATGTAGTAAAAAAACTGTTTATTAAAAGTTTAAAAATAAACACAAAATTAACAAAAAATAAAAAAATTAACGAGATGGTTGTGGCTGATGTAGTTTTAACAATTTGTTAATGTTGGGTTCTAATTTCGTCAGTCACAAATTGCCACGTTCAGTGATGTGTGGTCTGTTCCTTTTCTTAGACGGTAAATTAGCTACTGTACTGAACCCATACTTAGCCAAATACGATGAAGGAAAGAACTGTCAAACTCCTCCCCTATTCTGGACCCGCTACCGCCCCCATGGAAGGCTCCAGCTGTGGGGGGGCGGTACCGCCCCCGTTGGGAACCTATGATTTAAAGGCACCCAAGCGACCGCGACGGTTAACAGAACTTAATTATCAGGAAACAGACTGCTTAACTTAAAAAACCTCTTCTCATAACTTTGCTATTAGCAGCACCAACTAAGAACCATATGATTTTCAGTTAGTGTCAACTCTCAGAATATTCGTGTAAAATTTTCATGACATTCTGCCTATAAGTTTGCGAGTTACAGCTGTTTGAATGACGCTACTTTTGATTTTTGCAAAATGATGGAACAAAAAGAATTTCGTGTCATGCTGTTTGATGGGAAAAAATACAAGCACGGATGATGCACGGATGACCAAATAAGGCAGTCACTCCAAAAAACACAAAAAAATCCAGGATATTGTTCTGAATGACAGCAAACTGAAAGTGAGATAAAAGGTTTGGGTAAGTATTTTCTGGGATGCGCGTGGAATCATACTGAACGAACATCTTGAGAAGGGCCGAACAATTACCGTTTGAATGGTGAAATCAAGACAAAAGGACGCATTTAGCGAAGAAAAACGTGCTGTTTCACCAAGATAATGGACCAACTCACAAGTTCATAAAAACGATGATGAAATTGGAACAATTGAGCTATGAATTGCTTTCTCATCCGCCGTATTTACCAAATGTTGACAGATCGCTGGAATACGTATATCGCTCTTAAAGGAAACGATGTTGGAAAATAAAATCGATTTTTAGAAAAACCGTTGCTTTTTTCTTGAAGTCTCGGGATTTTCTACTCTATGCAGTTTGAGCGATATCTTCAAGAGATAATTCTATTTAAATCTACCAGTATTCCAATACTAACCTATTTTTTTCTCAAATCTTCCCGTTTAATTCTTCTTACACCTTAGCTGTGCCGCGCTTGGTACGCACTTTCGATAGCCGTCTAGTTTTCTTCTTGGCAACCGATTTGTTGTCTTCCTCCCTCTCTTCGGAGGAGAATTTCCTTTTGGTGCTACGGTTCGCGGGAGATGGGGAGCCGGGAGGACTCTCGGCCTGGAAAAACAATATTTAATCGTTTACCTACAACTTTATTTCGATGGTTCTATAACAGAATATAATGTGGATTAGTATTACACTATATGTTAAACTGGAGTCTTTTAGGCACGCACATTTGGTCTGCGATTCCACGAAACATCTTTAGGGCACGATGAGGGCACGCTTCAAAAGTATTTTTAAGCCCATTCTTAAAGACCTAAATGGAAACAATTTTTTGGAGTACCTGTTCGGAAACTATTTACTTTCTGGGCAAATTTTTAACTTACTTTTTTATCCTTTATAGGAATGTCAATTTCCTTCACAGAATTGTGACATTCTTTAATATTTTCTACCGGTTTTGCTATCTGTTGTTCTTCGTCGGTCGATTTGCTTGTACCTTGTTCAGGATTTTGAATGGCTGCAGCGAATTCTACGAGAGGTTCCAAGCCTAACAACAAAAAAACTAAATAAATGAAAGGTAAAAGTAGCCGAGAATTTTATTTACTCTCGCGTTAGCATCAACTCGTGTTTTAGTGAAGCCTTAAAAATAATTCAATAAAACGAACTGACAGATAATTCTTGTTAAGTTTTATTATAGTATATGTCCAGTTTTCACTATCTCGACAACACACGATCTCTGTCGCGTTAAATAACGCTACGTTTCGACCGTAAAGCATCTCCAAACACCCTTACCCCCAAACACTTACCCAGCCCCTCCGGATTGACTCCCTGATTTACTAAAGCCTGTAGTTCTTCAGCTTGGGGAATGACTGGGCTACCGCAAGTACTACATACGGGAGGCGTGGCCGGGGACTTGCAACGCCAATACTGAAGCTCTGTTTTGCATTTGTTCAGCTCTTGGAGGAGAGTGCTGAATTTTCTAGATATTTCTTCGTTCTTTTTATCGTATTCGTCCAATCTATAAATATGTTTTTGACAGTCATGGATACACTATATATGTGTATGTATGTATGTATGTATGTATGTATGTATGTATGTATGTATGTATGTATGTATGTATGTATGTATGTATGTATATATATATATATATATATATATATATATATATATATATATATATATATATATATATATATATATGTATATATATATTGGTGAGCAAGAACATCGACTCAAACTATTTGGCTTCATTTAACACAAATCCTAGAATTTAGTGTTCATATATTTTTACGGATTTTAGTATCATTTGAAAGCCCATTCTATTCTCTTTCTAATGATACCAAGTTCCATAGGATACCTCACGCTTTTTACTGATTAAAATGATTCAAAGGAGAAACAAGGAGAACAAGGAAGGAAAAAATCAAACAAATTTTAAGTTTAAGGTAGTTCACTCGTGACAATCGGAGCCAAAAGTATAGTCCGATAATAAATACAAAAAGTTTAAAATACCCAATGGCAAAGTATTTTATTTTTGTCGGAGACTCTACCATATTCGATACATGGAAACTTTCATATGCAGGCACACACTTTTAATGACAATAAATGAGTATAACGAATGTTCTAAGGAATGACGTTTATATCGGTTATTTATTATTTTTGTGCATTTACTGTTCAGACCGTATTACTTCTATTTAAAATTTAAAAAATATAATTTAAATAAAAAATGCTTTCTGATTATAATCAGTTGCGCCATAAAGGTAAATTTGCAAAGGAAAGCTTAACAATAAACCTCCTAGGAAACATACAAGATCTTATATGGCAAGAAAAGATGAAATAAGAAAACAAAGAGCATCAACAGCTAATTTGCCTGCAATGAAAAATAAAGAGGCCACGAGAAAAATAAAGAAAAACTTGAAGGGGTACAGTATCAATCAAATGCTGGACTGCAGATGGACGTTTATAATACTGGTGACATTATTAATCCTCAAGCGTTAACTAATATATTAAATAATGTTTCAATTATATCCGAGGGCTGTGGCTTAATGTATTTCGATTTAGAAACATCGGGATTTTCAAGTACAGCTGATATTTTGCATAGCGAAATATCGGAATAAAATATTTAATGTTTATATTACACCTACGCAACCGATTAATTACCACGCTTTCAAAGTTACGGGCTTAGAACATATTAATGGCGACCTGTATTGATATGGTAAATCTATTAAAACAATCACTCTAAAGGACGCATTAATTTCATTCCAACAGTTTTTAAATTTTTTCTCCAAAACCTTACGTACTTGTTACCCATAGTGCACATTTTGATTCGTCGTTAATTCAATAATTAATTTTGCAATGATCGAGGATTTTAAAACTATTGCTTTCCTGACCGAAAAGGCTCAGAAATGTTTAAGCTCAGAAAGTTAGCGCATGATTTACTGCAAATAGCACCAAACGAAAAATTCCATTAGGCGATATATGACGTTAAAATCCTTGAGAATTTGGCAAATGAGTTTTTGAAGAGAGATTTAATTACAAATTACGTATCGTATAAAGAGTGCGTCATGGAAAAACTAATATTGCCATCGTTAATGCCTTTAAGAAGTATTATTTCAGATCTTACGATTAAAAGAATTGCATCTGAATGCATAACTTTGAAAAAACTAAAAAGTTCTTATGATAAATTGGGATCTACAGGAATAGTGTAATTATTATCTAGTCGAAAAGATAATGGCAAACCACGTGTAACCAAAGATACGCGAGTAGTAAATAAAGTAATTAATTAGTTTACAAATAGTTTATAGTACTTTATTTATTTATCACTAGTATCATTAATTATTTATTTAGTTTTACGGAGAGGGTTTATAAAATCGTTTTTTAAATATATATTTAATATCCTTATCAATTGATACGTAACAGTGTTAATAAATAAATATAATATTAACTTAAAATATTGAAAAATTATTGAACCTACAAACATATTTTTGTTAAATATAAATCTTATAAATACTAAATAAAATAACCGGTCAAGTGCAAGCTGAACTTGCGCAATTAGTGTTCCGTACGTTGCTTCTGAAATAAAAAATTTTGTTACGGAGGTATAAAACGATCAGTGACTTCACAAAACACACCCCAAATGAGTTTTCAACAAAGTTTGTTTCTGATCTTTGCTGAAAGCTGATGACCTTGAACTTTTTGTTTTTTATATACTAGATAAATTATTAAAGGTAATGCACTCGTGATAATTTTCGTTCAATCTGTGGAGAATATTCCGGAATTTTTTCAAAATTTTTGGATCAGTACTTTTCAAAATAGAGGGGGGCAGCGATTTTTCGCGATTTTTTCAAAATAACACAAAGAAAAGTGTATGGATGTACGACATTATATATATTTTTGAACTCGTGCTTTTATTTGACACCCCACTCGATGACCTAGTAAAAAATTTTTTTTTTCACTTCCGATTTTCCCCCAAAACTAACCCCTTAAGTCAAAATTTAACTTTCAAAACTACATGGCTCTGATGAGGCCATTAATTTCTATATTAGTACCAAATTTCAACTTTCTACGTCAAATAGTTTCGGAGAAAATTGGGTGTGACAGACGGACAGACAGACAGATAGACAGATGGACAGGTAGACACCGAAGTGATCTTATAAGTGTTCCATATGAAACAGTAAAAATAATAAATGTCAACATACAAATTCAAATTTTTAATTAATACATTTAATATTTTTATTTGATGATTATAGATAAAGTCGATAAATATATTGTGTTTATTCAATAAATTATTTAATCTACAAATGAATTTTTGTTTAAAAGTTAATCATTTTAAACGCTGTTTGAATGTTGGCGCGTAAAATATGACGACATACAGCGTTGTCAAATTGTGATATTTGTCCCTAACTACGCGGTTATTCTTTTAAACAAATATCAATTTTAAATATTTATATCTTTTTAACAAATCGATAAAAAAAAAAAAAATATTTCAAAATTTTTCTTTTTTTTTTTACTAAATATTAGTTTTTAAAAAATTCGTATGAAAAATTCTTAAGATATACACGAAACTATGCATTTTTTTATACTTCATTGGCCTTTTGCATGTTAATTATGTGCACTTTAATTATAAATATCTCGCTTCGCAATAGGTCATTTTTTTTTTTTAATTAAATGAAAAATATTTATAAAGTCGAAAAATTTGCACATGCAAAATGACCAACAAAGATCCCATGAATGCTATATTCCAACGAATAGTATCTCGTTTATTTAAGGTACCATGATTGTTATAAGCCAGCGAGAGTCATTCCAACTTGATTCTCCACGGTACTCGGATCTTCACGATACTGTTGCCTAAAGCCTACCTGATGAAGAGTATAAGGCTCAGAAACTATAGTCGTAGGAGGAAAGGCATGGAATATAGCATTCATGGGATCTTTGTTGGTCATCTTGCATGTGCAAATTTCTCGACTTTATGTTGTAGTGACCAATCAAGTAACAAACCGTATTCCGAAATTTTATTTCGGAATATCGATTTAGAAAAATATCTGGATTAGCATCATATTTCAATTTCATCAAATTCTTGACAAAAGTGGATTTACGAGTGAACTACATTAACAATTGAATTTATTGATAAAAACCACTTCCGCCAGGTACTGCGCACCCATGCAGCAACATGCTGCATGGGTGCGCACTGTTGTACGTTAGCACGAAGCTATTGCCAACAAATCCAGCGTAAGGAACGACGTGTTCCTGCAGGATCTCCTCGATGTACCGGTGAACAGTTAATCCACCGCTACGAGTCTCAACAGTCACCAAGTTGGTTTTCGCATCCAGTGAGATGCCTCCCCACACCATGATAAAACCTCCTCCTTAGGCCACCGTTTCAGTTTCAGAAATTCAAATGTTTTTCGTATTATTGGGAAAAGTTCTGATACCAAAAATAATACCACTGTTTGAAAATTAAATTTAAGGATCAGTGTTAAACGAGGCAAAATCGTTTGAGTCGATATTTTTGCTCGTTAGTATATTATTTTTTTGCATTAATGCATTTATTATTTGGTGTCCATACTTTCATGAGTGGTAGTGTATATTCTCTTACCTTGTGGCATACTCCAAAGTCTGCTTCTGTTGATCAGCGAGCTGTTTCTGTTGATCAGTGATCTGTTTCTGTTGATCTGCAGTCTTTTTCTTGCAAGCTTTTAATTCTTGTCTCAAAACAGTCAACTGACTATTATACCTTTTCATTCCTTGCTTGATTTTACGAATTCTTTTGCGTAACACCATATTCGATTGAGGAATTTCAACATATTCCTGAAAGCAATAATATTAAAAATTATCAAAAAATACAACTAGTCAAGCAAGGGGAAGCCAATATTAATTACGATAATTTAAATAAATTAAGTCGAATGTATAATAATTATTTAGTCATACCTCTCCATCTAATACGTCGGGATCATTATGATCAATTTTAGAAGAATCTGATGACAAAGTTGACGATTCTAATCCATATTTGCTCGAATTTGGGCCTAAAAAAGGAAAATTAATAAAATTATGGGATAAATAATAAAAATTGATAACTTACGGCCACTAAAATGTAAAAAAAATAACACAAATAGTTCAATATCACTCTACTGAATAGTATCGTCGACATACAGCAAAACCTTGTAAACTCCAGCTTAGTGACTCCCGTCACGTTCAAAAATAACACCCATTTTTCTACCGATCGAACATGTATTTCTTCTACCGTCGAGAAGAGGCAGCCCTATAACTTCAGCTTCAAATGGGGGAACAGCTCGAAGTGACAGGGTGACAAATAAGGCGAATAGGGGTGGACGGTTATATAATTGTTGGCTAAAAACTTGCGTGCAGAACGAACTGTGGGATGTATAGTCGTGATGTAGGAGGAAACTCTTCTCGTTCCAAAGCCATTTTCTCACCAATGTAAAGTTTATAAGAAATGTGCAGAATTGTTCGACGACAGTCTTTACGAATGATTTTTTTCAACTTTGACGGTGGTTTCAAGCGTAATTGCGATCGAACATCTTCCGGAACACTCGTCGCCTTCCCTCGAAGTTTGGTCACTATCGTTATTGCTTAGGGGGCTTCATTTGTATCGCACCAGGTATATTTTTTGATCCGTTTCTTTCTGCTCATTGAAATCAAAACGCATTAAGATTCTGTTAGCTAAGTCTATAAAGCCAAACTAAAAGGGCTATTTGGACAATACTCATTTTTTATGACAAAAAGAGTAAAATGTCCTGTAGAATATGGACTCGGTGTGATTTAGTTATATACCAATGGTACAGTTGTGTGCAAAAGTTTTGAGCCAAAAATATTTTTGTGATTAATCGAGTTACAAAAAGAGAAGAGAAAAACCAAATACGCCATCATAAACTACTTTAATTATACTACAACATATACAACTAAAAAGTTTTGTACTATAAATAGCAATCATTCCTAACAAAAATAAAATTTTTCCGTTATTCATAAGTATCGGGCCAACTTCTAAGAAACTGTGATTTACTCAGTTATGTTTACATTTCTGATCGTGAATCCAGGTAAATCTCAAGAATTTAGTTCACTTCATACTTGTGTATCAGTATCATTGAGGGAAGATGCCGAAACGCACAATAGATACTCGGGAAACTGTACGGTAAAGGAAAAGTTCCACCTGAAATAGCTGAACTTTTATCCATAGGAAAAACAACGGCTAATAATATTATTAAAAAATGGGAAACTACAAGTACTCTGAATGATAAACCATGTTCAATAACTATTTGTGTCGACAAAGTAATTAAAAGAAAAGCAGTTGTAGACTTACAAAAGAGTGCTGCAATTATCGAACGTGAATTATTTGAAGAAAATCTATCTGACATCAGTAGGAGTACTGTTTCTCCTAGACTAACACAATTTGGACTTGGAGTAAAAAAACCGTTCATCAGTAAAAAAAAATAAGAAGGCCAGAATTTGTAAAAATAAATCAAAATTGGACAGTTGAAGACTGGAAAAAAGTGGTGTTTTTTTGGCGCAACTAAAGTTAATTCATTTGGAAATGATGGAGAAAAATATGTTCGACGACCAAAAGGTACTAGACATGATTCTCGGTATCAAATACCGACTGTTAAGCATGGTCGTGGTAGTATTATGCTTTGGGGGCATTTTCGTGGCAAGGTGTAGGTCCAATAATTAAAATTGAAGGTACTATGGACGCTGTTATGTACAAAGATATTCTATCAGAACAGATGCTTCCTTATAGACGTCGAAATATGCTACGAGGATGGATTTTCCAACAAGATAATAACTCGAAACATTGATCCAAGCTTTTGCAAGAATTTTTCAGAAGGAGTTTTAGAATGGGCAAGTCAATCCCCAGGACTTGAACCTCATAGAACATTGGTGGGAAGAGTTGAAAAAGTTCAAGAAGAGTGGGCCAATATCACCAGAGACAGAATTCTCAAATTAATCGAAGCGATACCTTAACGATGTGCCGCCATATTAGCTTCGAAGGGTATGGCTATAAAGTATTGATAAGAATGTATTTTTTACTGCCACTTTTTTCTGAGTTATAGTGATTTTTATTATGTTATATACCCTTTTATTGTGAAATTTGAAGTTGGCCCAAACAGCCGAAAAATGTTATTTTTGTTATAAATGATTGTTATTTATAGTAGAAGATTTTTGAGTTATATATGCTCTTAGTATAATTAAAGTAGTTTATGATAACTTGGTTTTGGTTTTTTTTTTTCTCTTCTCCCTTCATAACTCAGTTAATCGCAAAAATATTTTTGGTCCCAAACTTTTACACGCAACTATATGTTCTATGACTTACTAGCGAAACTGCTGGAGAAATTTAAAAAGTCAGCACTAAAATAGGCAATTTCGGGCAAGTTTGGCTCGATTTTTTCTTTAAAATACTCCATAGCCATAGTGGATAAGTCAAATAATTCATCCGTCACCTTGTAGGGTAAGTCGAGCCTTGGTGTAGTCTAAAAACAAAACATTCGTAGTGATGAAAAAATTATGTGATATCGAATTTTTAGGTCTATTTTTAAGGGGCTATACCAGTGTAATTTCAAAAAATCGATTTTTTTTACATATTTCGATGCTTCTATATGTATAGAATAAGAGGTCGAAGTATTAAAGTCGGACTATGGTTATTTTTGAAAATACAGCTATCATCAGGCACAGCTGCTCGGGAGGGCATAAACTCGTTTTTGGAAGCGTAACGCGAACCGGAGCAGGTATTCAAACTCCAATGCCGTGACGTCATCATGTGACAGTTAAACATCTAATACTTCCGTGAACTCAAAATAGTCACAAAGGTAGGTATGTGGAAAGAGATTATTATTTGTGTTACACGTTAGTTGTTCTTTAAACGCGTTTTTCTCAAAATTGTATTTTTTAAATTTGCTACGTTTGCACGTTAAGGACATGTTTTGTCGTACCGTGAACCATGGGTTTTTTGACTGGACCAAAAATGTCAATCTGCCATGCAAAAAACGGACACTTTTTTGGCAAAAATTTTATGCTTTTTTTTTCTAAACGCCGCCGTTCTTATAATTTTCAATATTTTTTAAAATCCTTGGTTGGTATGGAAAATTATATCTATTTTAATGATCACTGTGCTTTTTTTGCTTCCAGGCAATGTGGAGGCGTCAATCACGGCAGCTTTTTTGGAGCTACTATTTTTTTTTCATTGTGGGTATTTGTAAACAAATAATAAATATGTACCCAACATTTCAAAACATTTGATGCAGCAGTTTTCTTTAAAAAAAAATTCTAGAAAAATATTCTTATATATTTTTAAGTAGTTACACTGGTATAGGCCCTTAAAAGCGTGCAATACAAAAACTAATTATATTACAAATTACTACATGGGGTAAAAAATCCCGAGACTTTTGAAGAAAAAACAGTGTTTTTACCAAAAATCGATTTTCTTTTTCAACATAGTTTCCTTCAAGAGTGATACACTTCCAGCGACTTTTCAACAATTGGATACCTATTATATGGTACGATTTGTCGAGCTCTCTAAAATAAGCTTCAGTTCAGTCAGTCGACTTCTTCATTTCAGCCAAACCTCTCGGAGAAACAATATTTGTTTCGTCGCTATATGCGGCCTTTTGCTTTTGATTTCACCATTCAAACGGTCCAATAATTCAACGTAATAGTCTCTGGTGATTGTTAGCCCCTTCTCAAGATATTCGATCACTAGTATTCCATGCGCGTCCCAAAAAATACTTATCCAAACCTTTCCAGCTGATGTTCGTGTTTTTAAACGCGTCAATGGGCTTTCATGAGATTAAAATCTCTCTGCAAACTGACTGTTGGAGTCAGGCGTGTAGTGGTTCCATGTTTCGTCCATTGTAAGGAGTCGAAGCAAAAACTCCTTTGGATTACGCCGAAACAGTGCCAAACAGCGTTCTGAATCTTCGACACTTTGCTGCGTGACAGCCTGATTAGGATGTCCGGAACGTTGTGCACCATCGGTGCTTGTACGACCGCATTTAAGTTCACTAAACCATCGACTTAAAGTTGCCAAGCCATTCTTGGGTTCTGGCTGTATTTATCCCATTAAAAAGCGATGTGTAATCAACACAAGGAATTCTTTTTGTTCCTTCGTTTTGCAATAATCAAAAGTACCGTCACTCAAACCATGTTTCGTCCATTGTAAGGAGTCGAAGCAAAAACTCCTTTGGATTACGCCGAAACAGTGCCAAACAGCGTTCTGAATCTTCGACACTTTGCTGCGTGACAGCCTGATTAGGATGTCCGGAACGTTGTGCACCATCGGTGCTTGTACGACCGCATTTAAGTTCACTAAACCATCGACTTAAAGTTGCCAAGCCATTCTTGGGTTCTGGCTGTATTTATCCCATTAAAAAGCGATGTGTAATCAACACAAGGAATTCTTTTTGTTCCTTCGTTTTGCAATAATCAAAAGTACCGTCACTCAAACAGCTGTAACTTCCAAACTAATAGATAGAATGTCATGAAAATTTTATACAAATTTTCTGGGAGTTGACACTAACTGAAAATCATCTGGGTTTTTTTGGTTTGTGCTGCTATCTCTTGGAAAGTCTCGGGACTTTTCACACTATGCAGTATGGTTTTTGGGAATAGACCAATCAAACTGGAGTAACTTGTCGACTTTTCGCCTGTAATTCACGAAGTATCTTCGGGATTAATACATTGAGTAAACTCAGAGAGGTACAAGCTAAGTATTTATATTTCACTGGTGCTCACGGCACCAAGACACAACGTAGTAATCAGTTTCTCCAGGGGATATGAAATTAAAATTATGGACAAAGGGTCTAGCCGGATATAAGTACTAAAATCGGCTCTTAAAACAAATGCAATATAAGTATATACATCTTGTAGGTATTGTTGAGAAAAGCCTATCCTGAAATTTTCAGACCTTCAACTCACTCCTGTCAGCCATAACCTCAAAATTAGTGTCTAGTCTAAGTATAATTCTCTTTAATTCTATCAAGTTTGCCATTTTTTTTCAGCTTCAATTGATTTGAAAACTGAAATTTGGAGATTTTTTACTGTAACAAATACATAAAATCAACATTTCCCCCATATGTACTCAATATAAAATGCATTAAATAAATAAATATACCTAATCATATAGTAATATCTTTTTTTTTTTTCCATTTTTGAAAGTCTATATTTATGTGTGCAAGTGCGTATGTGCGTGTGTATCGGCTTCATTATTGGAAAAACAAAATTTTAATAAGAAAAACAATGCTCAAATAATAAAATCCGTCATATCAATTCAAAGCCTTTATTAAAATTAACTCTGATTTATGGAAAGTACTCTCAGAAATTCCTTTCAGGAAAGTTTTTTATTGTTATAAAGAAAATAAAGGTGGTTCGGTTTGTACGAAGTCCACAAAACTACTATGAACCTTCATACTGATGTAGAAAAATTTGAAATACGCACCTAAAGCTGGATTTTCAGCTGACGCTCGACCCCAGCGTCAACACTTAGAAGCTGGACACTGACCAGCTTCTATACGCATGGTAAAACAGTGAGCGTCAACAGAGCATCAATGGCATTTTTAAACATTTATTAATTATTACATGTTGGAATTAATTTATGTTAACTGAAGTACATCGAGTTAATGTATTGAAGGGACGAACAGATGATTTTGCAATAAATAATAATTTATATAATTAATAATAGATTGAATTCGTGTTGAGCGTCAAAGCGTCAACTGAAAAGGCACTTTAATATAACCTACTATATATATATATATATATATATATATATATATATATATATATATATATATATATATATATATATATATATTACTGCACTGCCTCGCTACTTCGTTTATTTTACATGCAGTACTTCTACTCTATGTCTGCTTCTATAGTTTTGGGTTTTACACATAGTTTATACTGATGATTCATACTAACTGCAGACAGTACGTGTATAAAATAAAAATAAATAAACATACTTATATAGTTACAGAACTGAGTTAATTTATAAAAATTATTTAATAGTTTTCAGGATCAGGTTATAGTAACTTTCCATTCCAGTGAATAGAAAAGCAAGTTTTATTAAAAACATCAATTGTAAGTTCTTATGTATATCCTCATTAGTATTGAGTGATATTAGTTTACATACAAGTTTATAACCTATAATAAGTTAAAACTTCATCCTAACGTTGTGTTCTTTGCAATATTTTCTTACTATTAAGTCCTCATCCTGCTTATAATATTTATCAAGATCATTTAGTTTAATAATAGATTAATATAGAATTCATTTGTACTCTATTGTACACGTGACCTTTCATAAAAAGTTTCAGAGATGATAATTCTTCATGCTATTGAAATTTTATTGTTAAAATTAGATTTGTTTGTTAGAATATAATTCAGTTATCAAAGTAAAGTACCGCATAAATATATGCTTAAAAATATGGAAAAAAAGTTATTACTATATAATTAGATACACTTATTTAATTAATGTATTTTATATTAAGTATATATGGGGGAAATGTTGATTTTGTTACTGTAAAAAACATTTAAATTTCAGTTTTCATATCTACTGAAGCTGAGAAAATGCAAATTTCATAGAATTAAAGAGAATTATACTTAGACAGCCGACAAATGATGGTTTTTAGGTTGGTTAGTTGGTATTTCGGGCATAACTTTGTGGTCCGTACTCCGGTTGTTCTGAAATTTGACGGGCACGTTTGTGACATATATCTGCAGATATTATGTGAGTTTCGTACTTATACGGTATATGCAATTCGATATATATGGATTTTTCCATCAAAATTTTAAATTTTTTTCTGAATTTGACGCCAAAAAGAAAAATCAGGTTAGAGTACTAACTATTACCTACAACCTCCTCAAATTTCGAGTCATACGGCCAAAAGGTGTAGAAGCACGAGACAAATAAAAAAACAATAATTTTGAGGTTATGGCTGACAGAAGTGAGTTGGAGGTCCGAAAATTTCAGGATAGGCTCTTTTCAACAATACCTACACGATGTATATACTTACACTGCATTTGTTTGTTTTTGTTTGGACCGATTTTAATACTTTATCCGGCTAGGCTAATTTCCCAATTTTGTGTACCATTTAAAAATAAGTACATTAATTATTATTCATAATTCAAATTCACAAAAAGTCTTTGTCTAGCATTCGAATATAAAAAGCTTACCTTAATATAATGAAGAATCGAATAGACTTCATCCAAAATTTCGCCGGGAAAGAAACAGCAATGTTTCCTTTCAATATGCTTGCCGAACGACATCTGTAACAATGTCAAACGCATGTGTAAGGTTTCCACAATGTCGCTCTCGCAAGCTAAGTAATGACTGCGACGCGCCGATTCTCTACGTGGCATTTTACTTTTGATTTCTTGAAAACGTGCCAGCATTTGATTTTGAAGTTTGGAAAACGTAGAGTTTAACATATAACCGCAGATTTGGTCGATACGACGGTTTACCTAAAACAAAAAAAAAGATGTGTGTGTGTGTGTGTATATATGTGTATATATATATATATATATATATATATATATATATATATATATATATATATATATATATATATATATATATATATATATATATACATCACTTCATATTTTCTATTGTCTGAAATTTTTTTATGGCTTTTTTTATACGTCCCAAAAATGAGTAGACAGACACCTGTATCGGGATTTTTTCCCAAATGTATATTGTTTATTGTAACACGTAGGCTGAAAAGTTTTTGGTCCGATATTTTTCAAAAAAATCCATATGATTTATAGGAAGTACCAACCTTTAAACGATATCTGTCAATATTTCATGACATTTCGATGATTAGTTTACAAGTTACAGTTTTTTTTAGCGACGCTCGTTTTGATATTTTCAAAACAATGTAAAAAAATCGAGATTCGTGTTGATTAAACACTGTTTTTGGATAGGAAAAAATACCGTTCAAGCAAAGCAATGGCTTGATAAGTGTTACAGGTACTCTGCCCCTGGAAAGTCATTCATCATTTACTGGTATGCTGAATTTAAACGCGGTGGTACAGATACAAATGATTCTGAACGCTCTGGAGGCCCAAATAAGGTGGTTACATCAATCCACAAAATTTTTTTGGATGACTGTAACGTGAAATTGCGTGAGATAGCTGACACAACAGTCGGCTGGGAAGGTTTTGGCCTCTGTATTTTGGGATGCGAATGGAATAATTTTCAAAAACCATCAATAGCGAATATTATATAAAGTTATTGGTGCGTTTGAAGGCAGAAATCGCGAAGAAATCGCACCAAATGAACAAGAAAAAAGTGCTCTTTCATCAAGACAACGCACCGTGTCACAAGTCAATGGTTACGATGGCAAAATTGCATGAATTGAAGTTCGAATTGCTTCCTCATCCACTGTATTCCCCAGATTTGGTCCTCAGCGATTATTATCTATTCGCAGACCTCAAAAAAATGCTCGCAGGAAACAGATTTGGCTCCAATGAATAAGTTATCGCCAAAACTGAGGCCTATTTTGAAATCAAAGACAAAATAAGAAAGGTATACAAATGTTAGAAAAGCGATGGACTGATTGTATCACTCTTGAAGGTGACTATATTGATGAATAGTCAAATTTTGCAAAAAAAAAGTGTTTTAAGTAACAAAAACTTTTTAGCCTAAGTGTTATACAAGCCATAAGAAATTTTTCGGGCAAATTAAAAATGTGAAGTCAAAATAGGTGTTCGGTTTGTAAAAGAATTATGAAAATAAAA